>NQII01000322.1:469220-531190 GCA_002778355.1 Clitarchus hookeri | reverse complement strand
TTCTTCATCGCCCGATTCCTTGTTGGTCACAGAGCGACTCGAGACGGCGACCCTAACTGCCAGACTAGAAAATAGTTTAAAAAAAAAAAAGAGAAATAAAACGCATAAATAAGACAGAGCTCCGGTGCAGAAAGCAGGCATCTCCTTTGCCGTCGATGACTCAGGCTAACGAGGAGGGTGCGATAAATGGAAGCTCTGCACATGGGCACCCTCTCATGAAGTACTCTCGGGAAGAAAAAGGCCCGCTCACGATTAAACGAGCACTTTGAGGCAGGTGTACTGTGGAAAGGTGCGAGTGGACAAAAACGAACGTGATGAAGTAAAATCACTGTAGAACAGCGCAGCAGTGCAGTTTCGTGTGGCGAGCTCCCTTTTTCGGTAGTTACAACATTTAGTGAACGGATGGAATGAGTGGTCGGCACGCAGAAACCAGCAGAAGTTGGCGCTCAACGTGTTCAGAGCAGTGAAATGAGAAGACCTGATGGAGCGAGTTCTGCTGTAACTCTCTGCCTCAACTATGGAACGNATGAGAAGACCTGATGGAGCGAGTTCTGCTGTAACTCTCTGCCTCAACTATGGAACGATCTTTCACACAACAGTCTGACCGTATCGCCACATGTATCATTGGTAGGGGTTGTGCAGGAATGAGCTAAGAGTCGGCCTGCCTGCATTGTTTGCATCTTCTTTTTTTCTGGCTGAGAAGCGCGGGAGCTATACGGGTTACAATGGCACACGATACAAGAGCGCCATCGCCGCTACGCGCAGGGCTCTGGACTGGCGTGCAGTGTTCTCGTAGTGCTGCGTGTACATACACGACTTTCAGCGGTGACCCTATTATTTTATTGATGAAAAGTCTGTAACAAAGTTCAATACAGGCTCCCATAGTAGTTTGACTCGTGTCCGGCTAGTATGTTTTAAGATACCGCAGTCTAAAAAAAGCTGCTTTTAACTATGTTGGAGGTTTCCAATATAATATTTACAGCATGCATGGTAACTTTAAAGTATTATTCGTCCTCGTCTGTGGTATGACGTCTTTTCTTAGATAAATATACTGGGGGCACGTTTAATAGTTCCGTCTTCACCAAATTATCAAAACCCATCTATTCATGCTCCAGACTGCACCATTCGCAGTAGGTGATGGAATAGTAAAGGATGAAACAATTTTACCTGATCAGTTACAAGTGATAATTTCTTCTCACACAGTTTAGCAATTTTTATTTTAACTATTATTTCAGCCTACACTGTATAAAAATCACCCTTTGCTAAGTAGACAGCAAGTGTTTAAGCTCTCGATCTTAAATAACTGAACTTCACTGATGTTGGTGGTTTTCGTCCTTACAGAAGAAATTCAATAACAATGATATTAAATTTGAGTGGTCCTCCATTACTTTCAGAAACTACATTAATTTATATTTGAGTTTTCAACAAAGTAACTTAATAACTATTCCAAAAATCTGCTATCAGTATGTTGAAGAATTGTAAATTATCTTACTTGGTTAAACTTTTTGGTCAAATAAAGATTAAAAATAATGTTTCCCGTTTGAGTTTGGTAGTGTTATAAATTGTTTATTTATTCATAAGTAAATTATTGACTAAAGTTTATTTTTGTTATAGATGGTAAACTGGCGTTGAAAATAAAAAATTTTAAAGTTGATATACGATCCTAAGTCTCAGTAAGTGGCAACTAAGAAATAATTGGAAATTTAAAGTTTTTATTTACCTTGTGGATGGAAAAAGCACTAATATGCAGATCAAAGGACGGCGTCGCTCAAGGTAAGCGCTGAGAATATGGCTACCTGTACTTTACGACTATCAGCACTAGTAACTACAATATTTGCAGTAAAGTTTCTAGCCTGAAGCGAGGTGTAAACAATACTGAAGTTAGACAATGAAGCTAGAGTGAAGAAAGGATAGAGATATCGGTTGGTGATGCATGTAAACACACGACAAATGAGTGTGATGCATATGAACAACAAACAACAAATCAGTACGCCGTTATATAATCAGAGCCATGGTAGCTCATTTCACAGCCGGCAGCCCAGCGAACAGAAGATACTTCACACCACGCAGTAAGCAGTCAGGCAACGAGACATGGCCCATGCATAGCCTCGCGTAGCCAATCAGCGAACGGAAAGTTATAAATTAGTTTAACCGAAACCACAATTTAGGCTGGCGACGAAAACCACACTTTAGAAGAAGACTAACTCACTGCCTGCCCAAAACGACACGAAACTACGCCACACACAGAGAAGAAAATGCTGCAACCACGACTCACAGTTTCAAACAGCTACTTAAGGCTCACGCCTACCGGGAGAATTTCCCCGCTTTTGAGGCCGAGAAGCGCGGGAGCGATAAGGGCGACACTGCCACGCGCATCAAGTGCGCCATCGCCGCTAAGCGCAAGGCTCTCGACAATGGCGTATAGCATTGTCGTCGCACTGCGTGTACCTATGGGACATTCAGCGGTGACCCTATAATTTGATTGGTGGAAAGTCTGTAGGAAGGTTCAGTGCAGGGTCCGCGAGTAGATTTGTACGTATCTGAAGCATTTATTTTGAGATATAATGCTCTGAAAAAGCAGTTCCTATCCATATTGCATCAATACGATATGCCAGCATCGAAATCACTACCACGTCATTTTACAAAAATCTGTGCTCGAGTACTCACTTCAGCCTTACGCTGTGTTTTTCGTTGTTCAACTGTTTATTGGACGGAATCGCTTCTTCTCGGTATTTGCTAGGCACTCTCGTTTGTAGTCTATCCATGTCAACCACTATAATAAAAATATAAATAATAGATTGTTATCAAATGTCACAAATAGTATTTATTTTCGTGTACGTCAGATGTTACGACAGCAGCAATATAAATAAGGGTGTTGGAGTTCATGTTTGTACGCTTATCCAAGATGTGAAGGGGATGAAAGGGGGGTGTGGGTGAGGAAGGGCTGAGGGAAAAGTGTACAAACGTATACAGTTTGTAGCAGCGAATTTGAACACAGCTTCCGTAATTGAACTCCCTCCTCAAGCAAACCCGTAATCAGCGTGCTCTTGACTGCACTATAAAATTGTATTTATTTATTTATGTTTTTCAAAATGTTGATTTAATTTGATTGCGCTTACTAACTTACCCACTCACAACACGGTAAACAACCACCGCCTTCTCACGTCATTGTTAAATAACGCACTATAAACTCAGGTCCAATAACGACAAACTTAATCCATAACTTATTTTGGATTCGAGCCCAGAGATGGTGATCCAAAACTAAATCCCTGGCAATGGTGGCTTCCACTCGGTCGCTATTTCTTAGAAAAGAAGCACAGAACATTAGGTAATTTAACTGGAGTAATAGCAATACCTTACGCCCACCCTAGGTTCATTCTGGGAGAACACAAGAAAAAAATTGTGGTCACTAGAGAATAGTTTTTTTTTTTTTTTTTTTTAAGAAAACGTCTTATTTTTAAGTGATCGTAAAATTATTTGTATTTTCTTCTTAATTCTTTGATTACTGATCAGTAGTTCTGTTATCACCACAACAATATTTGGAAGAGTTCATTTCAACAAAATAAATAATAATTCGTAGTGGCCAGATTTACACCCCAACCCTTCAACCCTTTTCCGTATACCACCAGCATAGGTTCGGCGGAAAATTTCCTTGATGTTGGGTTGGTCGATAATCCACGAGCTTGCCGCTGTGTGTAAGCCACTGTAGCTCAGAAATAACAACGCTTTACTTTTTATTCACATGGGACGAGGTGAAATCCACCGTGTGTGCCCCATTCCCGGTTCTTCAACGAGGGCGAAACGGAATCACAAATGTCTTCTCTGCCACCACAAAATATATGTTTGAAAGCGAGCTGTCCGAAACATGATATCGATTGGATTTCACATAAACGACGGCAGCTGCGTATGGAAGAATTATGGAATAAAAAATGCCCTCGCAGGAGGCGGCACTGATAACAACCAAATTTTGTTCGCTGGTGTACAAATCCTTGAATGCTTTGAGCTGATATCTTTGCGCTTCGTGTGTTCCTATAACCCGCTAAAGAGCTGATAGTGGGGAAACTTTACTTGTACNGGTGTACAAATCCTTGAATGCTTTGAGCTGATATCTTTGCGCTTCGTGTGTTCCTATAACCCGCTAAAGAGCTGATAATGGGGAAACTTTACTTGTACATGCGTAAAATATATAATGCATAAAATATTTTCATACTGTCCGATGTTAATTTCAGCAGTTTTTAAATTCTTTGGAGGTTACTGGGCTAGAGGTGAATTTCCTTCTGTACCCTGTGCAACAAATGTCTGACAAGTACCCATTTCCAATGAAGTTACTATCTCTATTTGTTTTGAACATTAATCTTACAATAATGCAAATTTTCAGGGTTTTTTTTTCTTTCGGGAAGAGCACTATAAAAAAAAATTTTGGTATGATTCCCAAACACGTATTCAAAGTTTTTAACCCCAGACAGCGTATGGTAAATGTACCACACATAAGTCTTATAACATTCCAATACATGCATGGAGATTTTCCTGTGCACAAATGGAAACATTACCATACATATATGTATGGTAACATTTCCAAATGTTTAGAAATCACACCATACAACTTAAGTCTATTTACCAGACGCTTGTATAGGAATAATTTCAAACCTGAAGGAATAATCACACACCATATTTGCAGCTGTAGCATGCAAGTATGGTACATTTACCATATGTATGTATAGGAATGATCACATATCATAATGGTAGTTGTCGTACACAAGTGTGGTATCTTTACCAAACAAGAATAAGTCGGTTTGCACAAATAAATACTTCAGGCAAAAAGTGAGCAGCTTCCTGGCACCTAACTGTACAACATGCAGAGCTCATCAAAAAGTAGTACACACACTACCAAAATTGTCAGGAAAGTGTGATTTATGTTACATATTAAAGAATAATGCATATATTTTGTAACACTGTAAATTATTATGCTAGATCTTAATTCTTTAAATGTTCTAAAAATTGTATACTAACAAAAGTTTATTTTTAATAAAAATTTACGCATGTTTAAATTTTGAATGCTTTAGAGAGCACATTCCAATTCACTTATAAAACTTTTGGGGCTGAAATGGATGTGGCAAAAAATCAATTATAACAATATTTTAAACATTACCACTAATTTTTATTACAATCAGAGTAGTTATGGTACTCTCATTTCATGTATTTAAAAAATGCACTTTCTTGAGCTTATAGAATGAAAACACGCTTAAATTTTGATTACAAGCATACTTTTATTACATGATTTTAAAGCAAATAGGTAAATTCTTGCAATACATTTTACAGTTATAAAAAAGATATGCATTCTTCTTTCATATGCAACACAAATAGTAACTTTCTGACCAATTTGGTAGTGTGCATACTAATGAGTTCTGCGTGTTGTACAGTCAGGCGTTGTGCTTCATTAGATGCCCATCTCCTACTACCTGAAGCTACCAAGACTTGGATACTTTACATTTTTCTATCGCTTTGACTCAGGCCAAAGTATGAATAGTGATATGTCACTCTCTACTGCTCATGTTTAATTTCAATTGTATACTTAAGAATGAGCCAAGGAAAAGGAAGAATTTCCAAGTTCTGTGTCTTAATTCTTAAGTTATGAATTGTGTAAACCCCCTAAAAATGACTGCACGCCAACATTTATAGTGTGTCAATCAAATATGATACCTTTACTAGAAATATGTACAGAAAATAAACATACCCCCCATAATGTAGTTTGTCCTCGAAATTGCATGAATGCCAGATATAGAGGAACTACACCATATTGCTTCAGAGGTTATTTATTCTACGTATGTGTTGAAAGTTTCCTAAAAATGATATATGTAGGAGTAGTAATATTTTAGGAATTGTCAATACATGGCTGTAGAGGTGGGTCACAGAGTATCAACCTGCTACTTTGTATCTGATACACACTTGTACCAAGTACTGAAAATGAGTACACTGCCAAAGTATCAGATACATTTAGCATCAGTTTAACATTCGCTGCCAGTATGTTGCGTCTGCTGTTGCATGTATTTCTGATACAATACAATTTTAGTTGTATTTAAAATGTGCGGTTAAGATGAAACCCAATTTCTTCTTTTCTATGTGGAGATTGCACAGTTAAGTGATTTAGTGGTTTTTTAAAGAGGATAATTTATAACTAAGTTTTTTTTTACATGATTTGCATAGGGCATATAGCGAGTTCATTATCCTCTCCGAAACATTTTTGCGGAAATTAAATATTTTATTATGATATTGTTCTTATCCGCATAGGCTGTTCACAGTAAAGTGAGCACTTTTAAGGCCCTAGTTACTTTTTTCCTATCAGCCATTTTTATGCTTCCGCCCCTTTTAAAATAAATATTCTAAATAAACACAGTGTATATATTTCACCGGACTAGAATGTTAACGTCTGAGGCTACAATAAAATATATTTATTGACCATTATACCAAATGAGAGGACTTTCAAAAGTGCTGACTTTACCGTGAATAGCCTATCAATTATTTCACTGTAAAATATAACACACAGTACACATACTCAAAATAGGTAATTACTTGATAACGTGTGTACTCGATAACGCGCGTATTTGATAGCGCGTATCTGATACATGCCTACCTGTTACTGTGCACCTGTTACTGTGTACCTGATACACGCCCGCTAATCGAGAGATTAGCGAAGCAGCAACGCACTCGGGAAGCTCGGGAATTTCAGTATCTGATACTGATACTTCGTATCAGATACAAGCCACTATCTGTATCAGTTTGGAGCAGTTACTGAAAATAGCTGTGACAACCCATCTCTACATGGGCGGCAAATTTATAAGACCGGAACATAGGAATAGCACATTACCAGTCCAGCAGACTGTTCTTTGAACAGTTATTATCACGTAGGAACTGTATTTTACATTCAGGAAGCCTATTCCGAAGAAATTAGATTCAGAAATTAAGCACTTTTGACTGAAAATTGTTGGTTTGATTTAGTCAGGGGCAGTGATATTTCGCGAAAAGATTTCGAGACAATATACAGTCCAAATCACTGTAGGGTCATCCAGCTTCTTTGATTGGCTAAAAAAAATGTTCTGGCCCGTGTTAACCGTTTGCGCACGAATCACGAAGGTTCTGTGTCGGAGTTACTTAGTCCTGAGTGGCTTGGTCAAAGACGGACATGGCACCAGCAACCAATGGAGGTATAACAACAGCTGAGGTGTGTATATAGTATTGAAGTCTACTGCGTGCTCCGATTTTTACGCGAAAAGTCACTGGCCCTAGATTTAGTTAATACACAATGTAAACTGTAAGGGATGTATATAATCTTTCATTACCGATAGTCTAAAAGAAATGCAATCATAATACAGATTATAAACAAAATAAATTAAGGAAATCCAGCAAAAAACTGCGAAAGCAAAAATAAAGCATACAACTTGGGATTATCGGTAATTCGTGTATTTTTATTACTCTGCAACAACAGTTTCACTTAACTGAAACATACTGTTCAAGCGTAGCCGAACATTACGCGCTGAGCCAGAGTCCCAGCTCCAGCAGGGGAGTTTATCCCCAGAACAGTGATTCAAGGCGAGCCAGCTGTTTCTTGTAGCTTGAAGCGCTCTTGCATTTGCAGAGTTTGGAATTTGCCATATAAACAGAAAAAGGGTGTGTAACGACGCGGTATGTCGAGTCGACACACACACACACACACACACACAACACCCTGTTGTGATTCAACAATAGTGAAGTTACATGAAGTTAGGTAAGGTCTTCCTGCATTTAGCGCAGCAAACCAAATTTGTATACATAAATTATACATAATTATGTGTTTTACCTCACAATTTCCCCAATCTTTATAGCCCTCCCCACTATCGCGTTTAGTAGTATGTACTGCGAATATTGTGATGCTCCTAGTAAATTCGTATCTGTGTGATACGTAATGTCTATATATATAATTTTATGGGTACTTTTTTTCTTTTTTTACCCCGAAAAACCCCTATTCTGAATAATTACCGCACACTTGATTCAAGTGTTAATTCTTGAAGTTACGTAATCACTTAAGATGGACTCAACAAATATTTTTTTTTTTTTCAAAAATAGGGAAATGTGGGGAACAAATATGCAATAAATCATTAAAATTAAAAGTTGGCAATTATTTACAAAAGGAACCTAAATAAAAAGCGTGGTTACTGTGCCCTACCTCAAATTATAGTTTCCCACTCGAGCAACACACAGTGTAGGTACTTGTAATAGGTCGTCAACAGTCTGGCACTCTACATTAATACAATAACTGCATCCACATTCTTGATGTAACAATGGACATTACAATGAATATTCTGTGATATATCATGTTTGCAGACAAAAATTTATGTTCTACTTATTGTGTTACCTACTATACATAGATGTATGTGAACATAGTGGCAGTGGTATTCTCTGTTTCATGTAAGTATAACCGGACATTTTTACAGTGCCTTTGACCAATATGTAAAGCGTGTAGACACGTCAACNTTTACAGTGCCTTTGACCAATATGTAAAGCGTGTAGACATGTCAACAGTACAAGTTTCCATTTGATAAGTATGTCATATGAATTGTTGCTGGATGTATGTTGTAATGTTGGTAAAAAAAAAACAAAAAAAAAGTGGTAAGCAAATTTGAAATGTGTAACGTTATACTTTGATAATANACAGTACAAGTTTCCATTTGATAAGTATGTCATATGAATTGTTGCTGGATGTATGTTGTAATGTTGGTAAAAAAAAACAAAAAAAAAGTGGTAAGCAAATTTGAAATGTGTAACGTTATACTTTGATAATTCGTTTTTGAATTGAATTATATTTTAAAACTGATATATCATTTCCAAGAGAGTTACACCTCTGGCTACCATATATANTCGTTTTTGAATTGAATTATATTTTAAAACTGATATATCATTTCCAAGAGAGTTACACCTCTGGCTACCATATATATATTCGATGGATATGTATATTAAAGTTTGTGTACAATGTATCTATGTATGTATGTATTTAGTTTTTAACAAGAAGACCTATCTTGTTTAAAAATTGTTACTGATAGCTGTCCACAAACTTTATTTACTTCACAGACAGCAAAACAGCTGATAGCTGTGGTGAAAAAACGCTTACCAAACAACAATTACACTAAATGTACATTACTGGAACTCCCAAAATTTACTGCACATAGTACATGAAACACAGTATAGTGTGTTAACAAGAATTGCTTGTGGAATTCTCATAAGGAATATTGTGTAAAGGGATATTATAATAAAAGCTTGACCTTAATGTTCCAGATTTTTGTAATGTGATTATCTCAGATCTTTGCTGATCTTCATAGCCCAAACTACTATGTTGATATTTGATTATTTCAAATGAAAACACAATTACATCGTCTGAGAATTTGGAAGGTCCCGAAAATGCCATACAAGCATCCCTAAACTTCATAATTACATACAGCATTACTTGAGGTTTGTGTATTTATTGTATGGTAATTTATTGGGTCTTAGTTTTTTTTCAAACCGTGTACACAATAAAAACTCTTACACTGAAATAACTGACTGACCCAGGCTTTATCAGTATTACGGGTTGCTATTTAAGGGACCATTTTAGGTTATTGGTAAATTCGAAAGAATTCTGTAGTGTACAGTGGCTACAAAAACAACCAAATTGGTAAATTTAAAACATTAACCTAATTTTTAATGAACAACAGTAGTCACAGACGTAGTGACTTAGCCAGAACTTAATGTTATAATTNAAAACATTAACCTAATTTTTAATGAACAACAGTAGTCACAGACGTAGTGACTTAGCCAGAACTTAATGTTATAATTAAAAAAAAACAGTTATTGTTAGTTTTTACTTGTGCTGTTTATCACTAATTAACTAATTGTAACTACAATAACTGTATTCTGAAAGAAATTTTTCTGGTGGTGGGGGAATATTAATTCAATCCTTTTAACAAAATTTGGCCNAAAACATTAACCTAATTTTTAATGAACAACAGTAGTCACAGACGTAGTGACTTAGCCAGAACTTAATGTTATAATTTAAAAAAATAGTTATTGTTAGTTTTTACTTGTGCTGTTTATCACTAATTAACTAATTGTAACTGCAATAACTGTATTCTGAAAGAAATTTTTCTGGTGGTGGGGGAATATTAATTCAATCCTTTTAACAAAATTTGGCCCTGTTGCAACAACTTATCATTACTCACATTATACGCTATGCTGCAGGATTTTTCAAAAATATTTTGTGGGTTTTTAGTGGTTATGTTACAGTAAAGTAATTTTTCTGGTCGTACCAGAAACGGCATATACAGAAAATAATGTTTCCCCAATTATCTCAGCATACTTTCGTTTATGGTTATTTTGGATTTGTAAACTCAGTCTCCCAAATAAATTAAGGATACGTTTAGCTGTTGTGCATTGAGAAATTATAAATAATTACACAGTTATGTGTGTTTTCCACGTATCAATATAACGTTTTTTTTTTTTGGTGATTTTACTGTTTATAGGATATAACTTTTTTGCACCTTATTCAGCTTCCAGAATCCATGTGTGTGTGTGTGTGTGTGTAATTGGGGGGGNCTGCAGGATTTTTCAAAAATATTTTGTGGGTTTTTAGTGGTTATGTTACAGTAAAGTAATTTTTCTGGTCGTACCATAAACGGCATATACAGAAAATAATGTTTCCCCAACTATCTCAGCATACTTTCGTTTATGGTTATTTTGGATTTGTAAACTCAGTCGCCCAAATAAATTAAGGATACGTTTAGCTGTTGTGCATTGAGAAATTATAAATAATTACACAGTTATGTGTGTTTTCCACGTATCAATATTAGGTTTTTTTTTTTTTTTTTTTTTTTTTGTGATTTTACTGTTTATAGGATATAACTTTTTTTCACCTTATTCAGTTTCCAGAATCCATGTGTGTGTGTGTAATTTGGGGGGGGGGGCGGTTACGAAGGTGAGATTTTAACATAATTTTATTCTTCTTTTACACGTTTGCCACCCAATTCAAAGAATGGCAATACCGTTACATATGTACGTTTAACGTAATTTACACCTAAACATATAAAAACTGAAGCCACGTGTTCCGACATTCTAACATGCATTTCTACGACTATAAAGATGTGAGGAATATTACGTGAAGAGTAAATGTATAAATTATTAGTTACTTACCTATAAGGCATCCGGAATTTGATAAAAATGGCCACTCTACTTCTTCAATCTTCTAAAACACCACAAACACCAGATGAAATGGCTAACATATATTTTCGCACTGCGGACATGACATTCGACGATCGACGAAAGCACCAATCACAATTCCCTGCTGCTCATGCGAGTTGCCGAGGAAACACGAACGTTCCCGAGCGCTGCTCTCCGTAACTGTATGTTATTATTAATCCCAAACATATTTGGTACTTTTCACACACATTTCACGTTTTCAGAAAAATTTGTAGGAATCGTGGTATATATGCATGGGAAATCATTTTTACCAAACACACGTNACATTTCACGTTTTCAGAAAAATTTGTAGGAATCGTGGTATATATGCATGGGAAATCATTTTTACCAAACACACGTCATCATTTCTATATCCCGGTATAGGGAAATTAAAAAAAAAATTACAGCGAGGTTGTAAAATAAGTTTAAGTGACTAACGGTTACGTCAATGCTATAAGTAAACTAAATCTTTTTAATGAACAGAAACATTCTTACAGTTTTAAAATTGCGATATTGTGTATTACTGCTCAACACCAGCGCAGATCTGAAATTCCTCCTTTTAGATACATTCAACTTCTTCACACTGTAACAATTTTCTGTATTTTTTACAAAGAATTCTCTTGTAACCAGTTGCCAATATTGTTGTTATGTCACTATAAATAAATAACAGCGAATTTCACGGCACGTTATTGTGGAATATGTAAAACTAACGTTGAATATTAACAAGTAATAGGTTGTATGTTTCTAAACACAATGTGATTTAAAGATACAATATTTTACTTGTAGTGTTACAAAAAAAATTGTGATGATTAATTTCCACATAATTATTTGTAAAACGTCCAAAAAAATTTTACTTTGGAAGCAATTCACCTTAAATTAACGCCAGCACAAGAAAGTTTTGTTATCCGTCCTAAAGTCACAGAATCTCCTGAAGGAAGAACTNTCACCTTAAATTAACGCCAGCACAAGAAAGTTTTGTTATCCGTCCTAAAGTCACAGAATCTCCTGAAGGAAGAACTCCTGTTACCGATTTGCCAACAAAATAATACATAATGTATTATTTATTTATTTTCACTATCGTATCTCGTTTTATGCATTGGTTATGTGTTCCAGGAATACGAATTCGCAAAGAACGTAACCGTTACATTTACGGGACCACTTTGGTTTAACATGCTTAAGTATAAGTGACTGAAGGAGCGCCTCTTTCAGTCACCTATACTTATGCATGTTTGGCTTGTTTGCTCATCACCCAGTGATCGTACATTTGATTCCCGCGTAGATCCAAGCAAATTTGGCAAGTTATGTTGATGGCGGTAGCTCTGGGGGGCGAAGCGGCTATGATAATGTAATTAAATCGGCGGAAAATAAAACGGTATAATCAACGAAAGTAATGAAAATATTGAGTTAAAGTGAGAAGAAAAAGGTATTTCCCGTCAAGTTTCCAGTTACCGAATAGGTAAGTATACAAAACTGAAATTGCGTGGCTGTTCCTTAACGGCTACGCTGCAATTGATTTTGCTCCGAAAACAGCACACAAAATAGAAAGCGTGTAGTGTCATTAACCTCGCTNAACGGCTACGCTGCAATTGATTTTGCTCCGAAAACAGCACACAAAATAGAAAGCGTGTAGTGTCATTAACCTCGCTGCAATCACGAGCAGCACACGCACTGAAAAATAGCGCAGGCCCGCAGAAAGTTCAGCGAAATAAAAAAAAAATGTCTGTGCGTGTTCGCCGTGCGTAACCATTCAGAACGAGAATGACGCCGAGTTCGTGTGTTAATAGATGAGTGTTATAAACATTGAAAACGAACTTTTATTATTTATAAAATTCGCGCCAATGTAGGTTTATTTTGGTTGTGTAGTGAACGTACGAAGATACATAACATGTACGGCCAGTGACTTTTCCCGTAAAAATCGGAGCACACTGTAGACTTCAATACTATATACACACCTCAGCTGTTGTTATAACTCCATCGGCTGCTGGTGCCGTATCCGTCTTTGACCGAGCCACTCAGGGATAAGTAATTCCGACACTGAACCTTCGTGATTCGTGCGCAAACGGTTAACATGGGACAGGACATTTTTTAGCCAATCAAAGAAGCTGGACGACCCTACAGTGCTTTGGACTGTATCTTGTCTCGAAATCTTTTCGCGAAATATCACTGCCCCTATCTATAGGTAGAGAGACCCGGAAACTACGCGGATTAAATCGGCAGCAAGCTAGACTCCACAATAGTTTGTTGTGTACTCGAGCCTCAGTTAGTTGTTCATTGGCTGTGGGTCCAATTTAACTCCAGAGCAGGTATCACGGTATTCGGTTCTTGTTTCCCTTGCAAGTTCGTTATTGGTCGAAAGCGGTCCGGCGCGTGCTTCACAAACCGTAGTCTAATAGAGGTAGGAACTCAAATGTACATTTTTTTTAAGTTTAACTTGTCCTCTAATGAATTCGCGAGATTTTCTGGGTTTACGTATCTAAATAAAAAAACATAGGTTAGGTATGAAACGAGGTTAACATCAAAACCAGTGATCTCACAAAACACCGTGATTTCCCGAAAATTTATTCCTTTAATTGTAATGGCAACTTCCTTCGTCCGTGTGAGTGTGTTGATTTGACTGTTGCTTTTAGGACTTTACTGTGTATGTATGTGTGTGTGTATGTGTGTCCTGTGTCTGTGATTGTAGTGTTTTAACTAAAGTTCGTACGTTTGTGCTGTGAATGTGTCCTGTGTCTGCGCGTATGCTATTTCCTGTGCTAAATCTATTGAAGCGCGGACCTTTACTGCGTCCTAACTAGGTCGCTCATTGGGCGACGCGAAAGCTGCGGAAACGGGCTTTGAGTCTGATTGGCTATTGCAAGATACGGAGTTGGAGCTCGCAGTACAAGCCGCCATCTCATCTCTACGTATTCCAGTTACATTATTTGTTCCTTCCTTTCATCGTAGCGCCCCAGCATGACGCGTAAACACGTATTTGAATCGCTTTTAAATCATTCAACCACGGGTTTGCGAGTGCACGAGTACCGAACACTTCAATGAAACTTTTCTTAGCCGAGCCAGCTGTTCCGAGCAGTGCGACGTGTTGGTTTATGGGCTATAAACGGGCTGATTGTGATTTTTTTTTTCCTTCCCTCGGAAAGAGTTATAACCCTAGATCCCACCTGCGACACACCCCTCAAGATCAAAAAGAAGCATTGTGTGTAGCAGTAACTATGAAGATGTATTTATTACCTGGGGAAAAAAAGTAGTGATGAACAAGTACACGACATATGCAAATAATAATACATTTATTCTAGCGTATATAGTCAATTCGCGGTTTCTTCAAACTTTTTTAATCAAACCATTGAAAAATCACCCCTACGTATTACGTGTTTGGTTGTATCCTAAATATGTGATGTATCGCAAACGTTATAACTTCTGTTAATATAAAAGTATTAAATTATTGGTAGGGCCAGTGACTTTTCGCGTAAAAATCGGAGCACACAGTAGACTTCAATACTATATACACACCTCAGCTGTTGTTATACCTCCATTGGCTGCTGGTGCCGTGTCCGTCTTTGACCAAGCCACTCAGGACTAAGTAACTCCGACACTGAACCTTCGTGATTCGTGCGCAAACGGTTAACACGGTCCAGAACGTTTTTTAGCCAATCAAAGAAGCTGGACGACCCTACAGTACTTTGGACTGTATCTTGTCTCGAAATATTTTCGCGAAATATCACTGCCCCTCCTCATGAGTATCGTTTTACCAAATATTCGAACTGTAATTTAAATTTCTACAGTGTTCGCGGAAAACTAGAGCAACAACGTTACAGGGAGATATTTCTCTGGAGAAGGGAGTTAACAAACAAAATTCGGCCGACAATTATCCGGAGCTGGTTTGCCTCCAGAAATGCTATCTTTCTTTACACTTCTTGCCCCATCCCGGGGAGGCTAACACCCCTCCACAGCGCCCCCTCCCCCCAACCCGCGATAAGGACTTATCTCCTACCCCTGGCTCGAGACAGATAGACAACTAGTTTCTTGCCACGGCGCGCTTATTGCACTACAGCCAGAGTAGCGTTCTCCCAACCAGGGTTGCCAACTTGCGTGTGATTCCACGAAATGCGTGTAATTTGAAAGCAGGCGAAAAATTGAGTGTGTATTCACACATTTGCGTGGATTTGCGTGTAAAATGTTATAATTATTTTTTCTAAAATCCTTTTACAGCAATGGATCTTCCAAAGAGAAAGTTTGGGAGAGTGTTGTCGATCCTGGGATTGTAGATTCGGGGACTTACCGAAATTATATGCTCTCTTCATGACCACGCTACCATCGAACAGTTGTATACAGTGCTACATCAGCCGTTCTTGGGTGCGGTCTAAACTGAAATTGTGTGTTGTAACGAAACATTTACCTGTCGTATTAAGTCTGTCGGTGGGAATAAGTTAGTTGCGTGTTATCATTATTAGGTAGGATCCTTCGTGATGGATAAATGTATTGTAAAAGAGGGGAACGTAGTTGATGAACAGGTGAATGATACAGATAGTGGCGAAACATCTGTGGTTGGTGGTGCAGGACCTATTATAATTACGGAACAAACCGTCATTTCGCACGAGTCTAGAAAAACATTTTAAATACCTAATGAGAACAAAAAACAGAAACGGGTAAGAAAAACTGTCTAAGTTCAATAGTGCATGGGTTTCAGATCCACTTTTTAAAGATGCCAAGAAAGGCGTATCGCATGATATTGCATATTGTAAAGTCTGCAACACTAATATTATAGCACACAAGTAGGACGTTTTTCGTCACAGTAAATCAGAAAAACACAATCAAAATATTAAAAATTTCGCTAAAACACAAAAACTGACACACACGGTAATTTCAGAAACGCAGGACAAAGTTAGGAGGGCAGAACTGAAACTCGCCGGAAACCCGGCGACAAATAATTTGCCTTTTCTTTTGATCGGCACACTAGCACCTTTGTACCTTTCTGTGCGGACATTTTTCCAGATTCTAAAATGTANTCGAACCAAGGCAACTTCTTTAATGAAGTAATCTACGGGACATTGTTTCGAGGTGCTTCTATGTGACAAACTTCAGGTTCCACGTAGTTTTTCTCCATGATAATGGATGAAACCTCAGATCAAGCTACACCTTAACAATGTGCTTTTACTGTTATATATTTTAATGGAAATGACAGTACTGTAAAAAACTAGATTTTTTCACATGGTGGAATCAAGTTCTGGCACTGCTGACAATCTATATAAATGCCTAACACAAAGTTTACTTTAAAAAGGTATTCCACTATCAAACCTGATTGGCTTCTCTTCTGTACAACCAATCTTATGGCAGGAGCAAACCATTCTGTTTTCTCTCTTATTAAACATGATATTCTTGACATAGTAGGTGCTCCTGCCACATGCTTCATCTTGCAGCATCTAATGCCAGTTTAAAGCTTCCTCAGT
Organism: Clitarchus hookeri; assembly: GCA_002778355.1. Lineage (NCBI taxonomy): Eukaryota > Metazoa > Arthropoda > Insecta > Phasmatodea > Phasmatidae > Clitarchus > Clitarchus hookeri. The sequence goes on along the minus strand of NQII01000322.1, from coordinate 514,508 downwards.
CTCTTTAAGGATTTTCTCAGAAACTTAGGCTCTCGTTGTAGCCGCAGTTATTCTAGGCAGCAAAAATTCAGAGAATTTCAGGAGTTTTTCCACGTGGAAATTCACAAAATTCTGCCTCCTGCAACTACTCGTTGGTTATCACTTAAAGCCTGTGTTGGCCGAGTTCTTTGAGCAATATTCAGCTCTGAAATTCTACTTAAGGGAAACAGTTTTCAACGATCCGTCAAAAACACTGGAAGAAATGCTCGTAACTATGGACAATCCCTTTGCTGAACTATACCTTGAGTGTGTGTCTTATGTGTTAGATCTTCCTACTGACTTCAATACTACATTTAAATCTGAAGCGCCAGTGTTAAAAAGTTGATGAGAAACGTAGAAAGACTAAAAAGAGACTCTAAAATATCACAGAAAGACGTGCAGCATTTCTTTAAATCTTGCCTACATTTTAACATAAAATTAGTAAAGGAACTACACAAGCGGTTTGGATTTCTATTTACTGATCCCATTTTCAGCATGATCTCTATTGTTGACCTAGAGGTATGTCAGTCATTTCAAGTACAATTATTGGCCACACTTTTCCAAAGATTTCCCATTCTCAACTAATTTGTGGATGCTCAAGAAGCAAAAGAGTGGCGCGAATATTCATTGCTGGACCATTCTGAATATGACTTGGATTCCTGCAAGCCGTAAGAGGAAACTGGAGAAATGTTTTCAATTAAAAAAATGCAGCAGATATGCCAGCTTTTCCCACAATAGCAAAACCAATTAAAATATTGTCGATTTTTCCATTTTCAAAAGCTAGTGTAGAACGGTTATCTAGTTCTATTCGAAATTGTAAAACACACAATAGAAATAAATTTGGCACAGAAACCATTGTCACACTTCTTCACACTAAACATGGCATCATTGAGCAAGGTGTGTGTGTAGATTTCGACCCGGATGAAGAAATTATTTCGAGAAAGATATGAGATAAAAAAAATATATAATTAATTTGTGTGTAATTTTGTGTGCAATAAACGCATACAGTGTTAGTGAAGTGTAAATAAAATGTCAAGTGAATACTGCAATAGACTAAAACCATCATACGTCAACATGCTCTATCTGCAATCCAGAATCCAAAAATTGGTGAATTGGTACTTGATTGGAGTAATTTTCTGAAATGCTTCTAAGAGTGACCTAAACAAATTTTAAGTATTATATTCTGTTTAAGCAGCATAAATGGCTATGCAGGATGTGAATGCAAGTTTTTACATTAAAGCTCTATCATAAATTTAAGTCTTATCCTAGGTTGTTTAAATTGTCCACTATATAACTGTGTAGTTTACATTATGGTGCCATTCAATTTCGAAGTCATCGACAGTTCGCTATTTATTTTACCATTAATAGTACAATATTAATATGTTAGCGACAGGAAATTAGATAATTTCGTAATTTAAAACGGAATACTAAACTAAGTTACCCAATATTTCATTGTTTTAATATATTGGCAAGTAATATTTTTATTAAATAAAGAACCAAATTGAAAATGGCTTTAGGCCGTGTTACAATAATTGGTTTGGCACTTTTGTGTATTTCTATTTCGTGATTGTTGTCTGTAGGCTTCCATTTGGAACACTTCTATCGTCACTTGTTTGCACATTGTGCGGCTGTTCGGTTCAACACGGAAACTGAACTCTTAAAATTATAGAACTAAAATTCCAGTGGTTCCTAAAATAAATAGCTTTAACTTACAATACCACACTCACGTCTATCATTAAAAGATTAAAATTACTATGCTACAAAGTCAAAATAAAGGTTTATAATATTTTTGTGATGTTTACTTTATTAAAATATTTATTTCGACGTTGGATGCATAATTCGTGTATTATAAAAACCTGATTTATTTGCGCATTTAAAATTTATACCATCAAAATAAATATGGAGGTGATTAGGTAAGAAAGGTGTAGTAATTTTTTAGCTTAAAAGTTGGTTAAGTGCAAAACGAAATCAAATTTACAAATATACGTTGTTAATGTTGTCCATTAAATTAGATTACATAATCATTAGTTAAGAAAAAGTGACAATTGGAATACATTCTTTAAATATTGTATCGGCTAAACGTTATACAATGTCATTTAAACAAGGGTAAATTGTGACGGGTGTGACGAGTTCAAAAGAAATGCTTCTATCGTCTTTGAGAAAATGTTTTCGCCGTACAAGTGTAAATGGCGTGTATTGGCGTGTATTTTGAACCTCGGGGCCGTGTAATCTCACCATGAGACTGGCAACCCTGCCCCCAGCTATGCATGCAGTATAAAAGTCTAATCGTGGTTCCTTCACACTTCATGAATCAAACATCTGAAAAATTCCCTTATGCACGGCGCACTTCGTTGTTTCTTAAACATGTCACGACGCACTAGCTTTTCATGCTTCTGTTCAATAAAAATACCACATTTTTTGGTTAAATTGAACTTAACTTATAAGTTATCTATAAATTGTAATATTTCGTTTATGATCAGTATGAATAAAACAGGGAGATAGTGTGTGGGTTGGTAATGCCTAGTAGGAAATAGTTATTAAGTAAAATACTACTTAAACTGAGTGCCCACGAATGCGATGCGTTGTTCCTTTAGTGTAATTTTCTACTTAGTCAAGCTTTTTTTGCAGCAGGCGGAGGAATACGCTGAAGCTAGAACTTAAGCAGGGCTTCAGAAAGTTGGAAGTTACCACTAACGGTTACAGACATGCGCTCTATTGAGATTAGAATATTAATCCGGAACGAATTTCGAATGTAGGTGCCTTGAATAATTGCGATAAATCTTCGCTGTGATCACTGCTGAAAGATTAGGTGTNGTAAAATACTACTTAAACTGAGTGCCCACGAATGCAATGCGTTGTTCCTTTGGTGTAATTTTCTACTTAGTCAAGCTTTTTTTAGCAGCAGGCGGAGGGGAATACCCTGAAGCTAGAACTTAAGCAGGGCTTCAGAAAGTTATAAGTTACCGCAAACGGTTACATACATACACTCTATTGAGATTGGAATATTAATCCAGAACGAATTTCGAATGTAGGTGCCTTGAATAATTGCGATAAATCTTCGCTGTGATCACTGCTGAAAGATTAGGTGTNGAACGAATTTCGAATGTAGGTGCCTTGAATAATTGCGATAAATCTTCGCTGTGATCACTGCTGAAAGATTAGGTGTTGAAATAAAAATTATGAATTTTTCGTGTAATGAAAATGCGATGTACAATGCACTAGTAGTTTACGCCAGACCATTATACGACATTTGTTGTTTTGTGGTTCCCTCGATCTTTAATAATTTATTGTATCTTATCCTTTAAGGTCCGAAAGTAGTCGAACATGGGAAGGCAGTAAGAATTGTCGACCGGAAACAGCCATGTACTATAAAGCAACCTTAAAAAATGTTTCTAAATATTCACTTGTATAAACTCGGTGATAAAAGTTATCTGTGAATTTAACAATTCATTACAAAATTGCCCATAAGAATTTTGAAGAATGACATGACGAAATGCTTGTTGGGTTGTATTGGTTTTTTTTTTATTTATGCTGAAAGTGGAGGGTACCAGTTTGTGGTGAGATTTCATTAACTTAAGAATGATCGTCGGAACTAACAACAGTAAGTAGAGGAAACATGTTCACGTGTGCGAGATAGGCTCTTTTTGCACAAGTATTGACCCACTCAGACTTGGCGCACACAATATTGTGTACATCTCGCACACGAAGGTTATTTTTGGCCTATACCCTGCACGGCCAGGCTCGATCCACAAATATTTCCGCTGTGGGCAACTGATTTGTACACCGTTTCTCTGTTATACATTATGAATGGCACTTGTTTCTATGGACGAACACAAAGCCTACAGCTCCATTGACTGTGATAACGAAACAAGTCCTTTGTCGGCTGAAATATTGCACACATCGTGAAATGTCTTATTTGCAACGCCGTATAACATAAATTAAATCGTGTCTGAAAAGGGCGATGCGTGTGTATTTTCTATCGTGACAAGCGGAGTGACAACCCGGTTCAGTAGATGCGAAGTTGGTCTGGAATTATAATCCAGAGCGGAATTTGCTCAAAATATCCAACCTGACAAAAATTAAAACCTACAAGCACAGTAATTTTATTTAGAAGGAAATAATAGCAATGGAGTAATAAAAACAGGCGCTATATTAATTCGCGACCAGCCAGATTGAATATAAGTATGTTAAAGGCAAATATAGTGATAACATTTTTTTGACCACACGGAGCTGAGTCGTTACCCGCCCTCCCAGCAACATCGCCCAGTTGTACACTGAAGAGCCAAAAAAACTGGTATAGGCGTGCGTATGCAAATGACAGAGGTATGGAACCAATCAGAGTAACGCGATGCGGTCGGCAGCTTGATCGGTTACTGCTGCTACAATGGCAGGTTATCAAGATTTAAGTGAGTTTGAAGGTGGTGTTATAGTCGGCACACGAGAGATGGGACATAGCATCTCCGAGGTAGAGATAACATTTGGANATAGCATCTCCGAGGTAGAGATAACATTTGGAATGTTCGCGTACGACCATTTCACGAGTGTACCGTGAATATCGGGAATCCGGTAAAACACCACATCTTCGACATCGCTGCTGCCGGAAAAAGATCGTGAAAGACCGGGACAAACGACGACTGACGAGGAATCATTAAACGTGACAGAAGTGCAACCCTTTCTCAAATTGGCCGCAGATTGGATTTGTGGACTGCCCTGCAGGATCCATGGTGTGAATTGCCTCCTGCATACCTTCAGACATTAGTCGAGTCCATGCCACGTCGTCTTGCGGCACTTCCGCCTGCTCGTGGTTGGTTCGGGAAGGGGGGGGGAGGGGCTTACACGATATTGGGTAGGTGTACCAGTTTTTTTTTGGCTCTTCAGTGTAGTTCAGCTGTATACCGCTACTTATACTTGACATCGCTCTAAGTAAGCATCCGTGTGAGAAAACGACCAACTACACTCCGCAAAATTGCAGGAAAGTACTGATTTAAAAAAAAAAATGATCTTAACATTATATACACTCTGCTTTTTTAAATAACAAATTTCCCCTATAAATTTCACAAAACTGCCCGTGAATTTACGGAACCTTTTCTTAAGTTTGGAACTAGGTATCTGTGTATTTCCGGCATATAAAAAAAGTTACCCGGGGGAGGCGGGAATTTAATTTTCTTTATGTTTGTGTTTATCAGCGGGCCTATAAAAATAAAATGTTTAGAAAACTAAATATGTTTTTTGTAGCGGGATTTGAAATTACGTTATAAAAATTTCGTAGCTTACGATCACATCCCGATAGCCAAAGGAAGTGTTAATATAAAGACGAAAGTGAAGAATGAACGTATTTAAGTTTCTGGTCATGTTTGAGTGTTTGATTTGTTGTAGCTGTTTCAAATGGGTAGCGCTACTTTTTGATGTTTTAAATAAAACGTTTAAGTGGCGTGAATACCTTAACAGCCGCAGGAGCGATAATTCTCCAGTTACAGCGGTGAAGGACACTTCGAGTGTCTTCGCATTGTTCGTCGCCGAAACTCTAAGCTGTTGAAAATACAGAGAGGTTCAGTATTTTGTATGTACGTAGCTCAGTTCCATTTTACGTCGTTACGAAACACGTTTCTGAATATTATTACTATATTTCCGTATTAATCGCCGTGGATGTAAGCAAATTTCGTACAGTGTATCAAAGTTTAGTTTAAACTGATAAAAAAACACTCATTCAGTTATAGGTAGGGCCAGTGACTTTTCGCTTAAAAATCGGAGCACACAGTAGACTTCAATACTATATACACACCTCAGCTGCTGTTATACCCCCGTTGGCTGCTCGCGCAGTGTCCGTCTTTGACCAAGCCACTCAGGACTAAGTAATTCCGACACTGAACCTTCGTGATTCGTGCGCAAACGGTTCACATGAGCCAGAACATTTTTTAGCCAATCAAAGAAGTTGGACTAACCTACAGTGATTTGGACTGTATCTTGTCTCGAAATCTTTTCGCAAAATATCACTGCCCCTAGTTATAACTTGTGGCTGAAATGGGCCTTGGTAGGGGAACGGCGGTTGTCCTTGAGTCATCTTCTCCTAAATCCGCTGGAGGAAAAGATGTGATAATAGGCTCTTTATAATTATTGAACGACATTACATAAGACGTTTGCGAATAACACTACATTCGAGCTATTCACAACAACATACAGGGAAAACCCAACGTTGTTTACGACGTATACGATACCGACTTGAATATTTCCCACACTACGCCAAAAGCGTTGTCTGATGTCTCGAATGCAAGAAACTGATTAGCCTGTATGCTGAAGGAGACGAGGTGTTTTGTTTCCAATGCGCTGCTAATTTTCAAGTCGGAATTGAACTCAGGGGACTATCACAACTTCGGCTCTTTTCTCTAAGTGAGAGCGGGAGACTTATTCCGAATTTAAAACTCCGATCTGTGGTGGTTGTGGGTAACGTATTGACTACATAGTCCAGCACAAACAAACGCCCTTCGACCTCCAACAGTAAAAAAAAAAAATAATTAAATTATATGAGTCGGCTAACAAAAAGTATCATTCATTGTTCAGTTGAATATCTCCATGCCACAGCCAGAACTCTACGCAATCGTTAACGTTAAAAAACTCGTAATCCTTTCATACTCTGTTAATGTCCCATATCATCTCCCGCCATATCATTCATATATGAAACCCACTGGAATTTGAGCGGTTGGAGAAAAGAGTTTTTACAGCTAGAAATACAGCTTTCAACTAAAATGACGTTACAAATTTGCTCACGCAAAATTGAAAGATATTGGCAGCGAGCAGTGGCCGTATCTACACGCGATCACGTAAAAAGTTAAAGAAACAGAGCTTAGACATATTCGTAACGAAAAACCGTTGAACAAGGGTGCTTTGTGGGAGAGTTCATGCCCATTTTAAATTTGTTGAAATTTCTTGTGTGTAGTAAAACATTAAACATTTTATGTCAATAATTACGAAAACAATATATTAGGGGCCTTTCTTCAGCGGACAAATTGTACGTACTAGTATGTTGGGTACGGTACACTGTCCAGAATGTGCGTCGTGTTACAGGAAATGTTCAAGACTTGCACCGTCAACACAACTTTGCACACGTCTTTCAATGAATGATCAACGCCCTAGAAAATACTCCGTTGTCGAATGCATCCACGATGCGCCTGCCCCGAAGTTATCAACACTGGCGAAGGACTGCTGTGAACCAATGCTTTAACATGGCCCCATGAGTAGGGGCAGTGATATTTCGCGATTTTGAGACAAGATACAGTCCAAAGCACTATAGGGTCGTCCAGCTTATTTGATTGGCTAAAAAAATTTTATGGCCCGTGTTAACCGTTTGCCCACGAATCACGAAGGTTCTGTGTCCGAGTTACTTAGTCCTGAGTGGCTTGGTCAAAGACGGACACGGCGCCAGCAGCCAATGGAGGTATAAAAACAGCAGAGGTGTGTATATAGTATTGAAGTCTACTGTGCGCTCCGATTTTTACGTGAAAAGTCACTGGCCCTACCCATGAGTATAAATCGATGTGGTTTAAGCCAGGCATTAGTGTGTATATTCTATTCTCTGTAGGGAGGCCAGGAAATTGCTAAGAGTCCCAAGTATTTCGCGTATCTATTCAACTACAAGTTAGACTCCAGGCGTTTAAATTCTTGTCCTGGTGTGATTGGACCGCAGTTACTCAGACACGCCCCACGCCACTGTTAGCCAGTTATAAATTGCAAGCAACAATGTAGCCGAAGGATGAACAAAACAGTAGACAAGTTTCGCACTGTAGCAGCAGACAATAACCGAACAATAGTGGCTCGTGTTTATATGGGACTGCGAAGTCTACCTTGCTGCCTAGTCAATTCAACGAACAGGTTTTTTTCTTCAATATATATATATATATATATATATATATATATATATATATATATACATATATTACGTGTGTGTTTTTTAGAATAACGTATATGTATGTGCTTATGAGTGTATATATACATAAAAACATACCGGGTTTAATATTGGTTTTTTTTCCTTCGTTTTTATGGGTAGCATAAGAAAAGTCTTACAAACGCACCTGAACGAAATAAAGAAAGCGATGTACGTCAAAGGAGCTCAAACAGTAGGTGTATTTACTATCGTTTCCTCCGTCACGCAATAGTAAAATTAAAGGAAAAATTTACTACCGGAAATACAATCAACAAATGCCCTCGTATTCGTCAAATAACTCCTTTTACTGTGTATTTGCCCCTCTCTTTGTATTTTGTAGTTATTACAGGCATTACACAAAATTAAATTAATTTATGAATATAATTTTACCTACCCAGTTCCCATTCAACTTAAACTTAACACGAAAACTGTGTAGTGTACAATGGTTAGGTCACTGGTGTACGACAAATTCTTTGTATTTTACGTTTCGGGATTTCAATTAATGAATTCTATACAATAAATGGCATATGCCGTTACTGATCCACGCTGGAGTAACATTATTTCCCTTCCCCCGCCATCATATTTTAAGGGCATTTACTTTAATAGTGATGAGAGTTTCTGCCATATATATTCTCGCCATGTTAATATTCATTATTCAATAAAGGAAGATCATGACTCCAAAAAAAATTAGGGTTGTAATTTTTTTTAAACGAGGTTATAAAAAATAGATTTGTCTAGAGCCACATTCTCATGTCCTTTTTTTTCTGCACCTCACTCCCTCTGTTCCCCTTTGCGCCTTGGAACTGAATAGTATTATGAAGGAGGTATGATTTTAGGGGTAGTTTACATTCCGATCTCTCACCCTTCAAGTTACTGGGAAGACACTTGTCAAACAGGCGGAGTACCTTTTGATCACATTTTTCCTACATGCAATTTCCTACAAAAACAAGCAAAACAGCAGTGTTACTATAAAACATTTCTCAAAACTTAAGTATTTAGAAATGTTGGGCTTGTCGTGAGAAATCTTTGAATGCTGGCTTTTTTGGAAATAACTGGGACAAAAAAATTAATCTTCACAGAGGGCCAAACTTTTATTTCGAAAATTGAGATATTTGGTGTTATTTTATACTCAATTCTGCTAATAAAATGCAACCTCCCTGCATGTTTTATTGAAGTCCGCTCTTCCTCTATCCCTTACAATAAATCGTATTTGTCGTGTTATAATTAATGGAATTAATATGTTTTCGACAAAAATGTTTAAAACTACCCCTGTGTAATGATAATTTAATGTCATCCGTTTACTGTTCCACAGAAAACAGAACTTATTCATTATGTATAATTTTTCTATGATTTCCATTCCACTTCCGCCATGTTTAGTACTCCGTTTTAGAGTTGAGCCACGAAACAGTAAGTTTATATAAACTTTTACGGATAATGACGCAATAAAACCGAAAATACGATATTCTAATTCTACCAATGGGAATTTAGACATCAAAATCTAATGCGAAAACTTGTTTAAAAATATCCCATCAAATTTACACAAAATATAAATAATGTGAAAAATGGGAGTGAGTCATGATTGTGACACACGTCAACCGGAACAAAAAGTGTGAAGATATACATTATTTAGCGCTCATTACATGTATATCCATGTACGTCTCTTAAAGTTTTTTTTTTTTTTTTTTCAAAAGTCGAGATGTCAAAACTACAAATTTTGGAGCATTAAAATTCCTGTTTCGGCATTCTGTCTGGAAATAATAATAATATTTATAAGAAAAGCTGGGTAATTTTTTGTAATAAATATTCTTACGATTGGCTGACGTGCCACGTTCGTGGCAGGAGGAAGGTCGTGTTTTTTGTGTAGATATAATAACTAAATTTTATTTTCTAATTTACTGATAGTATTAAGCATACATAGCTTAGGATAATAGCTTTCATTCTCTCAGTTAGCTATCTTATTTGATATTACTCTGCTGAAAGATAATACCACACCGAGCCAGGTGGCGCAGTTATGAACAGTCGGACTTCCTAAATACGTCATACATCACATGCGTTTTATACTTCTGTTAACACGAAAGTATCTTATTTTGTGTTAAATTGGCTTTTACTCATATTTTGTTTATGAACACTCTCGACGTAACGAAGACATGTCCAGGTGTCCTATTGCCGGGCGTCTTGTAGCTGTCCACGCGACGCAACTTGGTGCTTCGCTTCTGCATCCCTAGGTGCTCTGTGTTCTTGCAGTCTGTCGCGGGGGTTGAAGGTAGCCGGGGGAAATGAAACTTGTTATTCCGTGACCTCCCAGAGCCGGGGTCAACACCATGGAGCCCTGCCTAATAAACAACAGTGTCGAATTTCTGAGCAGCTGCTGAAGCTTTTCTGAGGAATCCACGGCGCTGCAGACGTTAAAAATTGAGCGACGATAAAAAAAAAGAAGACATTGAAGGGAGGCAGGAGATGAATTGTGTCAACCGCGTGAAAAGGGCCGCGACCCCTTCTTTCGTAGGCGTGCCACGGATTCCATCCACCTCACTGATCCTAAAACAGCAGTCGCCTGAAGTGAGAGGGCGAGTCGTATCAAGACTTCTGGCTGCCATTGGCGCGCGCTGGCGTGCATATGCGCGTGGGTACTCCAGATACGATATTTTGAAGAGAGGGAGTTAACTCGGCAAGTCACTAGTTTCACACGCCACGGGGAAATATCAATTGTTCATTCATCTCTAAAAAGTATAAAACAAAGTCGCTTATCCGCGTCTGTCTGTGCATTCCCTCAGTACTTCTCAACTACTTGATGTATTTTGATACGGTTTTCAACGTCATTTAGAGTATTTCCCGAGGAAGGTTTTGGTGTATAATACATTTATATATAATGTAAGGATAGTAGCGAAATGTGGAAACGTTTGTATTAAAGTCGTAAAAGACAACTTTTAGGGCACTTGCATGGCTTGCGCTGACTAAACCATAAGATATACATCAAATTAATGTACTACAGAATTGTAGATCTTAAAAAGGTCTACAGAAAAGTCCACGATAGCATATGTTTATCTTTTAAGGGTGACCCACAGTAACAGTTTTTGTCTTTCAAAGTATCGCTGTAAAAACTAATACCGGGCGAAGCCGGGCCGGTTCGCTAGTCTGATATAAGCGGAGAGATTAACTTAGCGGCTATTTAAATGCCTCGAGCATGAATTTCCGAATGAAAATAAATTAAATAAGTAAATTTAGTGTCTGTAAATTTAGGCGTTACACTTTTAATACGACATTAAGACAGGGAACATATTTATTTACATAGCTGCCAACTTTAAAGTCAGCAAGCGTCAGTGTGCCCGTTAAAATGAAATGCGCGTTTTTAAAGTAATGTCCATTTCGAAATTATATGAAAACAGTGCAATATAAATATGACTTACTATGACCAAAATATATTTACATGTACACTTTATTTTTCTACGTGGTGACCATCAACTTCTATACGATTCTGGTAGCGAGGCACCAGTTTCCTTATCCCACTGTCAAAGAAGTCTGCCTCCTGTGCTCTGAACCATTGATTACCGTCCTTGAGTTCATCATTATCTTTAAACTGTTGCGATGCAAGCTGTTTCTTTAAATGCATAAAGATATGATAGTGATTTGGTACAAGATCGAAGCTATAGAGAGGCTGGTCTAAAACTACCTAACAGAGAAATTTCCTCATAATTTCAACAGTTCGACCTGCTGTGTGTGTAGTCGAGCATTACTGCGCAAAACCTTTGAGCGAAAAACTTCACAAATTTCCCTGTGTATCTCATCAGCATTATTGTTTTTTGCTAACAAAGGCCGGATCATAACACGAAATCCACAATTGCTGGAATTATTTATTGTCGCACCTATTTAAAATTATTCACACGTGGCATCCAACTCGAATCTGACATCAACAAAATGTATAACAACTAGCTTCTGAACCAAACAATTCCATGTCATATAGTTCAATATCTCCGTTCTACGTATCGATTGGTGGCAATTTCTAAACGGGCCTTACTTTCAAAACGCGTATCGTACGTGTAGTTAGGGACAGGGATGTATTTTCTTCAGAGGCTGATTTCAGAAGTGGCCAATTAGCAGCAAACCGTCTGTTTATATGGTATGGGTAGGGCCAGTGACTTTTCACGTAAAAATCGGAGCACACAGTAGACTTCAATACTTTATACACACCTCAGCTGTTGTTATACCTCCATTGGCTGCTGGCGCCGTGTCCGTCTTTGACCAAGCCACTCAGGACTAAGTAACTCCGATACTGAACCTTCGTGATTCGTGCGCAAACGGTTAACACGGGCCAGAACATTTTGTAGCCAATCAAAGAAGCTGGACGACCCTACAGTGCTTTGGACTGTATCTTGTCTCGAAATCTTCTCGCGAAACATCACTGCCCCTAGTGATAGGAAGCAGGGTTACGGGTCAGATGCCACAGGAAAGATCACCCGGCACCAAGCCTCACAGTGCATATCCATTACCGGCCGGATATAACCTTCCTGTGCTATATTTCACGCTTGCGTACCTTAGATATGAATTTGTTAGCACTTTGGGTACTACAGACGTAATGTTACGTCGTCTGGATTTAAAGGAGTTGTGAGGAGTTTTTCCGTAGTATTGTGACTTCCGTACTGTTTGAAGACACGGCCGAAGAAATGTTACTTCACCAGCAGTTTTCATAGGGTTCTCTGCGACGTNTCTCTGCGACGGGATATTACGTCGGCAACGCTCAAAAGTGTAAATTTCTCAACTGAACAGGATGGATTGTACATTATTCTATGTAGGAAAGTTATCATTTGATTTGGCCAGTTCCAGGCCGGCGTTATATTGGTAGAGAGCCGGCCAGTAATAGACGTTGTACAGTGTAGTAAGCGTGTCCCTTGTTGTGTGAGCCAATAGAACGACGGTAAATAGGAATACAGAGACCAACACAACTGATGGTCATGCAGACGTGAATATATATAACTCACTTGTAGCTTGTCTTAAGTCTCGGTAAACGTGTACGTGTATTGCGGCGCCGCGATTGGAGGGAGTGACAGAAGCACAGAGCACATAAGAATGCAGATCTGAAACAGCCACTTATACGGTGATTTACAGCCGCACACGCCAGCACGTCGTTCGCCAATCAGCGCCTCGGAACCTACTCGCCAGCCGGCAGACCAGCCAATAAGGAACTTTTCGCAGCATGCTGTAGCATACCATACGCAAGGTCCGTCCTCGGAGCCTCGCGCATCCAATCAGATAATGCGCACGCCTACATTAAAGGAACCGCCACGCCATTTCGTCTCTGTGCACTTATCTACTCTGTGGCAGAAGCTATTCCTACCAGAAACAAAATTTGGAAATTTTTTGACGAGAGCTTTGTCTGACTTAGTCTTTTGTTACTCAATTGTCATCTGAAATTTGTAGGCTCGAAGGCGCCTACAAATTGCAAATGTTCAATTGCGAGTGAAATAATAAGTTTACAAAAAATCAGTGCAAACAAACGATTTTACACGTTACTATTTCTTATTTCATTATTGTGATGCACTGTATGAGATAATATTTTTTTTCTCTAAATTTGCTGCTATAAGCGTACGATTAGCAACAGAGTAATTTTAACAATTATATTACAGGGGCGTGTTTCATAGGATACAGTTTCTGAACAAACTACAGAATGTCAGTGTGACTAATACGATGCTAATATAAGAAACATTACTTGATTTAATCAAATTGTAGGGGTGGCAAGGAAAAAAAAATATTTTCCCAAACAAAATAAGTGTGAGAAAACTTACAGACATACACTATTATCTGACAGTTCTGGAAGTGATGTCACAGAAATGTTATCTTACTTTGTTTGTGGTAGTGACGATGATCTATTTTATTTGAGGGGGGGGGGGACTTATTCTAGGGAACATGTGTTAGGTTTTGTGTAATAGCTTACACTAGTATGACGTGAGAGGGTCTAGTTTTCCTGATCTCGAGCTAATTGCAGTGCTCCGATATATTAGTTCTCAGTGGGTAATATTAATGTACTCTTTCCTATCGTAACAATGCATCATCTTAGTTATCGTTGAACAGCGTTTTTTTTCTGACTGAAATTATTGATTGAGTTTTTTAGAATGTAGGACAGAGCAAGGCAAAATTACCAGTGTGGGCAAATCGGTCATCGGTTGTCACTCCACTGGAAAGTGCTGCAGTCTGATGGCGAGGATTGGAACTAGATCAAAGGAAAGTCATTGGTGTTATGAAAGCATCTGAGGTGGTTACCGTACAAAATTATTGGCTTTAATTAAGATTTTGAGGTTTTTGTACTGATCTGATGAATATTGTTGATTGTATCTCAGTACGTAGTAAGTTCATAGTTATCTACTATAATATTATTCACATGTCATAAAATGTGATTTATTACTATACAATTTTTTTGCATAGTGGCACCCAAGAAAACAAAATGGCCAGCCACGTATATTGTAAACTAACGCGTTGAAACATTCGTCACCAAAGAGTGCGAAGATAGCTGTTAGCAACGGAAGAGGTTATACTATTCAACATGGAAAGTATCTAATGCCAGGAATACCACCGTCGCATCTAGCAGACAGCCGGAATGATGAATGTATTTTCAAGAAGCTTGATATCGGCAGAAACATGTTTGTACTCGTTGTCCTTGACTTACTAGTATTTAATTCGGTCCCTAGCTGATGGATATCGATTCTATATCTAAGGGGAAAGCTTGTTATAGACTCACGTGAAAGTGAGCACTTTTGAAAGCCCTCTCGTTTGGAATAATAGTCAATAAATATATTTCATTTCAACCTTAGATGTTTATTTCCGAGTGCGGTGGTATCTACACACTGTGTCTATTACTTACGTGGCAATATTTATTTGAAAATGTGGTTGCATGATAAAAAAAACGGATGAAATATACAAAAAGTCACTAAAGCCTTAAATATGCTCACTTTTCAGTGAACAACCTATAAATGCGAGGACCATCAGTAGCCAGTCGTTGGTCACTTTACCGGGCATGGCAGGACAAAGTAGCCATTTGGTAAACAAACTTTTAAAATTCAATTTAAAAAATAATAAAATCGGAAACACTTAAAAAAAATAACGTGTTTTGTTTTTCAGGCGTTGAGGTGGACAGCGACCGGAAACAACCAAAAAATATCCAATGGGAACGCATGCTGCGGACATTCATACCAGAGAGGCCGTTCTCAAACCGTCGGCGAAACCGCGTAATACTTTGAAGTTACGGAAACGTTTCCAAGAACACAGCATCTGGACCCGACAACAGTGGGGGCAGGTCACATCGCATCCTCAGTAAAACAGTGCCGCAACTCAAAATAATTCGTTTTCTGACGTACTTCACCAGACGATCGTGTAAAAAGNTATCCTCAGTAAAACAGTGCCGCAACTCAAAATAATTCGTTTTCTGACGTACTTCACCAGACGATCGTGTAAAAAGTCCTCTTTCCCGACTTACAAAGCGCGTTTAACACGCGTCAACAGTGCAATTCAATTAAGTATTCTCATTTACGTACTTAACACACAAGCATTTCCCGAAAAAATTAGGGCACTCTACTCACGACAGTATTTTACTGATGGGTGCGATATGGTCTAACAAATCTGCGTTTACATTTTTCTTAGACGTCTGGGAAACACTCGCAGGAGCCTTTCATGTTGACAACCTCCTTACTGCTGTCATATGTTCATAACCTCCTTATTGCTGTCATATGTTGATAACCTCCTTATTGCTCTCATGTGTTGACAATCTCCTTACTGCTGTCATATGTTGACAACCTCCTTACTGCTGTCATATGTTGATAACCTCCTTACTGCTGTCATATGTTCATAACCTCCTTATTGCTGTCATATGTTGATAACCTCCTTATTGCTCTCATGTGTTGACAATCTCCTTACTGCTGTCATATGTTGACAACCTCCTTACTGCTGTCATTTGATGACAACCTCCTTACCGCTGTCATATTTTGACAACCTCCTTACTGCTGTCATATGTTGACAACCTCCTTACTGCTGTCATATGTTGACAACCTCCTTACTGCTGTCATATGTTGGCAACCTCCTTACTGCTGTCATAGTGCATTCACGGCTACTTCCAAATTTTCTGAAGCCCTGCTAAAGTTCTACTTTCAGGATATGTTCCTCCGCCTCATGCAAACAAAGCATAACGCAAGTATAGAAAATTGCACCAAAGGGACAACGCGCCGCGCTCGTGCGCACTCAGTTTAATAATATTTTGCATAAGAACTATTTCTTACTAGACATTACCACCATACCTATTTTCTCTCTGTTTTTATTTATACTAATTGCAAATTAAATATTATAACTTATAGAAATCACTGGAAGTAAAATTTCGATTTAATCAAAATAAGGTATTTTTATGTTAACACACGTATAAAACGTTTGTGATACATGGCATGTTTATGAAATAACCAAACATGTCATACATGGGGTAATTTTTCAAAGGTTTGATTTAAAAAGTGTGAAAAAAAACCCCCCTTCGTATGTCTTGTAGTCCTGGACGGAGACATGAAAACAGAGCAGTATCTCAGCTCCAGACTGCGTTTCCTGGAGAACGGCCTGTCTTCCAAATGAAGTCCTCCGGCAGAGCCATGTCATCGCAGTCAACCCAGACAGTTAACAGTTTAAAATTCCTTTATTGGTATTAATAGAAGTACAAGTGAAATACATAACGGCAATTACCATGCCAGCCCATTGGGCTCTTGTGGTAGCTAGGAATGATTTTACTATAGACCCCTTTTTTATGGGTCGTACATGTGACTGTGTTATACTAAGATACAGAGATAAGGGACAATTTTTCAAAAAACCCTTTTTTGTTTGCAATTTTAATAAAATAAAAACCTTAAGACTATGTTAACACAAATTTACACAGTGAAAGCATTTTTAAATTATAACTACATGGTGACTGGTCTTTGATGTGTTTGCACCTTAACCTAATGTGTCCTTGGGGCACTTTCAGCCTATTTTCACATGGCACGCACATGGTGATACACTTAACATATTTACATTAATATAAAATTACAATAAAACATTGATTGCATTATTTTAAAATGTTCACAAAGATTAACACTAATTTTTACATTCTTGCAAATCTTATATCTACATCTGAGTTGCGTATGGTTTACATATTGGGTGTTGGTTTGCAGACTTTTTGATGCTGTTGCTGAAGGAAGTCTTCTCTTTTCACGGCGGCCGGTACTCTAGGAAGTCTTTCAGGAGTTTGTGTGGGTATTTTTCTGGCAGTCAACCCAGACGACGACATTGAAAACATACGCTGCCTTCGGCAACACCTCCCCGATAGAGACGACTCTGCACATTGAACGGACGTACATTCTCGCGAGGCTCGTGCGTAATCTGTGTTAGTTAATGATACTCCAGATACCAGACGAGGATGGGTCAACCCCTTGGTAATCAAGTTTTTTCCACCGTGTCATAGGTCTTGGCGTGATTGTGCGGACCACTCTAGTGGGAGACTAACTACAACTGCACTTCGTAAGTAGCTGAAGCCAGCGAGGTAGGGCAGGTGTCTATATAAAGTGCCTGCTGCGACAGATTTCGGAACTATTCCTAAAGCCCGTTCTCTTTTTTTTTTTTACCCCCAAAGAAGAAAACTTGCAGAGCAAATTTAATAACAGTTGGGAAATCACAAACAAATTTCGGTGCTAACGTCTGTACGTTTACTAAAAGGGTTTTCTGTCGCAGAAGCGAGTGCTTTTCTGCATGAATTAACGCTTACAGTTGCAAATGCAATCACGAACAGTAGCGCAACGGGCGTTTTGGTTGGTATAACTATCTATATTTAGCCATTTTACAAACCGCTTGCTTCAGTGATGTATAGAAATAGCTCCTAAAAAAATTATTTTGTATAATAAATTTTTGCTGAAAGAAATTTACAGTTTTACTATCTGAATATAATATAAATGTTGTGTATATATGATAGCTTATACGGTGTTTATAGTTTAATTTAATATACAATAATTAACATACACGTAATTTTAGTGGTAGGAAGGACACATGGAAAATGCAATTTTTGGTTGCGAGTTGTACAGTTCCCGTAGCCCGAGAAAGGGTTAAACATATATTTACGCTATACCAATAAATTGTTTTCATTATTGTCTATTTATTAACAGGCTTTTGGGAGTCGTGAGTGAAGAAATTTGGTTCCTAGAGCTATGGCTTTTTCTCGGTGTACGTCAGAGACAATGTGACAACGCCTTTGGCTGGGTGATTTTGTATGAGTTGTGAGAGATCCATTACAACAATAGTTTAAAAATTATTAGTTCGTTATCATTCTCGACCGAAATGGAGTGACTCGTGACAGGACTGAACTGAGTTCTTCCTTGTTTTTCCATAAATTTTAGTTTCATAATATGTATTTAATGTTATATTGTAGGTACGGAATATAGGTAAAGGTAAACTAATCTCTTCACGTTGCACGTCACGGATGTTTGTTGCATCCATTTTGCGAAAATCCCAGTTTTAAATCTCACACTCCTTTGAAGGAAACTCCTATGTCCCTCGTCGGGGAAAAAATTCTGGTGAAGCAAATGGCCAACGGAAGTAAGGGGTTTACACAGCAAAAATCTTATACAGTAAGCACCAAGAAGTTGGCGGTAGAAAACTTAGTCCAACATAATGGTGTTGTTACTGTCTACTGCAGTGGAAATATCCTAGAAGTCTATAAAGTGTAGCCTACCGCGGAACATATTTTAAAAGTTTTATTTCAAATTATGGGCTACAGTATTAATTTATACTTGCCTTCTTCGAAAAAAACATCCGCTGAAAACAAAAATACAAATAAATAAACGACTGTTTCTATTTTCATCGAATACAACACACACTAACATGCGTGTCTACTAGTCGAACTTACGCAGTAACATCGCTATTGTGTCAGTTACTGGGAGCCTACTGCTTAGTCTATTGCTTAAAGTTTACTATCTATAGTCTACTCGCGGTTTGTTCACACTTTTTTAATCAAAATCTTACAAAATCACCCAATGTACGACGTGGTTGGTCGTTTCTCAAATATATCACGTATCGCAAGCATTAATTTACAGTTGACGTGAATAAAAACCATGGGTCAAAATGCTTGTGTCGGTGATGCACAGCAAGAAATAGTTCTTACGTAAAATACTTGTTACACTGAGTGCGCACGAATGCGGTGCGTTGTCCCTATGGGTGTAATTTTCTAGACTCGCTTAAGCTTTGTTTGCACGAGGCGGAGGAGTATGCAGGAAGTAGAACTTCAGCAGGACTTCAGAGAAGTTGGAAGCAACCGTGAATGGACTATAAAAGGAGTTAAGTTCAGAGACTTGGGCGGCTCTTAACGAGGTGAGAATGGAGTAGCGCCGGAATGCAATTGGCGGGGGGAAACGGGAGTTCCCCGAGAAAACCCACCGACCAGCGGCATCGTCCGGCACGGGGAGTGGAACCAGGTTCGCCTTGGTGGGAGGCGAGTGGTCTAACCGCTCAGCCATCGCGGCCCCAATACAAGCCGTCGCCAAGGGGAGTGACTGCGACGGGGATGTTTTTTTCTGGCGCGCGAGCCGCGTGTCACCCCTGAGGCCAGGGAGGAGAGGTGGCATCCCTGAATTAGACAACTGTCGGCGGGCTGGCTCGCAGGAACAGCTAATGGTTAATATAAAATGCGCACTGTGTCAAGCGCGGCCTGGGGGGACCGCCGAGGCGAGGCAAGTGCTCGGCAATCAGCAGACGTGCCAAGAGAGGAGGAAGACGGCGAGGCCATGGCAGGGGGTGCGGGAAGGAAAAGAAACAATAAGAGGATGTGAAGGGAGAGGGTGCGTGCGTGTGTGTGTGTGTGAGGAGAGGCCTGGGCTGATAAAAAAAACTACCATCCGGGTAGATAGCGGGGAGGCTGGGGGGTGGATTTTTGCTGGCCTAGAATCTTTCGTCATTCCTCAAGTCCCTTCGCGCGCCTGTTGGGGGGATCATCGGCCTAGCCACCAGAACCCTTAGCAGCACGGAAAGACCACCGTAACAGATCTACGATAAACTGAATATGAACTGACCACTAAATTATATTCTGAAACATTTTGAAATAAACACCGTGAGATGATGCCAGAGGATTGCGAAAAATATATGCCATGGTTTAAATATTATCAAAAGTGAAAAGATCATGGACACTGAAGTCGATTTGTTTCACTTTTATGTACGATACTGTGTCAGCGCAAATGTAGCACGATTCAAGTAATTAGATCCATGGGGCTTAAGGCGGAAATCTGCAGAATGAACTGGAAGACGATGCAATGCACAACTTTCAGAAATGTCCAGTTAACACGGATACAACACAAATGCGCACGAAGAAACCTAGATACATTTTTAAGGCGCTTGTCTACACGGTAGGCGAACTGGGTTCCAGTTCGTTTACAGTGCAAGTTTTTAAAACAAACTTCGTGCACGTTATTTTGCACCCGTTCAGTATAGCCGAAATGGGAACTCTCTGCGATAATTGAATATTTGTGAAACTAGTATAGGGAACCGTCGTTGCGTACTTACAGTTTCCCCGCGTCCCATGGCTGCACGCTGCACTAGTAGAGCGCGTTGCTTGTAGAGGCGATGGGACATTTGCCGCCCTTACCAATGACATCCTTATAGCGCATACGAGCGCCCAAGGCGTCCTGCGCTCTAAAAATGTTTCTGGCAAACTTTATAAACTGTAATGGAAGTTTTTAACCAATACAGTGTATGAGAATAGTACTATGTATCAGGCTGAAAATATGGGAATGTTTAGCATCGCTACTATACAATGTTGGGAAATTCCCTACGCATTTGACTCTTTCCTGAGCGATTGCAGGAACATTACCATGGATGCATGGGAGAATAATTCACCATTCACGCTTTGTCACTCTACATGTACACTGACATGGTGAATTTACAAGTACTTTCTTAGAGTGTGGCCAGGATGATCGTGCAAAGGGTTTCCGGCGCCTTCCGCAATGTGACAAAGAGGGTGTATTGCAATACCAGACATAGATCCCAGGGTAAATTTCCCCACGCAAGAAGCACACAAACCCGGCCAATAGTAGGACGCGAGACATTCAAACCACTCTCCGGGCACACACCTGCCCGCTCCACTAGCAGCCCAACAGATTTAATATCTTGTAAATTAAATCGTCTGCTGTCATTTCAGGCGCACTGACGGTTAAAATATAGTAACTTGAGAAATACGTTATATCTGAGCTCTCTGTATTAAATATATTTTCAACATATACACGATGTCCTGCCATTAAGTTCGGTTATGTTCGAGGGAACCACAACTTTATGGAAAACAATATCTAATAAGCTCCGTTTTCCCATAAGATTAATTTCAAACACAGTGGTCAGGTTTTCAGCATCTCATAACAGCAAGAAATTTATTTTTGAATCATGCGTGGCTCTAAATGAAAATTCCGGGACTTAAATATCAGCAAAACAATACAAAAAAAAAAACTGCAAAATTAATTTCTCGTTGTACCGCGTGTAATTTTGAATTTTTAAGGAAAAAACTTTCCCACGGGATTGTTTTCACGAGTACAATGGTGCTACATATGGCAGGCGGTATGACTCTTTAACACTAGGAAAAAAAACTTTTAAAACATGAACCTGGCACTGGTTTGCTTACGCATGGCCACGCATTGCATACCGACAACTACTATACGAAATTAATTTGAGCAGGAATTACTCTACCACAGGAATCTCTAGCAGTATTACAGAAAATCAAGTCTTTTAGCTCTCGTTTAAAGTTTTAAAACTTTTCACACTCCGNGTTTGTTTTCACGAGGACAATGGTGCTACATATGGCAGGCGGTATGACTCTTTAACACTAGGAAAAAAACTTTTAAAACACGAACCTGGCACTGGTTTGCTTACGCATGGCCACGCATTGCATACCGACAACTACTATACGAAATTAATTTGAGCAGGAATTACTCTACCGCAGGAATCTCTAGCAGTATTACAGAAAATCAAGTCTTTTAGCTCTCGTTTAAAGTTTTAAAACTTTTCACACTCCGTCAAAGACAGTAAATTACGCCTGACATCACTGCGTTCCTGCGTGGCAGTTGTTTACATTGTATCCATCTAACGTCAACTATAGGGCCAGTGACTTTTCGCGTAAAAAATCGGAGCACACAGTAGACTTCAATACTATATACACACCTCAGCTGTTGTTGTACCTCCATTGGCTGCTGGTGCCGTGTCCGTCTTTGACCAAGCCACTCGGGACTAAGTAACTCCGACACTGAACCTTCGTGATTCGTGCGCAAACGGTTAACACAGTTAACGATTGCCATTTGTTAGCCAATCAATGAAGCTGGACGACCCTACAGCGCTTTGGACTGTATATTGTCTCAAAATCTTTCCGCGAAATATCACTGTTGCTAGTCAAATATAATAGGGCTGTCCAAGAGCCAAAATTATTTTTCTGGATTCTGAGGATGTTTTATAGTTTTCTGGCACGATATCGATTATAAATTGATTAACATACCAAATAATTAATATATAGGGACTGGGAAAATTTCTCGAATTAATTTTAGGACAAGCTGTACTTCAAAACGCATGTACATTTCTGTGTTGTTTTCAATTGGACCACAGTTTGTTACGCCCAGGTAAGCTCTGAGCCAGTAACAGACATGCAAGGAAACGAAACACCGCTTTGCCTGAGGTGAAACTGGCTACATACACGCTGGGGCAAAAGCCAATAAACGGGAGGCTGAGGCTCGAGAACACAAAAGACCGCGGAGTCTAGCGTATAGGTCGTCCAAAACGCGAAATTTTCCAGTCCCTAAAAATTCTTCATGATTTTTAGCATAGGGGTTTAACTTCTGGCAATTTTATTTTTATTTCAAAAGTTAAAATTGAGTTACGGGCGACCCCACATAACAATTTTACAAGAAATATTCTATATTTACAATCTAATAACTAGAGACCTGAAAAATTCGCGAGTTCAATGACCTGTAGGCTATACTCCACTGTCATATGTAAAATCATTCACATGCCACTCTTAATTGGTTGCTTTCTGTATTAGCGGAAGACTGTGATTGGTTCCGCATTTTACTGTGTGTTTATAATTGGCTCAGAGATGTCCATGAGGTGTTAACTAATGGGTGGGCCAATAGGATACGCAATACAAACGTACAAGGTTTTGAATTCTAGCTTGTCCCGAAATGAAAACGCGAATTTTTCAGGTCTCTACTAATAACGCGAACAAATTATTTTGAGCTGTAGCGTAACGTATTCATTTCGTTAAATTTTTGAGATTCGTATGAAAATATCTTAAAGAATAACTTAATTGTGAAAGTTAGTGTTGTAATGTAAGCTAATTTGATAACTGATAAATGATAAACCTTAGATCAGATATCTCCTTTTCAAATACATTTTGGCCAATCTTAACACTAGTGGTGAAAGTGAACATGAAATAATGGAATCCTTGGTCCAAAAGAATATTCTGAAGCAGTAAAAATTGTAATATTGTTATCATTTACAATCTACTTAACAGAATTAAACTGTTAACTTAAGTGCCAAAAACCTTTATCATGAAACCAAGTACAGAAAAGTAAGCTATTTATTATACGCAGATGTTCTCATATCTCATCGCTGGAATATTATAATTTTTATAAACTTAATAATTAAAATTACTACTTAATGATAAGTGTAATTTTTTTTCATGTTATCTAATTCATCGTTTATAGTATGAATAGTGATAAAAATCAATACAATATCATTGCTGCTCATAGTTACAGAAAAATGAAACATAATCTCTAAACAATTAGTCTCAAAATAAGTTCTCTCTTTAGTTTCATTTATTTGCAAAAAAGTAATTTCACTTCTTTATTACACATTTCCTCTGTGTGTAATGTGGGAAAAAATATGTATAATAATGTTCGACTCTTGAACGCTGGCATATATTTATATCGCTCGGTGAAACCTGCCGAAGTGGTCGGGCGTGAAGTGCTACGGGGTGGGAGGGCAGTGCTTCATTCTTGCACTGAGGCAGCTATCAAAACTTCACTCCCTCCGACTTCGTCAAGTGTCCTCTCTACTCCTTTCGCTCCCACGCGAGGCGCAGGCGAGACAGACTTACCCTCGCCCCAGCTGACTGCTGCATTCCTCCGGTATCTCCGACGACAAGCTGTGCCACGACGCCGCGACCACGTTCAACGCCCGTCCCCGACACCGACTCCACAACAGCCGATACACCCATTCGCATGCAGCGACCGTACAACTACAGCCAGCACCTCCAGAACCGCCCAGCACCTCGGCAACTCCGAAACCAACAAAGCAGCACAGGAATCAGCCGCAGAATTCTTTCCACCCCATCAAGGAAACACAAGCTTTCGTGAACGTCCCACGCCCATTTCTCCCGCGAATCACGGAAGCGAACGTTAAACTACGAACCGCTACAACCACAGCAGAAAAATGTCTCAATAGTCCTGGAAACAACGTGCGCCTTCAGTAACCCACAGTAAATCAAACAAACAGTGCATCGGGGTTTTTTTCACAGGGGGTACTCCTCTTTCCCCTCAAAAATAAATAGAGATCATTCCCAAATTATGAATAAAGATACACCTTCAATCCCTAGTTTAATTATAATAATAAAAATAGAAAGTTAAGTAACAATACCTGACACAGTAACATAAAAAGCCATGGCCATTAGAATTTAATTTTTATCTTTTTTTAAATTTTGTTGCAATAGAACTTAATAACTTTAACTCCAATTTTAAACTTTAAATCTAAAAATAAATTAAGCCAGTGTTTAATTCGGAATGGCTTGCCAAAAAGAATTAGTTTGGATATAAAAAAATTTGCCCGTTCCTCGAGTTCGCTGGGGGTTGCGAGCAAAGGAAACATATGTCTCGTACGCCTTCTCATCCCCCTCCCTCCGCCCTTGCTAAAAACAAAAATACTCTCTGTTTTCATAAGGCTGTTTAAAATCGTGGCTTGATACTGATGATAACTTTGTTACGTACCTTAATATCTTGATTTGTACAAATTTCAAAGCTATAATACAATGTTTGGTTTCAGCTAAAGCAGGGGTTCCCATCACCCACAGAAGACACTATGACACAAAAAAAAAACCCTCCCTTCTCCCCCTCCCCCTCCAGTAATTTCTGGCAGTGATTTAGGAATCTCATAACTTTTCCTCTTCTTATAGGAGTGTGCACAAAAATCACACGTCAAGATAAATCAAAAACAAGATATTAAAAATAATAAATTCAAAAGATCTAATACCTTTTAGAAACCATTTTGCTTTTAAGTTGTGGTTTTGAACTGCTAAAAAATTTAGATTTCAATCAAACAAACGTAAACAATGTTAAACAGTAACTAAAAAGCACCCAAGAATTATATATATATATATATATATATGTATGTATATCGTGGTGGAAAGTATTTACTCAAGCAAGGACAGAGAAAAAATTAGTTTTTAATTTTCCACTGGAGAACAGGTATGCTGGTGTACATCTACAATTTTCTATTCGCTCTATATCTTTCTGGAAAATCTATTTTATCCAACTTAAGGCTTCCAGCTGTCACCAATCGCTGTACCCAGTAGTACTTTACTTATTAAATAATTGTTGGTCATTTAGGCACATATTTTAGAGATTCTCGGGCCAGTTGTCATGCTTTACTACGCCAGTGCACATTCAAATATACTGAAACAAATTTCCATTTCTTAGGTATGGCATCAGCTAGTGGATTTGCCTGAGCAAGAAATGCTATCGCATAAGAATTGCGCTCCCACCTTTAAATGAAAAGAATAACATATATTTAATACGCAGCTAAGATCAGGTAATAAAACTGTAACAATGAATGTTACTCGGATTCCTAAGTTAATAGAAAATAATACAGATTTTTCTTTTTAAAAAATATTTGTTGGTAGTTAAGGATAATATTGAGAATAGTGAGAGGTGTGACTTATGTAAAAACATGTCACCCAATAAGCTGAAAATCATCCAACAACATATGTGAAACAAGTATGAAACAGGAGTAAACAATGATATAAAAATTTAAGTAATTCCAAAAGTACGTTTTTGCGAATGAATGAAACTAAGAACTTCCCTGCTCTTGTTCATTCCACACTTCGTCCTGTCAACAACAGAAATAATTAATTTTACAGTTTGTTACACTCACAAAAAAACATAAGAAGAGATTTTTAAATATTTGCGTATGTCCTTCTATTGTTTGAAATCACCGTTTATATTATGGTGTGGAAGCAGAATAATAAATTAATAACATTAAACGTATAAATTAACAAAAAAAAGTAATAATTTTTAAGAAATAATTAAATTATGTCTTAATAGACTTTCAAAATTTTAGCAGAGTTTTATTTTTCGGTAAGTAAAGACACAAATACATGGCACTCCACTACGATATTCACAAATCACTAACACTCAGTCCAGAATTGCAAAGTCCAGTGCTTGCAGGTCTTTTAGCTATTCGAATACGAACGAGTCATTTCGGGTACCATTCCAGTCTCAGTCTGTTGCCAGTTCGTTTCTTACTCATTTTCGAACTTCGTGATGGGTTTGAAAACAACGATATTGTAGTGCAGCTTCTGAAGGGGAGGGAGGAGATAAGTTTGAAATTAATTCTCCCAGACATTTTGCAAAGAGTGACACTTCAGCTCTGGAATAACAAATTCATTCTCACTGTCATTGTAGAGTTTAAGTAGAAATTTTCGTCCACCCTTCATTTTCAGCAGCAGCATCTTCAAAAATAGAGCATCTTCTACCGAAGCTCCTGAGCCCTGAAGAAAATGTTGTTCTTACACACTGTGGTGACAGTGGAAATAACTTGGTTATGTAAAATCACTGGCAAAAATTGATTTCTAATCAGTATTCCTTCCCTAAAACATAAACTGATCTTCATTATCACGGTTTTCGAACGTATCATCAAGTTCAACAAGTTCTGGGTTGTTCAATGATCTGCAGTGGGTATTTTTAATTTGGTTATTACACTGATATTGAACAAGAGGAACGTGACAATGCTGTCGATATGAGTTTAGAATATTTCTGTGCCCTTTACTTACAAAACAACCCCTCCCCCCACCCCTTTCCAGACACAAACCTTAAAATTCATATGATGCACTTCGCGTCATGGATCCCCTAGCTATAGTCTATTCACTGTTACGTCACACTTTTCTGAAACCTTGCCAAAGTTAAAGTTCTACTTATAGGATAATCCTCCGCTTCATGCAAAAAAAGATTAACCGAGTCTAGAAAATTACACCGAAGGGACAACACACCGCACTCGTGCGCACTCAGTATAATAATAATTTGCATACGATCTATTTCTTATTAGGCATTACCAACAAATATATTTTCTCTCCGTTTTAATTCATATTAATAATACAGTGATTACTATAATTTAAAAATAAAATATAAGTAAAAGATTAATTTAACCAAAAATAAGGTACTTCTATGATAACACAAGTAACATGCTTGTAACACATAGCATATTTAGGACACAGCTAAACACGTCATACATGGGGTGATTTTTCAAAGGTTTGATTCAGAAAGTGCGAAGAAACCGTGAATAGGTTATTGACGTCGCAGCAGTGGCATTCTGGCATGCAGCAATTCTTTTGAAACCCGACTCTCGATTCACCAGCGGTAAGGTTCAACTTCACTTTTCAGTTGAAATATAAGCAAATCGGGTAACACATTTCCAAGAACAATTTTTNTTTATGTCCGAAGTTAAAATTGAAATATAAGCAAATCGGGTAACACATTTCCAAGAACAATTTTTCATGACATTCTAATAACGTAAAAAACAATATTGAGCTTTAGACGGACGTATTAATTTTGTCCGATTTTAAGATTTCTACCAAGAAAGTATAAATTTAAAACACATATATTTTGTTTCGTTTGTGTCTGAAAAGTGGTTTTTGTCTCCAATGTCGTACTTTTTTAAGACTACACATTATTTCATGACATGATGGGAAAGAACATAATATGCTTAAAATGTAGAAAATAATTTTATCTTCTTGAACTTCCTAAACAGACTTCGTCAGGATTCGACGAAATGACAAGTTGTGGAAGTTTACTTTGGACACGAAGCAAAATTTATAAATAATTGACGAAATTAAAACCATTAAATAGTAAATCCAAAAGTTGTAATACTGTTATTTATTTGGATACCATAATTCAATATTATTTTCATCTTTCACAGAACAAGTTATTATGAACTTCGTGACAAAATGCTATAAGTAGAGACCAGAAAAATTCGTGAGTTCAATGACCTGCAGGCTAGAGTCTTAAGTACAAATATGCCAATAGCAACTGCACATTGGTTGCCTGCTGTCACAGTAGAAGGGGACGATTGGGCCAGCCTTCTCCAGGAGGTGTCAAACACCGTGCGGATCAATGGCTGAAGTTTTATTAACACACGTGTTTCGAATTCTAGCTTGTCCCGAAATGAATCTGCTAATTTTTCAGGTCTCTAGCCATAAGATAATTATTTGTGGAAAATAAAAATAAGCACATGACTTGCAATTATTGCTAATGGAGGTACACGCCCTTGAAGATAAGAATTTTTCAAATAATATATATTCACGTAACGATTGATTTATTGTGGCGAAAAGAAATTTGTTTCTTAAACATTTTCAGATGTGGTTGCACAATTAATAAAAAAATACAACTTCATCTTGTAAGTTTTCAGAACTGCATTAGTACTGATTCGATTAAGAAAGCTAACTTGCTTCATTATAACAAATGGAAACTTTGGGAAGTTGAAAAAAGATAATTTACTATTTTACGTTCTTAAACTACTCCCATGTTGTTTGTTTTTATGTCATATGACATTTCGTTTGTCCTAATTTAAAGAAATGTTAACTACGTAAAATTAATGACTAAAGGTTATGATTTTTTTTAAGTTTCTGCACAGGTAAAAATACTACAGTGAAAAAATAATGAAAACATTAAAATAATTATTTTTT
Source organism: Clitarchus hookeri (assembly GCA_002778355.1). Classification (NCBI taxonomy): domain Eukaryota; kingdom Metazoa; phylum Arthropoda; class Insecta; order Phasmatodea; family Phasmatidae; genus Clitarchus; species Clitarchus hookeri. The sequence continues at coordinate 485,613 of NQII01000322.1, read as the reverse complement.
GTCTAAATAATAACTATTCCTGTGTGGGAAATAATTTTAAACGATGATAANGTCTAAATAATAACTATTCCTGTGTGGGAAATAATTTTAAACGATGATAAAACGAGCGGTTATCCTCATTTTCTCAGTATTTCGTCACTGAAAAAGCTATATCGGCTGTTATACCAGAAACCCACGTATTTGCCATACGAATGAGAGGACGGCAAAAGTGTTCGCCTGTGAATATTTCATTCTGCCAGCCCGCCGACGTTGTTTTTGCAATATTCACGAGCGACAAGACTATCCATCTTTAATCGCGCTCGGCCATCCGCAAGAAGTGGCCTGGCCTCAGAAATGTGCGTGAAATATTAACGACCGTTTCTCCGTGCACAAAACGGATATTTGGAGGACAAACAAAAAAAAAATTATGGGGTTTGCGCGAATCAATATCTGGCACGAATGCAAAATTCATACCGCCCAGTCGGATTAAGAGATTCGGTCTGGTCACATATATATATATTTTTTTGCAGCGAGTCGCATGCGAAACTGCGGATTTGTCTACGGGTCTAGCACAGGCTGTATTGCATCCAGTGAAATGCAGTTCAGAAACGGTTTCATAATTTTTTTCATTACTTAACAGTAGTATGATTTTGTAGGTTCGGGAACATTGGCATCTGGCATAGGACAGTAAGACTAGTCATGGCTGCTGGCTAAAGATTGAGGATTCATCCGCCATCTTGAATACCACCATCTTGGATTCCTTAACCTTAACGTTTTAGTCAGCCATCTTATTTTTGAGTCTGCTATTTTGTTTTTGAGTCTGCCATCTTGTTTTAAGTCCACCATCTTGTTTTTAAGTCCACCATCTTGTTTTAAGTTTGCCATATTGTTTCTAGGATTTTTTAGTTCATGCCCTGTCATTCGATAGCACCATCTTGTTTCTAGAATTGTCCAGCTCATGATATATCAGTCCATGCTACCGTCTTGTTTCTAGAATTTTCCAGTTCATGCTCTGTCATTCCATGCTGCCATCTTGTTTCTAGAATTTTCCAGTTCCTGCTCTGTAATTTAATGCCACCATCTTGTTTCTAGAATTTTCAAGTTTATGCTCTGTCATTCCTTCACATGACATCTAGCAGAGGACCAGATGACTAGCCACCAACTTTATTCCTTCACATGGCTTCTGACAGAGGACCAGAGGACTAGCCACCATCTTAATTCTGTGCTGCCATCTTGTTTATAGAGTTTACCAGTTCCTGCTCTTTCATTCCTTCACATGGCATCTGGCAGAGGAATAGAAGACTGGCTGCCATCTTCATTCCTTCACAGGGCATCTGGCAGAGGACTAGCCACCATCTTCAATCCATGATGTCATCTTGTTTCTAGAATTTACAAGTTCCTGCTCTGTCATTCCTTCACATGGCATCTGGCAGAGGACCAGAGATTGTAATAATCATAGAAATAAAAGATTTGTATTCTAAAAAAATATTAAATAAAGTGGTTGTTTGTTTAGGATAATACATTTTTCTTGTAGTTGGTTTTCCATAAAATCGTCTTCTGTTCGTTCACCAATTCAATACTGAAGTGCAGGATATGTTCTTATCTTCTTATGACTAGCAGACATTTAATGTAAAAAAAACATAATTATTTATCTGTGATGGACTTATTCGGGTGGACATCCCCGCATTGTCTGTTGTCCTCGCCTTTACTGTACAGATTCACTTGATCCGTTGCACGAGGCCTAAAACCAAGCTCATGCATACAGTTCTCCTGACATTGAAACCGGAATATGTAATATACACTTGCAGAGGCAAAATTGAGATTTATGTTGAACTGTATATATAATTTAAAATAAATTAATATGAAATAATATAATTTTCAGTTATTTAAACTTTTCTCAACTGGCTTGCAAACACATAGGTGTTGCTGACATGAAAACAACACCTATAAAAATCAAAGCAGACAAAGGAATGCATAGAAAGATGACAGCCAAAGAATAAGATTACAGATGGCTAGATAGAGGAAGAGAGATGAAGTACAGCGCAGTGTATGAGAGAATGGTAAGACCGTCTCCGCCTCCAATGATTAGCATGTGAATGACGTGGCCACCATTTCACCTACACAACTCCATACAGGACAATTGTTGTAACACCCAAAGAAAGGACTATAAGCCTAGGATCGGAGGCCCAACATAGGTGCCAAACCCTACATGAAATTGTAATAGTGAAATAGCGATCACATCTCATACAATCATAAAAACTGAGTCACAGTGTTTCACAAAGTCCCTTGGTAAAATGTTTTATTCAATGGCATAGAGCTTCAGTAATGTGTTCATCTTTTTTCAAATTAATAATATTTTACATTTGTTTTTTGAGAGGGAGGAGTGGAAGTGCTTCTGCATCGACTAACTCAGGAAAAGGTACTGCCATTTTGTGTCCCATCCCCATTAACCCTCCTTGAGGAAAGGTACATTGTTTATAACACACCAACCCCCAAAAGGAAAAACAATGGTTTTGAGAGAGGGGAGAATGGAAGTGCTTCAGCTTTCAACACATAGCTGAGGTGAGAAATTGTAATTTGCATTCCATCCACATTCACCCACCCTCTACCCGCATATTCCTCCAAAAAATCAATATTAACATCACATTTGATTATCACATCTATGACTCGACATAACCATGTGACACTGTATGTATTCCATATTCTGAAATGATTCTTTTGTCGTCCATCCACGAGTGCCAATTTATTCATGCACCGAGTGAAAACATCGTGATGGTGCGACCTGGTGTTATTTACATTTACCTGTATAACTTGCTGCTGCAACAAAACTCTTGTATAGTCTCCCAAACTTATTTTGTTCTTCAGACTGCTTTTATTAATACCCTTAGCTCTCTTGGTGATTTTGCCCATGCACTTGTAAGCATACATATTGGCATGCAATCCCACAAACTCGCTCATTTTGTTCCCATCACACTCATCCTTAAATTTCCCCACCACTTTACCATTGGTTGGTGAGTAGCATGGATGAGGTGGGGGTATGCACTAGTGTCGAACTCAGCCAAGAAGCTAGAATCGTCTTTAAGTCCTTGTCAATGTCTTATGTGTGAATCTCATATAAATGAGTCATTATCTATATATGCTAATTGAATGTCTTCTCCATACATTACTTTTATGATGTCATCGTGGAACTTGTACGTTAAGGTTTTCGATAGGTCCAGTACAGCAAAGCCAGCATATATTGGTTTATCAAACAGTGTTGTTTCAGTCTCCAGTTTTACCAAGTTAGGATATTCTGTGCATATTGTGCGGCACTTAAATGTTGGCTTTGCTATTAGTTTTTTATTCTATGATCTGTATATACCAACTACAAATTTTGTATTTTCCATTTGTGCTTCACTAACTTAACAAAGGTAGCATTGTTCATGAGTTTGAAGAAGTTTTTCTCGAAATCATTTCCTGCCAATTTTCATTTTTCTGTATTCAGTTCTATTATTAGGTTTCAACCAGGCCTCATGTTCAAATTGCAGTACCTATGTATTTTGGTCAACTTTAGTCCATGACATAGAGCTTGTTTTAAGTTCCTGTAATGAATTATATAATTTTTTTGTGTCTTTTAAAGTTGTCATCAGCTTTGTCTGTCTTGATCCGGAGGCACGCATTCTCCGGTAGAAATGGTAAGTCCTTGTGCTCATCTTGAAGTTTGACAGGATACTCCATACCTACCTCCAGTATGTAACCTGTCTCGGCATTGTCAGGTACAGTCATCACATCGATGCCTGTACCCACCCACTGAAAATCACGTATGGGGAGGGGCAGAGACATGGCCCACCCATACAACTTATTAGTATCTACATACTGGAGGTAGACCGGTTCCTTTGTAGCATCATAGGTTTCAGGCAAGTGCTTGTTGTCTGCCACACAGTGGGGCTTGATGCATTGTGCCAAGCACCCCTTATTCCTTTTTCAATAAATAAATACTTATCACAATCTGTAAGCAGTTCCAAATTTACTTAAGTGTGTTTGAGCATTGCACCCAAAAGATAAGCCTGGTGCACTCACGTAGCATATGCAATCTAAGTAGTAGGTAGACACAAATCCCGGAAATTTCAAAAATGTCAGTGATCAGTAGAACATCTGTCATCAGCTAGACCTTAGAATAGTCATTCAGTGTTTCACAGCGAAATGCCTCCCATACTTTCTTCACATGCCGGTACTATTCCTCTTAAATGTGTCTGTCTGTCAGCTTATTATACATATATTCCTTGGTTGGTAGCTGAGCTGCAGGTCATCAAGTTTCTCCAGACAATCAACATAATCATATGGGAAAACTCCCTTTCTCGTGACAAACTCCATTTTATCAGGTGTAAAGAATTTAGATGTACAATAAAACTTATTGGCAGGTAGGTTTTCAGCGAGGGTGGCAAGACTTGCAGTCATAAAACGAAATGTAACTATATACTGTACTGAGAATCTGTCTCTTAACGATTTGGAAAGTGCGATAAATTTTTCTTCCATGTGTGAGATGATAAATATTTATTTTTCATCGTACCCTAACTGTTTTACAATAAAATGTTTGTCATAGCAAAGATTATGAAATATAACTGGTAGCATTTTCAAACTATGGCGAAGCATGTTACATTCATTACAGGCAGGTCCAATGTATTTGCATGTGAAGTGATCATTATCATGAATTTTTATATTTTTCTCTGTGAATCTCTTGGAGCAGTAGTGGCAGTTGTCAGCAGACAAATTATGCAAGAGTTTCAGGTTGTCTAGAGGTTTCGTGGATTCACTTACCTCATATATTGTCTTTATTGTATTACCAATGTCAATTATGGCTTCAATAAATGTCTTCTTTGCATCCTAGCCACTGTACATCTGTGGTCCTTCAGGTAGACTTGTTGTTTTAACAGTTGGAATCACGTCATTATCCACATTTACACTTAAACAATAACTACATGCTTCATATTTCTGACAGCTGTAGGTATAAGATGCTTTCGGGTCTGGTTCCCATGTGTGTTTAGGTTTTAACATTCCTACAAAATCGGCGTATATGGCGATGGGTAGCTTGTCTGAGTTTTGATAATTTTTAAACTGTAACACAGGTCATCGTCCATTTTGCTCCTGATGCGGCACCTCTACTTTTACTGGAGCATGTAGGTTACAGTAATTGTGTTCAGCTAGTATCTATTTCCCTGTTATGCCAGTTACTTGTGGCTGATCATCATGATAATATGCAAAACATCGTTTACATATGAACACTTCAGTTTCATGAGCTGTCACCTGGGAACGTACCAATATAGAAACAATTTTTATGAAGGTGTAATGGTTGTGTTTTCATTGGAGAGGAGAAGGAGATCCGGCATGAGTGTTAGAAGCTAAGTCAGTAGGAGCATTGGATTTGATGCGTCTCAGGGTAAGCCCTACACCCCTTATGTCGAAGTTATTATGTTTACAAAGGCCGCACGCATCGCGGATATAGCAGGGTTGTCTGGTGCCATGGCCGCAGTTGTAGCCATGGACACTCCCCGAAAGAGTAAGGTTCTAGAAGGAAGGGCACAGCAAACCAGTGCAAAGCGGACGGGGCACTGGGAAATTCTGTGTGACAGTCCCGGAGGANTCGTGGAGGATATATATATATATTCCTTTAGCTGGATTAGGGCTGGAGAAAGTTGGGTGATTGGTAGTTTGTGAATATAATATTATACAGTACTACAAATTATATGAATTCGTCTTTTATATATAACATAAATAAAACTTTTCTGACAATTTTGGTAGTGTGTATACTAATTTTTAATGAGTTCTGCGTGGTGTAATGTTGGGTGCAGTACTAATGGAAGCCATTCTACATCTACCTTAATTTTGACAGTAATATTGGCAATATGTTGGTGAATGGCGAACCATTATTGAGAATATATACACACTGAGGAAAAATCTAACAAAATATTTGTTTGCATAGGAAAAACAATGAATTAGTTGTCCTATGAAATTATTTTGTTGAGCAACCAAAATTTGAAAAGAAGGTAATACTTTTGTTTATCTAACAAAATACACGTTCGAATAAACAATATCTCTGTTTTGGGGAAAAATAAATTAGACTGTAAACAAAATATTTTATTGAATCAACTGTGTATATTTGTTTGGCCAAACATTTGATTGCATTCGTTCGAAAATACAGCTCCAGTTAGGATATTAATAGTTTTTTTAGTGAATCTATTGATGCTTAAGAATCGTATAAACACACTAATAAAACAAGTTCAACAGGAAACTGAAGAGTAAAGCTGCAAAACTTGAAATATTTGTTTGCGCAAGTTGTCCGGTGTACACCAGAAGTCCTGTGTACACCAGAAGTCCGGTTTTCTGAGGCTACTCTGGTGACTTAAATTCGAATCTCGGTCGAACATCCACAATTTTTTATATCAACCCACATTGCTTAATGTACGTGGAGCTAAACGGATCTTGAATTGCAGCAACAAAATCTTTAGTTCCACCAACGAAATCATTAGTTGCACCAAGCAAATCTTTAGTTCCACCAACGAAATCATTAGTTGCACCAAGCAAATCTTTAGTTCCACCAACGAAATCGTTAGTTGCACCAACCAAATCTTTGTCTGGAGCAACGAAATAAGAATGACAAAAAAAAATGGGTGCGTGTACTTATGTACGCGCGTTAGAAGTTATACTTCTTTGGCGTGACTAAAATAAAATGGCTTGAAAATAATACTTACAAACAATCAACCTCAAATACTTGAAAACAATTTAAAAATTGTATCATACCATTTTCGTCAATAACAAATTTTTCACGGCACAATGTAAGTAAAATTAATTAATAAGATATTCTTTATTTTTGGTGACTGCCGAATTTCGTTACAATGTGCGCGCGCAACTTCCGTTTCACACTAAACTTTTACAGCGCCAAAATAAGTACAACTTCAATAAATATATCGATTTCAACAACAAAATATTTCATCGCCCCTATAAAAACAAATATTTGGTTGCGCCAAACAAACATTATGTGATTCAACGAAACCTTTTCCTCGGTGCAGAAGACGAGATTCAGTCCACCACATCCTTATGTCAACCAGACTGAAGCGTTGATGCTACGGACGAGTTAGGTTGGCAGCAGGAGCACTCGCTGTCGATCGAATGTGTACCTCGGTCGTTTGCCCTCGAGGGTCGAAACGCGATGCGGCCACTTTGCCTGGAGCGACGCGATAACGCATAAGACACCACACTTAGTGAGGCGCCTCGTACTTGTCGAGAGCTGTCGGACAACCTCGCAGAGGTCTCTCAGATCAAGCACCGGCGCCAAGTACTTCCTTCACTCACTAGCTCGCTTTACCACGTGGTCAGAGTTCACCTACAGTTATTACAGACGTCATCTATTCACACTTTTTGAATCAAACGTTTGATAAACCACGCTGTGTATGACGTGTATGGTTTTTTTTTCTATGTGTCATTTATTACAAGCGTTTTATACTTCTGTTAACATAAATGGACCTTATTTCCTGTTAAATTTAACTTTACTTATATTTTATTTATAAATTGTAATATTACATCCATGAATAAAAATAGACAGAATGTAAGTGTGCTAATAATGCCTAGTAAGATATAGTTCTCTTGCAAAATATAATCAAACTGAGTGGACATTGGTGTAGTTTTCTGTTCTTAGTTAAGCTTTATTTGTGTGAGGCAGAGTAATATCCTGAAAGTAGAACTTCTGCAGGGCTTCAAAAAAGTTGGAAATAACCGTTCATTGACTGTTAATATTTTGAAGTCCGTGCAGATTTAAAACATTCAAGATGAACAAGATGTGAGTTGCCTGTGAACTACGGGTATGTTGATCTCTAGATTCCTCTCTTATACCGGTCATTCTTACTGTATCGTACAACGTTCACTTCTGGCCGCCTGTCGCCAATGTAATGCCGGGTTGTTGACAGTGCACCATCTTCCCTCCTCCCCAAAAAAAAGATTGTTACCTATTACTTAACATAATATACAGTCCACCATGTTCAAGCGAGCAATTTACAACTTAAATGCTGCTAACGTTATATTGCTTGCAGTTGACTTAATGAAAGCTGCTAGTGACGCAACTTTACGTCACCAGTATCTTCAAAGAATGTGCAAGCGGAGATATTACAGTTAATTCCACATAACTGTCTTGAAACCAGGCGACATAGCTCGACGTCGGTAGATCTCGAAGTGTTAAAGATGAATAGGGACAGGAGAATCTCTTTAGAGCAAAATGCAATTCTGTTTGAACTTGACATATATATATATATATATATATATTACAAAAACGTTATTCCTTTATAGAATTACATACGTGCAAAAATATTCAGAACTCTTTTTTAGTAAAAGAGCGAGGGAAAATATTTGGACTTGAGAGCCGATAAATGTGATTGAGATGAGTAATTGAGCAGCACCGGAATGAGAGTGTGGGGGAAGCGGGAGATCCCCGAGAAGACCCGCCGACCAACGACACGAATCCCACATGCAAAAATCCGGAGTGACCCGGCCGGGGATTGATCGGATCGTCTTAGTGGGAGACGAGCATGCTAACCGCTCAGCCACCGTGCCCCCTTATTTTTGTAAAAGAAACGTAAAAAATGCTATGGTAAACAGTATAAATAGTCGTAGAAATATATATAAGGCTGAATTTAAAAAAAAAAGCAGATGACTGCTTCGGTCTATACTTAATATCCATTCCAAAAGAGAGAGAAAAACTAAAAAAATTAAAATTAATGAGTGCTTTTTTTTACACTGACAGATATTCTGACTCACTATGGCTTAAAAAAATTAAAAATTAATTAAAATAAATGCTTTTTAAACCTGTTACGATTTTTATACATATTTCTGATATTATTTAGTGTTTCAAGAGTCCATACTTTATTTATTGTCTTGACATGAAATTTTTTTTTTTTTTCCGTCTATCATGTCGGTGTATTTGATTGTTTACAATACTTATTACTGTTTTTGTGTACACAGAGAGTTGCTATATGAGAATCCGTAACATACTGAAGACATTTCTGCAGCTGTCAGTAGGGGACAAATACTGAGTTATGAGCTGTGCTCTCTTTTGTGCTGTCAAAACTGTTTGTAGGCATGATTTTATTTATCCCCCCCCCCTTCCACCTCCAAACATTACATTAGAAGTTTAGTGTAAGTTTACGTGAGCAAAGTATAAAGATTTCAAAAACTGGCTTGAGACTTGCAGATCAAATCGTTTTTATCATTTCGCTATATTTGCCCCCTTGTCAAGCCTCTGCTTCACCCCTTGCGCAGAAATTCTTTGTTTTCGCGCCATAATTTCGGATTCACAGTAATTACTGCCAATGTACTATTATATAAAACTAGCGAACCGGCCCGTCTTCGCCTGGTAACAATTTAGTTTTTACAGCGATACTTTGAAAGACAAAAATGGTTACTGTGCGTCATCCTTAAAAGATAAACATATGCTATCGTCGGACTTTTCTGTAGACCTTTTTGAGAGACACAATTCTGTTTCACATTAATTTAATGTATCTCTTATGGTCTAGTCAGCGCAATTCATGTAAGCGCCCTAAAAGCTGTTTATTACCACTTGATTACAAACGTCTATATTTCTCTACTATCCTTACATTGAATATAAATGTATTATACATCAAAACCTTCCTCAAGAAATTTTCTGAATGACGATGAAAACCGCATCAAAATATATCAAGTAGTTTAGACGTACTAAGTGAATACACAGACAGGCGCGGATAAGCGACTTTGTTTTATACTATTTAGAGATTTACATTTTACGAGTTGCTTAATATCTTTGAGCGTAATTTTGATTGTGTGTTATCTGCTTGTAAAAATTCGAGAACATGTTTATTTTGTATTAATAATTAAGATGCGTAGACGAAGAACTTTTGCAGAGGGGGTGAAGCTGAGTCATAAATTATGAATTTTGCATGTCCTTTCTACGAGAGCTCACTGTCAATTTCGACACCAAGGAAACTAATTTGCCTGACTGAACTAATTGATTTATTTGTTAAAGTCTCCTCTGTATGCACGTGCCTAAGCTAGTTTTTCATTGGCTGCGCCCCAGTGAGCAACCATTTTCACTGTAGATCAGTTACTTCGTGATCACAGAGTATACTCCATCCACTGTTACATCTAACTTTCCTGAAGCCCTGCTAAAGTTATACTTCCAGGATATTCCTCCACCTCGTGCATACAAGCGAAGCTTAGAAAATTACACCAGAGGACCAACGCATTGCATTCATGCGCTTTCAATGCAATATAAGTTTTGCAAGAACAATTTCTTACTAGACATTACCAACACGCCTATTTTCTCTCTGTCTTTATTCGTATAAGTAGGGGCAGTGTTATTTCGCGAAAAGATTTCGAGACAAGATACAGTCCAAAGCGCCGTAGGATCGTCCGACTTCTTTGATTGGCTAAAAAATGTTCTGGCTCGTGTTAACTGTTTGCGCACGAATCACGAAGGTTCAGTGTCGGAGTTACTTAGTCCTGAGTGGCTTGGTCAAAGACGGACACGGCACCAGCAGCCAATGGAGGTATAACAACAGCTGAAGTGTGTATATAGTATTGAAGTCTACTGTGCGCTCCGATTTTTACGCGAAAAGTCACTGGCCCTACGTGTAAGTTATAAATGAAATATTATAATTTATAAATAAAATGTAAGTAAAAGTTAAATTGAACCAAAAATAAGGTACTTTTATGTTAACACAATTATAAAACGCTTGTAATGGACTACTTATTTAGGAAGCAACCAAACACCTCATACATGGGGTATTTTTTCAAAGATTTCATTCAATTAGTAAATCACTAATAGATAGAGACCTGAAAAATTCTCTTATTAATTTTGAGACAAGCTATAATTCATAACACGTGTGTTGATATAACTTTAGCCATTGGTTCACACGGTGTTTGACACCACCTGGAGAACGCTGGCCCAATCGCCCCTTCCACTGTGACGGCAAACAACCAATGCGCATTTAATATCGGCATATGTGTACATAAGACTGTAGAGTCTAGCCTGCAGGTCATTGAACTCGCGAATTTTTCCGGTCTCTATTAATAGACCATAGAAAAATGCACAAAGACGAAATGACGTGGCAGTTCCTATGATGTGGGCGTACCAATTCTCCGATTGGCTGCATGAGGCTCTTGGAACTGGGCCTTGTGTCTAATTGGCTACTGCATGCTGGGAAAAGTTCCCTATTGGCTGGGCTACCGGCATTCCGACATGTTGCTGGTCAGTGCCGCCATTTTGTGGGTGCGTGCGGCTGGAGTTCGTGATATGCGCGGTTATTTCATCTCTGTACTCTTAGGTATTCTGTATCATGATTTTGTCCTTTTCTTGCAGGCGTCTTATTGACCCCGAGTCATACAGGGCGAGTTTTACACGCTGCTATCCAAATTCGGAAGTATAGTCTATTCGCGGTTTCTTCACACTTTTTGAACTAAACCTTTGAAAAATTACCCCATGTATGAGGTGTTCGTTTGTTTCCTAGCTATGCCGTGTATCACAAGCATATTATGCTTGCTTTAACATAAGAGTCGCTTATTATTGGTCAAATTAAACTATTGCTTATATTAAATTTATTAAATGTAATATTTCGTTTATAGTTTTAGTGAAAAAAAAAAAAAAGGAATGAGAAAATAGGCAAGTTGGTAACATCTAGTAAGAAATAGTTCTTATGGAAAATATTAATTAAGTGAGTACGCACGAATGCGGTGCGTTGTCACATTGGTGTAATTTTTCAGACTTCGTTATGCTTTATTTATATGAGGCGGATGGACATCCTGGAAGTAGAACTTTAGCAGGGCTTCAGAAAAGTTTTAAGTAACCCGGAATGAGCTATAACTTGAATTCACATGGAGAAATTTAGCTTTCCCTTATACATATTCGTTCGCTAACAGTAAGCAAAGAAAAATATTTTATGGCAACACATTCTTTAAGACACTCTATCTTCTTTCGGTTTATATATCTTAATGATACAGTGTAACGCGACAGTATTTTTTTTTCCTGTTAGGAAGAAGGCCGTGTTAAGAAAATATTAGTGACATCGGATCAATGAACTTTCGTCTACTGATTTTGATACAGGGAATTTTCACCAAACAANTGATTTTGATACAGGGAATTTTCACCAAACAATGGAACGACAAAATTAACTCACCTCTTCATGTTGTAATTAATTGTGTGGATGGGCGCGACACTTAAACTCGAACAGTCTTCAGCGAAGAACGTGAGGCGTCAAAGAAAATGTTGGAAAGAATTCCCAGTAGTTATCGGTAGAACTGGACTACCGGGTGCACTGAGATGCATGAATATCCAGCTACACGACTCAAGGTTCAAACGTAACTTTCATATAAAAAAACCTTCATGCCAAATCGAAACGAAAGCATAAAACAATTCCGGCCATCAGGTAGTTTCACTAAGTATCGTTTTTTTCTGAACACCTCCGTTGATAAAGATAGAATTGAAAAAAAATCTGAGGAGGGTGAGATTTCAGTAGTGCCACCGACGTAAGTTTTAGACGTTGCTTGGAACATGCGAATGACGAGAACCGCAAATGCCACACAGGTTTACCAATTTCCAAACTAGCGCGGAAGGTTTCTCTAAGATGGCTTGGGAGATGAACGACTGCACGACGGATAAGAAAATGCTCATCTTTTTGCAGGCGAACAACAGTCGTTCAATATTACCCTGACAGAAGTCTCACTATAGCCCAGTTATACGGAGAACATACTTCGCACGCAAACAGCCGCCTATAAGAAAATAGATACACTTCATCTACGTTCGCAGTTGATTGAAACCTAACTAGTAGTCAAATTTTGCCACAAATAATCACTGTTTTTTTGGATATTAAGTCATAGCTATGGACGAACAAATTCTGTCTTGTTATACGGCGACAGACTCAACCTCCTAGTATCTGCGTGTTCTTTGGGAGCGTATCATTGGCCAACACACTAGCACTATTTTTTTTAGTCTTTATAATATCTAAAGATAAAATGCCTAAAATTATATATTACCAGAAATATATAATTATAAACTACTTTCAAAATATATAACTAATTAATAAACGCATTCGTATCATTTGCCAACACACTAAAACTATTTTTTTTGTCATTATAATATCTAAAGATAAAATGCCGAAAATTATATATTTCCTGAAATATATAATTATAAACGACTTTCGAAATATATAACTAAGTATTAAACGCATTACTAGTACATATGTGCATTGAAATACATAAACCTGGTGAAGCAAATCCTTTCTAATTCACCTAAAAAATAAAATATGTAAGGATTTTTTACAAATTAGCTATGAAGCATGACGTGCATTCTTGCAGGACAAAAAAAAATAATGAAACAATTAATAGTTGAAATTATAAATTGTAAATCATTTTCCTATTATATATTAATCCAGTATTTGCCCACCTGTGGCTAAGTGTAGAAGTAGGTGAAAACCTTAACTTCACTACTAATAAAGCTAGTTAATAATAATACATAATATACAAATATTTATAAACCTTCTAAATGTACGATTCACTGTTATATAACATCAAAATAATTATATTGACTCTTAATCGAATATTAGTAGTCTTAAATTAGTGTGGAACTCTTCTGTGACGGGGTGGAACACTAACGTATTAAAGTGGAACAACCATTGGAAAAAAATATTGTGTTCAGATTTGTACAAGAGATTGAAGTCTATTCTGCTATTGAAAGATAACGGATAAAGCACATTTTGCAGGTTTTCAGTATACTGAAAATAAAAGTAAGATTTTTTGTTGTTTAGCTGTCACGTTTGTTACTATATATGGCCTAAAACTTGTAAACTAGATTTTTAAAAAACCTGGTCTTATCAACGTCCACGCTTTGTTACTTTAACATTGCTCTAGGACAAGTTTACTGTATAAAAAATGTCTTAATATGTTTAGAAAGTGCAGATAAGCGCGCATAAAGTGCCAACTAATTTTATAAACCCACAACTTCAAATAACGCTTAACGTAATGCTAATAAACACATATGTATTTAAAAACCAATCCAGAGGTTTGAATTGTCATTTTAAAGTGTAGCTTAAATATTATATATTATGTTACGAATACACACACACACACACATACACACACATTTATATATATTATAAATTAAAAGGTTCAGTTACATATATAATTTTAACTCAGCTAAAACCAACTGCACGTCACAAAAAAGCCCCTCTGTAAATACACATTTATCAGTACTGCGACACGTTTATAGAGAATACAAAATTTAAGGAAACTGTTTTTTTTTCCAAAGCAAAATGTATTCGCGTGTCGTTTATATAAGCTATTTTAATCAGTTTGTCATTTGAAATTAATTTTAAGTTTTTTTATGAAATAGCTTAAATTTTCTGCAACTAAGTAGAAATGAATTATAATGAATTATGTAACAAGCAAAATATAACTAAATTGAAATATTAGAGTGCATCTAACAAATACGTTACATGCATTTATAAATTACGTGGTGATGAAAGTTGCAACTCTGTCAGACCCTGCAAAACTTTCTTTTCTTCGTGTGGAGTAGGGAAAAAATTACAAACGGCAGTCAAAATGCTGAAAAAAAAAATCACACGACGCCCGCACGACACAGTGTGCGACCAGCCTGTACCAGACTTGGCAAGATGCAGCCTCGCGCTCCCCCCTCCCCCACACCACTCGCCTTCAAACTCTTCCCTCCACCCCTCTGTGTCCCACGCACAATTAACCCCTTCCTTCCAAAACCCACCCCGCCGAGCGGCAGACCCGACCAGCATCCCCGCGCAACCAGCGGAGACTTTTCATCGTCTGCCGCGGCTCGCAATAAAAAATAGCCAGACTCCCCCACTACCCCCTCCCGGAACATGTAACCCGCAGAGGTTGGGTAGGTGGAGGGAGGGTGAAGATGAAGTGATAGGGGTGTCGGGGGGTAAAGGGGTGGGGGGAAGATTTTCGTATGGAAATGGTAGTGGTGACCTTGAAAGTGTATAGACAAGCCGGCAGGGCTGGAGTGGGGAAGGAGAGGGGGAGGCTAGATTCATCTACCTGTTGCTCGGCCTGGGGGGAGAGCGAAGAGAATTGCCAGGCAAGGCGCAGCATCCCTTTTCTCGTCTGTCTGGACCTCCGGCAACAGGTTACTCCTCCGTCACGGTACCGCGACGACACAGCAGCAGCGCTCCGAGCGGCCGCCGCCCGCAATCTGGAATCTGGCGGGATCTCTCAAAACCCTCCCCACACCCCCTCCCAACATTTCACAACACAACCCCCCATAACTCGAGATGCAATAAGGGCGACACTGCCACGCGCATCAAGTGCGCCGTCGCCACTACACGTAAAGTTGGAGTCACAATAGCCCGACGAACATGACACGACAGACCGACACGACCTCAGAGCTCGACGGAATTTCATATTTTATTTAATTCAGTGTTCAACGAAATCCGGACGAAATCTGCCCGATAAGTGTGTTAGTTGGCTGTTGCAAAATCTTAAAACCGCATGTTATCCTTATAATTTGTAATATATACTTTTTAAAACTCACTATAAAAACACACTACAACCCAGTTTAAGGTCACGTAGGTGACCACCTTAAGAATAATTCGTACTAAAACATTTCTGTATCTGTGAAATTCTTTGTTTACGCAAATACGCGTAGCTCAGTAAATAAATGTTCTGGGAATACACATTTTTGTCAGAAAAAAACCAATCACCAGAGCGGTATTTTTTTTTTTGCTTCTATCATATTAAGTTAACTCAAAAGGAAAAAAATATCGTGAAAATGGCAACAAAAAAAATATCATTTTTACAGCTTGATCCGCAGTTTGCCTAAGAGGTAGGAGAATGTGGAGACGTTTGGAAGGCTCTTAACAGCGATGTCTCGAGAGCCGATGAGGGCGAAGCGAGGTGAGCATGGAGCAGCGCCGGAACGCAAGGGAAGCGGGAGATCCCCGAGAAAAACCCGCCGACCAACGGCATCGTCTGGCAAGAATCCCACACGTGAAAATCCAGGGGTGACCCGCCTGGGAGTCGTCGAGTAATCTAACCACTGCACCACCGCGGCCTCCAGATAGGAGAAAAGTACGACCGTAAGGACGTGGTTCAATCTGCAGGCTTTCATTGCGTGCGGTAAGATCCCGTTGTTAAATCTCTAGTTTGTATGGTACAGCGCACTGACGAAACCACTGCACGGCTGCGCATAGGGGCGATGAGGCGTTAGGCGTGCTTGTTAGTGTCGCCCGTATCGCTACCTCGCCCCTGGGCTGAAACAGCTTCGGGTACGCACGAGCCATTGTGATAATGCCAGTTTTCAAGTCGCAACAAGTATCTATCATTCGTTATTGGAATCCTTCTTTCACGAGTCATATCACTCGCATGGTTGAATAAGTGTAATGTCAATGGA
>NQII01000322.1:455573-469199 GCA_002778355.1 Clitarchus hookeri | reverse complement strand
TATATATATATATATATATATATATATATATATATATATTTGTTTACTGTATGTAGTACAGTAAGTAGGAGTTAATTATTGAATACCTTCTGAGGACGACTACACAAGGCGATAACTGTCTCTAGAATATGACAATTCTAACTTCGTTTATGCATAGAACATTATTTAATTATACTTTAGAGCGCTTTCATCGTCATCATTTGGTATGTGCCACGTCTATATTTATTCACTCGAATAACTTGAAAGTAAATACGCGAAATAATAAATTAGCCTATAAAATATATTTATAAAAAATTTACGCCAGCAGTGCTACCACCCTCACCACTTAACAGTTTATTTACGCAATGTGCAGGTTGTAGTATATGTAGGTATTTTTGTATGCAATGTTGTGTCTTAAGTAGCATTAGCTTTAAGCGGGAGAGTTGGGTGCCACCTTGAATTTATACAAATTCTACGTAATGAATATTGGATATCAGCCCCGAGTTTCAAAGTTTTGTATAGTAATAACATGACGCCAACTATTTTTTAACGAAGAAAGTAATTTTACCCACCAGAATTTCAAATATTACAGAACTTCATCCAATGAAACTTCGTTCATGAAATTGTTATTTCACCTGAAGTAGTTTTTTTTTTCACACTGAAATAAAATCATTTAAACATCTCGATTTTCAAGGACTCGTAACTCCTTTGAAAGTGATTGTTGATCGTAAGACATAATATGTTTTCTTTCTCATTTTGCATAATAAATAATTTCCTCCTGGATTTTAGAATAAGGCCTGTAGAAATTCATATAGGAGAAAATTGACGCATTATATTATGACAGAGAATCGGAAAGTTTCATAAGGTGGTGGCATTCTGTAGTGGCATTTAATTAAATTAATGACATAAAATCATCCAAGGTGCCAAATCGAAGATTTTAAGGCTTATCAAGAATAAATTTTGATAATAAATTTAGAACGAGAGTGTATTCGACGAAGTCTTGCGTTTAAAATTTGTTGTATTTTGATTCATTCTCCAAATAATTAGGAAGACACGTTTCCCAGAAAAGAATATTGCTTAGTAAAATCATCCCCTCCAAAAGATAAAAACCGTGTGCTTAATTTAATACTAATAATTTTCAAAAAACTGTTTAATGCTGTTTTTTGTACAACAAATGTTTTTTTTTTTCCAGTACGCAGAGAAATCAGCACTAAATGCCGGACGTCACAAATGTAAGATTAAAAAGTATGTCGGCCCACAGCTTTTGTGAAAACTGATCATATTTAAAATTAACCTTCCACAATAGTGCTATTCGTTACAGCATAGTTTTAAATTTATCATTTTATGGAATACCTAAAATGGTGTCCACACGAAATTATGAAATTTCAAATATGTTCCTATTGGTCAATACACTGATACAAGATATTACACTATAAACCCGAATCAGTGATATCAATCAGTGAAAAAACATTTATTGAAAGTCATTTGATAAGCTTCTGCCTGCCGGCGAATCAAACAAATGAATTGGAAACAAGTGACTTATAGCAGTGTAATTCTCGGCATTCAGTGGGAATCACAAAAAAAATCAGTGAAATTCAGCCACCATATTAATTAGTTATCTGGCACTGATTATCAGTCGCGCCATTTTCACTGGTTCACTGACTTGGCTCAAGTATCAGGTTTAGAGTGTATGTAAGTTATACATAAAGATGATGATTTATCGTGGGAAAAGTTGACTGTTTGCTAGGATTCAACATACTATACACATGTCCGACAGTTTTTTTCCCCCTATTGGCTGCCATACATGTATGAAGCCACTACCCCATTTCACTGGGCCAATGAGGTTTCCGATACTATAAGGCAGAACGTTCGTGATTGGTCTGCAAACAACTTAGCCGAGTCAAAACCTTGTTCATCCATTCATGAACGAATAAACCAATTAAGAGTGTTATAGAGGATATGTTGACTCAAAAAATGTTCGCGATTTTCCGTCATCTCTAGCTGTACATAATTTTTTCTTAATCATAAAGTAGGTGTCTGGTGACCTTAATTTCACATGCATATTCAGTACTCCACAAATAACAAACGTAATAATAAAAACATCTGTTTTTGGTAAATTGTCGCCGATTTTAACGGCTCTTTTAGCTGTGCAGCCTCTAGTTCTAAAAAGCCTGATATTTCACATAATTAAATATTCATACTTGCACATAAGGGCAGTGATGTCACTAAAACACCTGGTAAGAACATGAAGAACCAAGGACGTGTTTATTTATTGTGACGGTGCTATGCTGCAGTCATGTAAAGTTCAATGAATATGATTATTTATTACTTCTGCACATCACGTACCCATGTCAATGTGTGTTAACACGCTCTGCAGAAATAACGCCACATTTAATTACTAACGTCAATCCTAAAGGGTTATGAACACTATACCATAGATCCGAGCATTTCCGTTCAGCTTTTACCTTTCCCAAGCATTTTGCGGGAGGGGGCGGGGAGGGGGGAGAGAATTACCAACTGAATTAGATGAGCCAGTGAGTTGAAAGGTCTCTCTCTTTTTTTTGTTAGACGTTCACGGTAAAGTGAACAATATTGAAAGCCCCGCTGAAACTCTGGGTGTATGTGTATTGTGTATTCTTCCACCATACGTAAAATTAACATTTCCACAGGCTTTATCACTTTATTCATGCGTACGGTCAAGTGGAACTGTGAAACTATTAGAAAAGTTAATATTTTCGAAATTCGCCTATTCCTACACTTATGTGCATGACAGAATCGAAAGCAGAGAAAATCATTTCAGTAATCTCAAATGTTTACCCAACACTTTTAATTCAACGCAAAGACATGCAACTACTTTCCCTCCATCGCTACCAACTTTACTGGGCGTGTGCCATTCAGTGTGTCCTTTAAAATACGTATATGCAGGTAGAAGCACTACAATTTTTCAGAGCTTGATTTTAACTAAGCGTGAACAGAATAAATTATAATCAAAAAGTGATGTTCTCATTGGGAAAAGCACTGAATGAAGATTGAGTTGCTTATAGACGAGATTGTTCAATGCTGGTTCGATATATAAATGTATAGCCCTGCAGCCTGATTTTAAAATGTTTAAACAGGCAAGTTAGAAATGTTTGCTACAATATTGAATCGTCTTAATTAGGACAATAAACAAATATTGTATTCTCTAACGTGTGTGGATACTATTGTCTTTGTAATCTAACGAGTGCTGTTTAGGAAGTATTTTGTTTTGTTATCTCTGGGAATTAACGAATCGAAAACGAATTTTACTTTCGAAGTTTATTTTCAGACACCAATGTAACTGAGAGTTCTTGAACAACTCAGAGAAGAATTTAACTAAAAAAAAATATATATGATAAAATTGTTACATATCCGTGATAAGGTTTACGACATCATGTCTTAATACGTTGTCCGTAACAATTTTTGTGGCATCGAGGTATGAGGCTGTGGCAATATCTACGGTGGATACGAAATGTCTGAAAATATTAATTTATGCTAATGGTAATAGGGCATCAATCCATAATAATGCTGTGAGACGCTGTGTTTTCTTAAGCCAGTGAGTTTCCTAACCACAATAATTTGTATTAAATTGTTAATAATAACGGGCGTTCTGTTTTTAAGATGTCTAAGTTATTTTTATCGTATCCACGCTTAAGGTTCCAATATAGCTCCCTTGATTTATAATGCAGCCGTTGCAGAGTTCCAGAAATCTATATTCGTCTGTCAGTTATGTTATCGTACGGTTCTCTTTTCGCAAGAGATTTTTTTATAGCAAGCTGCCATAACCGTTATTTCCATTTGTAATAAAAGGGGAGTTTATTTGACTTAGGGGAAGTCTCCGATTAACTTCAGTTATGGGCACACCGAATTTCAGCTGCGAAAAGACCTGTTTTACTTCGTTGGCCATGTTGTACTATGTTTACCTGTAGAAAATCATAACTGCAGGGGTTCAAAAATTATTTCTTTTACCAGTAACTATTGCACCTAGTCGTGTGAAGAAACGACCATTCGATAATAGACACTGGGAATTAAGACGTAAACAAATACATTCAAGAGACCGAAGTTCTGTCTTACGGTAATTGGTGCAAATTTCAGTAAATTTACAAGGTGTAAATAGGATGTTTTATAGGCGAAAGCAACGAAAACTTGTTCAAACAGAGGCTCGACAAGACCGATGCTTTGCCGCTCGGACTTTGAGATGCAATTTTGACTAATCGCTAGGTCGCGTACTTCCAACAAGTGCCGAAAATGTTAAGGGTGTGGCGAATATCCCGCACAGTTCGCCAATCACAGAAATGTTAACACCCACTTAATTTTGTCGTTGGTGATGTAAGTGAATTATTACCCATTCCCAAATCTTTACATTTGTCGTTCGGTTTTCTCAAGGTGCCCAAGCGATACTTTTTAGCTGTTTGTCTGTGGTTTTCGCTGAGCTTTCCCTGCATACACACATATTACATTCGCATACCGGAGTATTCCAGTTTCTACGTTCATAATGACACTAGTCTTAAAAGTAAAACAAAATGTAATATCTTAATGAACAGCTATTCCGTATAGCACAAAATATACAGGATGTCAGGCAATTCGCGGATACGGACTGCACCTCGCGAATATGTGATCAAAACTAAGTAGAAAATACACTTAGATAAAAATGCATAAGGCCCTTCGTTTACGAGAAGGACGACATGAAAGGTCAAAAACCCATTGTAGCAACCATGTGGCATTTCAATTAGATAAAGGTGAGGTTATGTGGCAATGCTGCAACTAGTGTGCCGGTCGTAAGGCGAGCTCCGTGCATGCCGCATGCATCCAACGTGCGGGAAAGTGCATTGTTACGGGCAGAGCAAACTTCGAACACCTGTTATGACGTTTCGAATTTTTTTTTTTATGCCGATCCTGTATGCTGTGCTTAAAGTGAAAGAAGGTCATTTTATCTACTCTAATGCCGTTTTTATCGTAAACTAAGGGTCTTATGCATTTTTACCAAAGCGTATTTTCTACTAAGTTTTGATCACAGTTTCGTGTGGTGCATTCCTTATCCGCGAATCACCTGACAGTGCTTATAGAACTGCCAAGTTGGTGATTTAAGCTGCTTACCTGCTGCGTTCATGTCTGACAACTGAAATGGGCTGAGCGGAAATGAGGTCAGATAAATATTAAATTATGATGGATTTAAAGGAATTTTCATTGTCACGTGGTGAAAATTTTCAATCATCTCAGCCTTTTCGAGTGAGAATAAACACTCAGATTGTAGTGTATGAATGTTGTCACTTTTTTTTTTCACCCTGTCTTCGAACATACAAATGGAAAGTTGAATGTTCCTTGAATATAGATACCATAGCATCTTAATTCAGCCGCTGTCTTTCGTAAACTGACTTGGTGTATGGTCGTAGATACTGTTGAACATGATATAGCCATTTGACTTTGTTAAGTCAAAGGAGACGTTTTGAGCCACCAGACTTATTTTGGTGAGAAAGGTTATTACCCTTTAAGTAATAATTTTAACTTGTTATTTGAACATTCAATTAGACGTATTGTAGAAGATTTACACTATACGTAGCTCTCTGAAAGGGTTTGTTTTTTGAAAAGGTGTATATGCTCTGGTCTGCCCCACTGCTTTGTGGTTAAGTTGGGTAGATTTACAATTAACTTTCACATAGTTAAAAAATTTCATGTAGTTTTTTCGAACTATTTTAAAATTATGTGTATTATAGAAAATCTTATTCTAGCATAGTTCTATATTAATTTACTTTATAGTCAATTCACTGTATCTTCTATTTTTTTTTTTTAAATCAAACCTTTGAAAATTCGTTCTATGTATGACCTGTTTGATTGTTTCCTAGTCATGTATCACAGACGTTTTATAATTCCGTACATAAAAGTATCTAATTTTTTGTTGAAATAAACATTTCCTTATACATAATTACAATATTTTGTTTATAATAAATATGAATAAAACCGGAAAGGAAATAGGTGTGTTGGTAATGCCTAATAAGAAATTATTCTCATACAAAATATTATTAATTAGAGTTCGCACAAATGTGGTACGTTTTTCCTTCGGTGTAATTTTTTGGTAAAGCTTTGTTTGCATGAGGCGAAGGAATAACACGAAAGTAGAACTTCAGCAGGGCCTCGGAAGATTTGGAAGTAACCACGAAAGGGACTGCACTATATAAAAAATACAAAAATATATGTTTAAAGAGAATGAAGGAAAATATAACACACAGTAAGTTCAGGTATAAAAAAAAAGGATTAAATTCTCAGAGAAAAAAAAGTCAAATTCTTAACATCACTGCACCAGGTTCTATTTGCGTAATTCGCATACATATGTTACTCTTCCGTTGTCGCTATAAATTCGTAGTTAATAAGCAGCAGTGCTCTTTTTATTTTTCTCCGTAAAGGCACAGGCGTGGGACTTAATTTTTCGCCGGTATGCCGAAAAAAAAGCGTGAATAAATTCTCCGTTGGCTGTATGTGGGGAAATGAAGGCAATTCCGGAAAGCTGCTGTCATGGCAGAGAATCAAACACAGTCCATCGGTGGGGGTCTTAGGTGGCCGTGCATGCTAAGGCTTTATTTATTCTCTGTTAGTGTGAAGGGCGGACCAGTATGGTTGGAGCTCAGGGCCGTATATAAGGGAGGTGTTTACGGACTTAATGACATGTATAATTTTCACAATGTTCACTCATATAGCCCATTCATGGTTCCGTCCAACTTTTCTGAATTCCTGCTGAAGTTATACTTTCGAGATACAAGGACTCGCGACAATGCATTTTAATGTGCAGACCACAATGAGATGAGTGTTCGTTGACGTACCAACCACAATGAGTGTTAGTTGACGTGCCACAGTTTCTATTCACAATTTCGACATTTTCTTAACTCGTCGAGCTCACACGATTCTTTTTTTTTTATGGAGTCTTATTTACGCGATTGTTCGAGCCCAAACTGTGGAATGATTCAAACATTTCTAAGCATTTAGTTGGTTCGGAATAATTGGTTCGGAACCCTTTTTAATCAGGAAGGCCCATCGTCTTTCTCCTTTCCTGCATAAAAATCTGACGTAAAACAAAACACGAACTGTTTACGTATGTATTGTATAACCTGATTAGCAGTATACCACCGAACCCAGCGTTCCTCTTTAAACGCGCAACGCCGTACAAGCCGAGGGAAAAAAATAATTATGCAAGAATTAGTAATCACTATGATGTCTAATGGCAACATAAGATAGTTCATTCCTTTTAATATTAAGAAATTTAACACCACAAAAATATGCGAAGTGTATATGAATTTATTGTCTAATTTCGTAAAATTTTTTAGAACAGCAAATGTGAAGGGGACAAAAAAAAAAGAGAGAAAGAGAATATAGTGAAACGTGAAGGAAGTCTAAACTGACAAGTTGGGTTGTGGTGGTAGAAAATGAATGATGGTTAGGGCCAGTGACTTTTCGCGTAAAAATCGGAGCACGCAGTAGACTTCAATACTATATACACACCTCAGCTGTTGTTATACCTCCATTGGCTGCTGGTGCCGTGTCCGTCTTTGACCAAGCCACTCAGGACTAAGTAACTCCGACACTGAACCTTCGTGATTTATGCGCAAACGGTTAACACGGGCCAGAACATTTTTTAGCCAATCAAAGAAGCTGGACGACCCTACAGTGCTTTAGACTGTATCTTGTCTCGAAATCTTTTCGCGAAATATCACTGCCCCTAATGATGGTTCACGAAGGTACGAGAAGGAATTTCAACGAAATTCTGTCGGGGAGTCGAATGATAGCAAGATGAAAAACTGAAGGCCCAGTTTCACGTCACTGGGTCATGCACTCATAATCTACGCACGGCACGTGCACTTCCGCTGTTCGGAGACACAGTGCTCATAGACAGAGGCATGTTGAGCTGCGCGCAGGTTGTCACGAGCGTGTTGAAATGTGTGTTCACTGAACTTCGTTAACGTTGCTTTGGTGACTCGTGTGTGAGAACAGACTTGATTTACAATTTGAACTTGTTTTAAGAAGTTAAATGACGCAGAGTTCAGGAAGCGTGCTGCTAAAAAAAAAAAATATTAAGGATGAATGTAAAGTTATTCTTGTCCAGGATGCCGGTTACCTGAGCCCGAGGTAAAGTTTATTCCACTCAGTTCGGGAACAAAACGAGATTCCTTACGGGAGAGTTTGGCATAGGGAAAATTTCCGCCGCAAGGTGCGCTGGTGTTCCAAAGAGGTTGGTATTAAGCTGGCGGTAAATAGAGAAATTGTATTTATTTGTGTAAATTCGTATTTGACTTTAATTGTAATATTTTCTGTTTTATATTTATTTCGTAACTATTAGTCAAGCCCTCGAATGGTGTTTACAAGAGCAAACAGTAAAAATACAACTGTTTGACATCGAGAAGCTTGTGAGCTCCCGACAAAGGGACAATGCATCGCATTCGTGCGCACACAGTGTAATATAGTTTTGTATAAGAACTATTTCTTTCTAGGCATTACCAACACACCTATTTTCTCCCTTTTTTAAATCATATTAATTATGAATGAAATATTATCAGGGGCGTAGTCAGGAATTTACTTTAGGTTTTATGGTGGAGGGGGGTGGGGTGATTTTCTAATTTATATTTTTGGGAAAAAAAATGAAAGCTATAGTATTAAAAATTATAAGTTCAAAAAAATTATTTACAGACAATGGGCTACAAAACTACAAAACGCTATAAAAACTCTTCATATTCAGGGGAATCACACATTTCTTATATTTAAAAAAAATGGGTGCGCGTACTTATATACGCGCGTTAGAAGTTATACTTCTTTAGCGTGACTAAAATAAAATTTTATTACGTATGCAAATAATTTATGTAAGTAGGAAAACCGATAAAATTACCGACGAAAGACATTAAATACAATTCATAAAGGTTTGATTAATTAACATAATTAAATTAAAATCATATTTATTTTTATACAGTTTAAAAAATATTGAAATATTCATTGTTATATAAAATTGAGTCAAATATATTTAAATTAAATTAATATTTTCCCATTGGTTCTTCTGATGGTGATTGAATGGGCGTGTGAGTTACAAGCGGTTTGTGATAACTGAAATATGATGCAAATAGTTTTGTAGAAACGTTATGCAAATATCGCGCAAACACAGCATCAATGGTGGTGGTGTGTCGTGTTGTAGAAACTGTAGGGTCTTTATTTATGGATAGATGTAATAGTTGATAAGTGGACCAGAATTTTCTAAGCTGAAATTGACGTTAAAGTCTCCACTTAAGATCATCGCTAACGTATCCTCACCTCTACCCATATATGCCCCTCCAACTGTTGTATACGGAAATAGTCACCGTTTTAAAAAAAATTAACCTCAAATACTTGAAAACACCTTTAAAATTTCATTATACAATTTTTGCCACTAACAAATTTTTCACGGCACAATGTAGGTAAAATTAATAAATAAGATATATATTCAGAATGAATTACTAATATAAATGAAATATTTTTCAATTTTCTCATTACATGAACTGATTTTCTGTCGGTTTTAAATATAACCACGTGCTATGTTGTGTACCTTGCGTTTGTATATACATAGCTAGACGATACGCGCATGCGCGTTGGGTCATACCCCTACCACGTTCACTATCGAATTTCGTTACACTGTGCGCGCGCAGCTTCCGTTGACCACAAAAACTTTGACCCTCAACGCGCCAAAAGAAGCATAACTTAAAAAAAAAAAATTTATTGTAATGTTTTTAAATATATATTTTTACGTAGTTTATTTTAATTTCGGATAGAGGGGGGGGGGGGTATGTCCCTATATACCCCCCTTCCTGGCTACGGCACTGAATATGATAATTTATAGACGATATAAATGTCAAAGTTTAGATTAATCCAAGACATTTTTACGTTAACACAAATATAAGAGAGTAGTGATTCATGACATATTTAGGATACCACCAATCACGTCCTACGCGGGATGATTTTTCAAAGGTTTTATTCGAAAGGTGAAGAAAGCGCGGATGTATTATAGGCGATGCCTACTCGTGAGGCCGCTTAGCAGGCGTAACATCTAGGGCCAGCGCTACAGATGGTCTGGGTGCAGCTAGCAGAGGTGTTTTATGACCTGCTTAATGCGAGACAAACGCCGTCCATTGTGAGCGAACGAGGTGAAAGCGAAATGAACGTTGGGCGGTGTACGAGATACGTCCCTACTCTATCCCCTNNNCTTCCCCCGCACTACTTAACCATTTTTGAAAGAGATTTTAAAACTTGTCCGCCGGTTCGTTACACTCCGTGTTCCTCGCCCGCGCACTTCGCTGATCCTACCTTAGGGCGGGCGTACACGTACCGATGAAATCGGTATCGGTTTTCGGCGCCGACATTCTAGGGGATAGCATTAGGCCTTTATAAATCATCAATATCGGTGTTGGGGTCTACAAAACTATCAGTCACATTGGTAATGCAGATTAATCAGCATGGCTCATTTGCGGAACAGGAAATTTTATTTGTCGGCGTTCACATCGTCTTTGAAAGAAACGTCAAAAGCGGAGGGGAATTGAGTGGAGAGATTTCGGCGGCTCTTAACATCGAGGTCTTAAGAGCCGATGAGAGTGAAACGAGGCGAGTACGGAGCAGCGCCGGAATGCAAGTGTGGGGGAATCGGGAGATACCCGAGAAAACCCGCCGATCAGCGGCATCGTACAGCGCGATTCCCACATGCGAAAATTCGGGGTACGACCCCGCCGGAAATCGAACCCAGTTCGTCTAGGTGGAAGGCGATTAGTCTAACCACCACACCACCGCGGCCCCAAAAAAAACGGAAGGGGAAAACTACATTGGGATCATCTAATAGAAGAAGCAAAATTTTTTAAAGCACGTATTATACTGTATGTGGGAAAATACGAAAGGATGGGAGTAAATTATTTGGCTACTTTAGAATTCCTAAAATACCCGCTGAATAAGAATCCAAAACAATAGCTATCGAAGAACCCACTGCGACCTCACACAGTGCAAGGAACTCTCGAAAGACACGACGTTATACAATGCTCGGCATCTGTTCTGCGCACCGATATTGGTGTCTTATTGGTAGGGATAAAGTAGAGGGCGACATCACGCAGACATATTGGCGGTCGTCTCGATAACTGCGTTAGTGATGCCCTTCTATCGCCGTTACTTTCAGTATTTGTTTACTATATAGGAAAGAAACTTTAAAAATCAAAACACGGCTAAAATAAAACTACAAGGGGGTTGCTTGCAATATTCTTCTCGTTTTACGCCTAGGATTGTTGCTCACCCGCTGCTTCTCTATGGATTGTTTGCGACTTATTGTTATTTAAATACATTTTAAAAAATTGAGTACAAATTAAATTATTACGGTATTTCGGTAGACAAAGATCGGTTTCGGTAGATGTACTGAAAAATCGGTAGGGTTGGAAACAGTGAATGGTGTCGGGGATAGATAACTACTATACAGAAGCGAAATGGCTTGGAGGTTCCTTTCGCGTAAGCGAACGCGGTCGCTCATTGGACGAGCGAAGCTGTGGGAACGGCCCTTGGGGTCTGGTTGGCTATTCCACGCTAGGGTTGGGATATCGATATCGATGCCTATGAAACATCGATGTATCGGTAAGGATTGTATCGTTAATATCGATGCTTTGTATCGATAATTTGCAAACACCAGAATTAATTTTTTTTTTTTTCTGCTGACAAAGCGGAATTATTTCAGATCGTAATCCCAGCAATACCAGTTGTGCTGTAAAGATATTTGTTTACTACGTAAACAGCATTTTGGAAACACTTGCCAGATGTGTAAATGTGTTGACAGTTGAAGGTTTTCTGGATGAACAGCTCGTTACGAGGCGAAGCGAAGTGTGGAGTTACAGTAGTTGACATGCGATGAAAGTGTTAAAGTTGCAGTTTTTCCCCCATCAAGACAAATTCCTACGTGCATCAAAAATGAGCATTAAAAACTGTATTTTAAGTTAGTTATCGCCCAAAACATGGAACATTGATGTTCAAAAACATTGAAGTTTTGCTACCGATACATCGGGAGACATCGGTGTTTAAATTGTTGATGCAGGAAACAATCGAACATCGTTTTTTTTTTCCTTCGAAGTTCCAACCCTATCGCATTTTATTGAATACTCCCTCTTGGTCGGGCTGCCGTCTGGAAAATTAGTCTCCAGCAGTTGATTGGTGAACGAAGTTTCACCACGTTGCTGGCCTGTGCGGCCATATTGTTACCGTGTGTGACTGTAGTTCGCAGTACACGGACCCGTATTCTTTGGTCCTGTGTGACCGTGTTGTGTCTGCCCAGTTAAGGCAGGTTCTACTCAGGTCAGGAGC
Source organism: Clitarchus hookeri (assembly GCA_002778355.1). NCBI lineage: Eukaryota > Metazoa > Arthropoda > Insecta > Phasmatodea > Phasmatidae > Clitarchus > Clitarchus hookeri. The sequence continues at coordinate 456,872 of NQII01000322.1, read as the reverse complement.
AAAACGGCTTTTCTTATGGGAGTGTTTGGCGTAGGGAAAAATTTCCGCCGCTAGGTAAGCGCTAGTGTTCCAAAGAGGTCCCTTCTAATTAAAATGTTAACCTATGTGAATAATAAAAGATAAATATTTCACTTAGTTAAGTAGTTATTTTATATTTGATTTATGATTGTTGCAATTATTTTGTTTTTGTTTTTTACGTAGAAAATATAAAAAAAATCTGGTACATGATGCAACACTAGCGCTCACCTAGTGGCGAAAAATTTTAGTTGCCGAACTAAAATCATTGAGCTTCCCAACCTGAGTAGAATGAACCCTTAGCTCGATGTACGGCCTGGCTAGTTGATTAAATTTTATTCCGGTACTTGCGATATCGGTATCGGCGGCGAAATCGATTTTAAATGCATCGTGCACACCCGGCCTTTGTGCTTCTCGATCACCAATTGCCCAGTTACAAAACTGAGCGATTTTTGCGTTAGTGTCACAGAATGCGTAAGCACTCTTGGGTGTTCAGACCACCTGGTTTTACAAACATTGTCCTGCCAGATACAAAAAAAAAAGTCATGAAATGTTCTTATTTGCCCAAGTTCCCCGAGAAAAGTATACAGCTCTTTACATACAAACAACCACTGAAAATTTATTTTTTTATAAACGCATCGATTTTCATGAACTGATTTTACAAAATAACACTACTGCGTGCCATACATTCAAATAAAAAAAATATTTCAACGAACTATAAATGTTGAAATTTTCGACTATTGGGTTTTTAAGCTTACAATTAAATTGTGATAATGATTTTGATTTATACCCAGATATTAATTGAGCGCAAGCTTAATATTTTCGATCTTCAATCACATTAGCTTGTATTTGCAGTGCTGTCATGGGTGTAATTAACCACTCTCCTTTTATTCCTTTTATTATTATTGTCATTTCTTATGACAAGTGTCCTGCTTCACGTGTTGGAATATCTTGTCGCTCTAGAATTACTCTGAAGTGAAATGCCGTGGCGGTTCCTTTGATGTGGACGCAGCGATTTGCTGATTGGCTGCGCGAGACTTCTGAAAGAGAGTATATTGTCGGACTCGGCCGTTGCGTACTGTAAAAGACTCCCTATTGGCTGCGCTACCGACCGGCAAGCGAAGTTGCCAGGCACTGACTGACGAGAGGCGTTTCGCCCATAGACTAAAGATGAGAGGTAGACCACTCATTCGTCTTCTGACACAGATACGATACAACCAAGTTATGTAAAACTTTTTTTTTGTTCGTAAAATTTTGTGTGTTTTCTTGAACCCAAAAAAAAAA
>NQII01000322.1:443939-455415 GCA_002778355.1 Clitarchus hookeri | reverse complement strand
GGGGGGGGGGGAGGCAAGGAGACGGGCCTGTGTTTGCTGTGTCGAGGCGAGCGGAGACATGTCCCCGTCCTCAGTGAGCACTGTAATTAGTGAGTCGCTAGGCTGACAGTGGGACCTTCAGTCCGTCTTCCAGGAAGAGTATGTATGCGTGTGTTCGCGGGCACGTGCGTGTGTGTGCGCGTGCGTGCGAGAGACGCAACCTTTCCCCGCCGCCGAAGAACGTTGCGCCACACGCACGCAAGCACAGCGAATGCGCGCCTTTCTCAAGTCTTAGCTTGATCGAGCGCAAGCTAGACGTTCTGCAGTTTTTTTTTGTATTCTTTATTTTATGACGGCGATATCTAGAGACCTGAAAACTTCGCGGTTTCATTTCGGGGCAAGCTAGAATTCAAAACCTCGTACGTTTGTATTGCGTATGCCATTGGCCCACCCGTTAGTTCACACTTCATGGACATATCTGAGCCAATTATAAACACACAATAAAATTCGGACCCAATCACCGTATCCCGCTAATACAGAAAGCAACCACTTAAGAGTGGTATTTACATTATTTTACATACGACAGTGGAGTATAGCCTACAGGTCATTGAACTCGCGAATTTTTCAGGTGTCTTAGCGATAGCTCAACGACGCCCGGCTGTCCCAGCAATATCTCGCGAGAACACTGCAAAACACTTCCTTGCGTTCGCGGTTATTTGTGACTTTTTCGAACTCATCCTTCGAGAAATATCACGGTGCCTACCTGCTCATATTTTAACGGGCACGCTAACTGGCGCATGCGCAAAGCGAAGTTGGTAACGAAAGGGAAAATTGTTCCATGTCTCATCGTTGAATTAGAAGCACTAGGTAAACATGTGTAAATGCTGGAAGTGATTTATGTTGCGTACAATTTGAAGAATGAAGGAATTTGTGAATTATTTACTTTTCCAATAATTTCACAGTTTCACTTGACCGACGCACGAATAAAGTGAGCAGGCAAACGGCAATGTTAATTTTACTTACGGTGGAAGAATACACGATGTGCCTAAAAGTAGATCTTCAGCAGAGTTTCCAAAATTGTTCTGTTCACTGTGCCAGATTGGACCACTGGTTTGTAGCTCAGCTGGCAGTGGAAAAAAATATATATGCGGCGTGATTGTAACTACGGATGCTACTTTGTGGACTAGGCCTTGGTGTAGCTCGGTCAAAACTTGTATGAATATGTCTCTACATAAAAAAATACACTGACGAGCCAAAAAAAACTGGTATAGGCGTGCGTATGCAAATAACAGAGGTGTGGGACCAATCAGAGTAACGCGATGCGGTCGGCAGCTAGATCGGTTACTGCTGCTTCAATGGCAGGTTATCAAGATTTAAGTGAGTTTGAACGTGGTGTTATAGTCGGTGCACGAGAGATGGGACATAGCATCTCCGAGGTGGCGATAAAATTTGGACGTTCACGTACGGCCATTTCACGAGTGTACCGTGACTATCGGGAATCCGGTAAAACATCAAATCTTCGACATCGCTGCTGCCGGAAAAATATCGTAAAAGAACGGGACAAACGACGACTGGCGAGAATCATTAAACGTGGCAGACGTGCAACCCTTTCTCAAATTGGCACAGATTGTATTTGTGAACTGCTCTGCGGGATTCATGGTGTGAATTGCCTCCTGCATATCTTCAGACATTATTCGAGTCCATGCCACGTCGTCTTGCGGCACTTCTGCGTGCTCGGGGGACCCTACACGATATTAGGCAGGTGTACCAGTTTTTTTGGCTCTTCAGTGTAATTAACTATGATGTAACACATTGTTGTTCTATTTTAATCGGAATTTCACTAAGAATCAACGTAACTTGAACGACAATTTTTGTCCAAAAACTATTTGTATAACTGCTGGTATTGCCACAACGGACTGAATATCCTGTCATATTCGAAAGAACATTTCATTGTAACACGACCAACTCGGCGTTCCATTGGCCGTTAGCCAATCCAATAGGACGGAGGTAAGCGGGAGAACACAAAAAATGTTTTTGTGGTTTTACAAAATAATTTTTGAAGTAATTTGTGTAGACCTATGACATACAGAAATTTCTTAAAAAACGTTATTTTGTTTCGCTTATAAAAAATTATTTTTTTAATAACACGAAATTTTTGTCTGGAAGGAAGCAAGCGTTGAGTTTCAAAGATCGGTTTCATGTAATTGCTATGATTACAACAAAAAANCATTTTTGTCTGGAAGGAAGCAAGCGTTGAGTTTCAAAGATCGGTTTCATGTAATTGCTATGATTACAACAAAAAATTAAGCCGAAATCGATTCTTTGTATTGTTAAAATTCCTTAAAGTCAGTGGGCTAAGCCAGATTCTTTAAGGGATCGAGGTCTTAATTATATAAAATAATAAGCAATAATGCTCTAATTTATTCACAGACACACAAAGAAAATTCTCGTGACTTAATATCTCACAATTGCTAATTTACAACTAATATTTACATTATCGTTCAACGCCTTGCAGAAATCAATGCAAGAAAATAACCAATGTCAATCCCAACAAACAACATATCAACAGCTATTGAATAATTTTATATCTATACTATATTTCCATATTTGACAGTTCACATATTTACAAGTCCATATCACATTTTCATGCAGTCACGCCTTAACTCAGTCAATATTCCCCCAGTCCGTAACGTTCTATAGTTCTCCGATGGCCTCCATGCATAATAGCCCTCTACTCGTCGGGTACCACACCCTCTTGTCCGACCACACCGCGCAAATACTCATCTTCCGTCGTCTCGCACCCTCCGTCATCGTACATCCTCTATGCTGATGCCCTCGCTGCACCTGACTTTTCGTTATCACCGCACTTCAGCCAGGTAGCTACAACAAAGACTCTCGGTCCTTCGGCTGCGGCTGCATTTATAAAAGGCGCCGGCCACAATCCAGAACCTTCCAGAGAATTCTTGCTCATCCTCTCAAGTCACAGTTTCCTCCGGCAGGGCGTATGAGGTGCTGTGACGCCAGCCAGGTCGGCTGTCAATCATCCCCCCTGCCGTTCAGTGACGTAGCAGTAAGCGTTTCTTCTCCCGTGGAGTGGGCAGGGGAGGTTCGGGGTGGGTCATTCCCCACAACGCCAAGAACGCGCATAACCAGGCAAAACCACTCCGGCGCCCAGTGCGAGATTCCGCGCGTAACGGTATTTAATTTTAGCAATTTGTTTAGCACAATTAAAGTCAAAATTTATATAACTACTTTTTAAAAAAAGTCCCAAATAGTATGTTTACGTTGCTGTAATTTTTTAATGGCGTTACTACTATCATCACGTTACCAGCACGTAATGTATTCTCAAACTTTGGGGTAAAAAAACTTATACATTTGAACTCCTTTAACATGAAACGAAAGCCTAAAATTGAGAAGCAACTTGATAAAGAGATGGAGCTGGGGAAAATGGTATACGCCGAGAAAACCCACTGACAATGTCCACCACGTTTTATATATGCGAAAAATACAAACCCTTATCCACCAGAGAGTGGCGAAATGTTATGGTTTAGTCCATTAATGGTTACTTCTAACTTTTCTGAAGCCGTGCTAAAGTTCTACTTTCAGACTATTCCGCCGCCACATGCAAACAAAGATTAACTCAGTCTCAGAAAATTACACCTAAGGAAAATCGCACCGCATTCGTATGCACTCGGTTGGATAACATTTAGCACAAAAACTGTTTCTTACTTGGCATTATACCAACACACACATTTTCTCTCCGTTTTTATTCATTTCACCAAGTCCCCATAAGTTACAGTTTTTTAATACGTAATCGAATCGAACGTGAGGAGATGAAAGGCGTTGGTAATTTGTGATATATCTCACGGCAGGAAGAGTTAAATTTAGTTGATAGTTACTAATGTTTATCGTAATGAATAAATCTGAAATCGTTCGGAACTATTTGAAAAGCATGCACACAGTGTAATATATTGGTTACAGACTTCCATTAGATAACGCCGTAGGGTAAAGGTGGTGGAAATGATAGTCAAATACGTTTATTAATTACAGCTTTATTGTATTTCACATGTCGCTTGGAAAGTTGAGTTGAGTAGACTATACTTTATTTGCGAAACATTATAAACAGCCTGAAATAAAACATTTAACACATATACATAATTTGTTTTGCTGATTTCGCTTATTTCATTGAGGAAATTTTGGGTTTCATGTCCTGTTCCTGTTCTGGGAACTGTGATTAGAAACCTAATTGTTTCGTTCTTAATGAAATCGTTCAGCATGACAGGAGCAAAGCAAGAAGACATCCCCACAACTTGTTTTCAAGNATTGTTTCGTTCTTAATGAAATCGTTCAGCATGACAGGAGCAAAGCAAGAAGACATCCCCACAACTTGTTTTCAAGAGCAGTGTACGATACCTAACGCACTACATTGACCAGGTCACGCGAGGCAGACTCTCTGTAAACGTTTATCACATCAGCATGTTTCAAAAACATTACATGTCACTTTTGCAAAAAAAACATATAGAAGCTTACCCACTTCTGGCTACCTGTGGCGCCATCTATCACGAGTCGAATAACATGTTTACNATTGTTTCGTTCTTAATGAAATCGTTCAGCATGACAGGAGCAAAGCAAGAAGACATCCCCACAACTTGTTTTCAAGTGCAGTGTACGATACCTAACGCACTACATTGACCAGGTCACGCGAGGCAGACTCTCTGTAAACGTTTATCACATCAGCATGTTTCAAAAACATTACATGTCACTTTTGCAAAAAAACATATAGAAGCTTACCCACTTCTGGCTACCTGTGGCGCCATCTATCACGAGTCGAATAACATGTTTACNCAAAAAAACATATAGAAGCTTACCCACTTCTGGCTACCTGTGGCGCCATCTATCACGAGTCGAATAACATGTTTACGACATAAACGTGGTAGTTTGTATCGCGCATTCCTTCTGGAATGAAACGGTGACGGGGTTCCCAACTGTAGCAGTCTCCTTTGCATAGGTTAAAGCGCCATCTACAACGAATCGCAAAAAACTGTTTCATGCGTATTTACGTAGAATCCGAATCTGCAGTGAAACGTGGGGGTTCCCATTTTAATCATTCNTGAACTGTTAAACGGGCTCTCAACAATGTCGTGCGACAACAACATATTTGTTTCCGATGACATTTCTGTTGGAAGCACAGTGCGCCAGAAAAGGTATGCTGCGACACGCAACAGTGCCAACTCTATCCTCTACAGTTTAGACTCGGTGGCCAAAACACCTATCCCGACGACATTTCCAATGTCCAATGTCAGCACACAGTGCCAGTAAGAATGATATGACAGCCAACCATGCCAACGTCAACACTATCCAATCGCCGTGGAATTTATATTGGCTGGAAAACGTGCCAGGACATACTTTGTGTTACCGAAATATTACGATGGGTTGTTGGAATTCTATTTCTGAACCATCGAAGATATTTTTACCATGCAAAACTCCGATAGAAGCGTGCACTGGACCTCGATACAGAGTCCTCGCGTCCAATAAAACTACGGAGTCGCTTTCTTAAAGTCACGTTCAGGCGAGTAGCCGACGGGAAGACTGCACGCCAGTTGAGCGCCTTGTGCGTAGAGGCGATTCCGCTATACACACGACAGTTGGCGTCGCCCCTAGTGCTTTATAGATTTTTGCCTCACTCGCTCATGCACACACCCCTCACAAGGGTATTGGACCCCAAAAAATTTATCATTTAATATTTGTACCAAACATTGTTCACCTTGTACGCATTGTATGTGATGACATTTTCCTCAAATAATAAGAATTGGCACTTTACATTTTTTGAATAATTTGATGTCAAATACAAAATTCTTCTGTTTCGTTGCAGCTTTTATAACAAATACTAAGTTTTACAGATGAAAATAATTTACAAAGTAAACTAATCCTATGGGCTACCGCGTGATACACATGTAAATCATCAAATAACAAACTATATATATATATATATGTGTGAAAAAAAAGTTAAATTTAAAGATATTTTTACACTTTTTGACGGTTTTTTTAATGTATGAACGGTTATTTGGTGATTACATATATGTCAAGCAGTAGCCCACGGCTTTAGTTAAAGTTGTAAATGTTTTCATCTGCACAATTTAGTTAGTATTTGTTATTATGGCTGCAACGAAACAGAATAATTTTGTATGTGACATCAAATTATTCAAAAAATATAAAGTGGAAAAATTTTCTAATTGAGGAAAATGTTTTCACATACAAAGCGTACGAGTTGAATAATGTTTAATGTTTGGTACAATTATAAAATAATTGACTTTTGGGGTCCAGCACTGTGAAATGAATCACCTGGCACGTTATACAATTTACGGCGTGCCGACGAACCTTCTAGTAATTCTCTCCGTATATTGATTTTCGTTAACATGGAAAACTGTTTTTTTTAGTCCATGCCCAACACTGCTCATCGACGTGTACTTCTCCATCCAGGTTTCCAGTTCGAAGCACGAACAAGGTGACCTTGATCCAGATTAGCAAATATATCAGCTGAAGCTGCAGTGTTACCTCGTGCATGACGTAATTATCCCTTGTCTTCGGCGTGAGTATAAATCTTTCTGGCAGACCACTGGGCAGGCCACCAGAAACAGGGGTCAAGGAGTTTCTGATAGACTGTCACGGCATTCGACCAGAAAAGATAAATTTACCTCTGGTGGTGAAAAAAAAAAAAAAAAGAGTCCCTGCTTATGTTTTGATTGGCGAAGTCCCAGCATGTTACGTACAGATTCATTCACGAAGTCGATGTTGCTAGCAGGAAGTTTCGGTGACATGGCTTGGCTACACATCGAGACGAAGTCATAGCATCTGGTATACTTTTTTTCGGAGACTGACGGTTGGGAATTAATGTGCTGCTAATTTCCTTGAATGTAGGCAACATGCGCGTGTCCTATCCCAGGAACAAGTAAGCACATTTGGTTCAACCGCTACCCAGCTCTGGAAGCCTAATTGTCTTTCTCAGGGTTCTGTTATACAGGAATGGGTGTATTGTAGCAAATATTCAGGTTTAAAGTCGCAGTCCACTAGTCCTATACACCCCAAATTTTCTCATATGTCCGCCAACAAATCGAGGGATCACTTTCAAAGAACCGTACCAAAGAGTTTCGGATTTTGAATTAATGCCACCTTCAGTACTTGGAGGTAGACGCTTTTTTGTATCAAACAGAATCGTACTTGTATACAAAATGGTTTCGACACAGGTACAAAATTAACTACATCCGTCAGATATTTGTGTGATGTTATTTTTTTTCCCCCCACTTTATCATTAAAGTATTCTTAAGCCAAACCTACATAGCGGTCTTTGTCAAGGAATGAATTTACATATAAAAAATATTACGTGTAAGATGCTACGAGAACATAAAATATAGTTATAAAACATACACAATATTATTTTGTCTATACTGTAAAAGCAGAATGTTGTAAATGTGATTCATTGAGACTAATTTCTCGAAATTCATGTACACATGTAAAGTTGAGTGCAACGATGTAATTTGGACTTGAGCGTGTACTTGATAATACATTGATATATCACGACTTTAAGTTCCACGCCACCTGAAGACTGCAAACGGACAATGCTCAGGTGAGTAGCTCTAAGGAGGTTCGGTACCCGCGCACAGAATTTTCCACGCAACTTTCATCACAGATTTTCTACTTTATTTTAGGCATCAACATGGCACAGAGAATTGTTTTGCACATGCTTTAAAACATGCATTGCTTCACTACTGTTGCTAGTATAATTTCTGTAAGGTTACTTATTTCTTTCCGACAGTCATTAAACATAAATTAATTACGGCAGTAGAGCTGTAATAATTTGATGAATCTTGAGAAGCTATCATTTATGCCGTGTCTTGTAAGAAAATTCTATGAACTTTCTAAAATTAAACTGAGGCAAAAATATTGAAGATCTAAGATGGCGGGGACATTTCACCCTTAAGGTTGTTGACGGCAGTTGCCACACTGTTAAAAAAATTTTCCTTAACTTTACGGAAAAGAGCTGATAAAAATTCATCCAAAGGTGCCCGTTAACGCTGCGTATATTACGGACGTATTAATTTTCAAAAACGAACTTTCCGTAAATTTTACAATTTCTTGGAACTTCCGTCAATTTCCAAGTCAATTGTCTGTACTTACAGTTAAAAAAAAATAGATACCTAATAGAAAATCTTTAATCTTCATTATGTGGGTGTTCTACTATGTATGCAAAAAGATATTGAAAAGGTAAGATTTGAACCAGAGTCAAAGCATTAGAAGTCCATGCATCTAGCCATTCACCTACAACTATCACGTAACGTTACCGGTATAACGTTGGTAATTCTCTTACATTCACATAAGCAACTTTTTCAGTTTCTATTAAAGTTGGTGTATTTTAAATGTTGCTAAATGTTACAGACGCCTGAAGTTGCTTTTTGATATTTGAAGGAATAAGTCTTAGCGGCGTGGATAACCCAACTGCCGCAGAAACAATAATTTTCTGGTTACAGCGGCGAAGAGAGGTTCGTGTGCATAGACTCGGCATTGCTCGTCTCCGAAACCCGAAGCTATAGGAAATATGGAGACTTTCCGTATTTTGTATTTTTACAGAGCTCAACTACGTTTTTCGGCATTACGGATTGCGTTTTCGTATATTTCCTGTACATTTCCGTAAAACATTTCGTAAATATAAGGAAAATTTTAACAGCGCAGCGACGAAATGTGTATTAATAAACTTGTGGATAAACCTGTGGTGAGTTTTCTACTTGGAGGATATATTTCAAAAACATATGTATGTACCCTTCCTTTTGTTTCTTATGGTATTTTGCTTAGGGTGACCAGATCTTTTAATACATAAAGAACACTTGTCATAATAAATGTGATAGTAATGCAAATACAAGATAACGCAATTGAGAAATTGTGAAGGATACAGCCGATAAACTGGGTGTAAATTCGAAACATTGTCACAGTTTCCTTGTAAGTTAACGAGCACTGATAGAGCAGTTTTAAATTTTATGTTTCTTTGAAATACATTTTTCGTTTCAACGATAGGCACACATAAGTGTTATTTTGTAAAAATGAGTTCATAAAACTCACTGCATGTGTAAATAATAAAAAATTTCACTGGTCGTTTACGTGTAAAGAGCAGGATTTTTCGCAAGAGGGTTGGCCTAAGAAGAAAATTTCTCAACTTTATTTGGCCTTTCGCATCCTGCAGGACGACACGATATTAAAAACACCTACATATTCGTTAGTTTTCAATCTGTAAGCCAGATTACCCTTACTGTGGGCGTGTAATTTGATGCCCCCCGACCAATGTTCATTATCTTTTAGAAAATGCTTGCCAGGAATTTGTTTCAGATGTGGCCGTTTGCTTGGTACGCCATCCTTGGGGCAACAGCTGGTGTCTGTGCTTCTGCAGCAAAAGTTTTTTATATCACTTTTCAGCCATTTTGGTTTACGTATTGCAAAGTCAAATCATGGAATTTTCTGGAGTCGGTCAGATAAGTAAATTCACGTTGTTACATGCCATCAAGATACTGAATTCAATTGGTTCATTTGCGCTTATTGAGACAGTGCTTGAAATATTATATCCCATTGATAGAGACCTGAAAAATTCGCTTATTCATTTTCAGACAAGCTATAATTCATAACATGTGTGTTGATATAACTTTAGCCATTGGTTCACACGGTGTTTGACACCTCCTGGAGATCGCTGGCCCAATCGCCACCTTCCACTGTGACAGCAAACCACCAATGTGCATTTAATATCGGCATATTTGTACATAAGACTGTAGAGTCTAGCCTGCAGGTCATTGAACTCGCGAATTTTTCCGGTCTCTACCCATTGAGCAAGTTGCTATGAGTTTTAGAAACTTTTTCGTAATGTAGTTTATTTTTAAAAAATTGCCCTGCCGTTGGGCTTTAATACTAATCTCCTAAGTCCATGTGATTTGTTGACCTCGGCGGGGAATGTAAAGGCACTGCATTATGTAGAGAAGTTTATTTCAGGTAGAGGCGAGTTTTTCTTTAGGGGAGATCAGGGTAAAGTCGCCATCAGCTGTTACTTCACTGGAGAGTGCTGCAGTCTGACGGCGAGGATTTTAACAGCGAAGCCATTAGTGTTCTGAGAGCATCTGAGCTGGTTTCCTTACAAGTTATTGGTTTTATTAAAGTTTTTTAATTTTTTTATGCCAGATGTAAGGTAGGTGATGACTACTGTTCGTTTCACCTCAGTGCGTAGTGAGTTTAAAATTATTTACTTTAATCCCACTTAAATATTATGTATTGTAGGGCCAGTGACTTTTCGCGTAAAAATCGGAGCACGCAGTAGACTTCAATACTATATACACACCTCAGCTGTTGTTGTACCTCCATTGGCTGCTGGTGCCGTGTCCGTCTTTGACCAAGCCACTCAGGACTAAGTAACTCCGATACCGAACCTTCGTGATTCGTGCGCAAACAGTTAACACCGGCCAGAACATTTTTTTTTTTGGCCAGTCAAAGAAGCTGGACGACCCTATTTGGACTGTGTCTTGAAATATTTTAGCGAAATATCACTGCCCCTATGCATTAGACTTAAAAAGCACGTGTCATAAAATGTATTAGAATACTTAGTTTTTTCTCTAGACAAGTTTTTGTGTAGTGGCGTACAAGAGGCCGAAGTGGTCAACCTCCTAGTTCTGAACTGGCGGGTTGAAACATTCTTCACTTGAGAGTGCAATGATCGCAGTTAGCAAAGGGAGAGGTGACATGAAAAGTAACTCTAGGAACAGTTTAGCCGCTTCTAGCAGACAGCCGGAATAATAAGTTAGATGTATTTTCCAAATGCTTGACAATGGCTGAAGCATGTTTGCATTGGTTTTCGTGACTAACTAGTATTTAATTAGGACCCCTAGTTGATGGATGCGGATTATTAATCAAAAGGGAAAAACTGTTAAATGCGAAGAACTTAAGTGGCCAGTCAGTGGTCACCTTATCCAACAAAGCAGGACAAAGTGGCCATTTGGTAAACAAACTTTTAAAATTCAATAAAAAATATGATCATTAAAAAAATTTAAAAATAACGTGGTAAGATGTTTGTAAAATAACTATATTGTATAGAGGGGGAATTTTATATATATATATTTTTACTTACAGTAGATCATTTAAATATAATTACCATGCTCTCCCCTACTGAATAAATAGTACTGACAATTTGCACACGGACTTCTTAAAATTTTTCCTATACATCATAGAAGAAAATGTATGAGGTGTACTCTTTGAAGTTTCAAGATGCATATGGGCAGCATAACCACTTTCAGTTACCTCGATTTTCACACAAGGGAAAACATGCAGTGTTGTGAGCCAGCAGAGTTTATACATAGCCGCTGTTCACGGTAAACTGAGCACTTTGGAAGAGCTGCTTGTGTGGAAATTGCGTATTCTTCCGCTGCGCGAAACATTAACGTTGCCGCGGGCCTGATCACTTAATTCATGCGAC
>NQII01000322.1:407278-443888 GCA_002778355.1 Clitarchus hookeri | reverse complement strand
GGGAAGTAAATATTTCACATATATGCTTATTTTTACACTTAAACGCATTAGAAATAGAAAGCAAAACACGAATGTTTACCTTGCACTTTTAATTCAACGTTAAGACATGGAACTACTTTCCCTGGGTCGTTTCAAACTTACTGGGCGCACGCCAATCAGTGTGCCCGCGTTAAATCATATGCAGGTAGCCGCTACATTTTTCAAAGTTTGATTTTAAAAATTCTCAACTAATCGTGGACAACCTGTATAGAGAAAAATTTTAATCGCTGGCGAAATTATCCTCGTCCATGTCAGCAAACATAACAGTACTAACATTAAAGTTTCCCTCGAACTCGGTGATTTATGAACACTGCTAGCGTTAAGTGAGACGTATTTTTTTTTACATAAAAACACTTTCAAGTACGGGATGCGATGTCTCGACATACAGCAGCCTTTGTTTACACATGCAACACGTGTTTTCACATACTTGTATATTTTTCACTGAAATACGGCAAAGTTACGTGATATTCATGCCATGAGCCGTGAACGATCCCACCAGATGCTAGAATGGACGATAAAGCAAATATACTGTTCGAAATAGATAACTTTGTATTCTTTTTATCCAATGCAACACGATATATCAGAAACGTCACCAGTGTAAAAAGACGGAATAATTATACTGCTCTTGTGGCACAATAAGCTATATCTGTCAGTCGGAACCGAGCATAAAATGCAACATTGACTTCTATGTAAACTTAAAGGCCGTATAAAGTTATGGCAGAGAGCACAAGTTATATGCGCACAGCCTACAGCCTAAGAAATTGTTCACAAATATACCACACCAGTGTACACGCATAGTGAGAAAGAGCGGACGTTAAAGTTTTTTCCGTTACATACATGGTAACTTTCCTACATTTACTCAGGAAACAGTCAAATGCATAGGGAAGTTACCAGTGATGTATTGTAGCGTTGCTAAACATTCCTATACTTGTATCCTGATTTATGATAGTCTCTTCATACAATGTATAGGTTAAATATTTCCGTTACAGTTTAGGAAGATTACTAGAATATATTTTACAGTGTCAGAATTTAACAGCAATTTTCGCCATGAGAACTCTTAAATTCACTTAACTTGGGTTAATTATCAGAGCGATTTTCACATAAATACTAGTTATTAAGTACTTCAACACTTCGACAGAAAGTTTTATACAAAATGATTCGAAAATCATGGCACAAACATTGAGGGGTGGTAGAGCTCACTAAAAACAAACAATTATTGTATAGGAATATATGGGCGGGAGTGACGCGTTGAGGCACAACACAAAAATAACACATGAAATGCAACACATTGTTTATTTACAACGTCGCCGCTAAATGCCTTTTTACAGCAATGTTTATAATAATTGCTCAAAATTGCTACCACCGACAGTAATGCAAGCTTGGTAGCGTCGGTGGAGTGATTGGCGAACAGATTCAAATACGCCGGGTATTTCACGCACGCCACCATTGTCAGCCAATTACGCCATATGTAGAGGTCGCCAAGCATGCGTGACTGTTGGTGGATGCATTTTCAGCAACGGTTTTAACATTTTCTGTACGGCATCACTAGTTAAGTATGCTGCTAATGAACATTTTATGTTTCCGTTAATGTGTTGTGTTTTTGTGTTTGTGCCTCAACGCGTCACTTCCGCCCATATATTCCTTTACAATAATTGTTTGTTTTAGTGAGCTCTACCACCCCTCAATGTTTGTCCCATGATTTTAGAATCATTCTGTATAATATGTAGCTTAAATGTACTTAGGATATGTAGAATATTTTTTTTTTAATATAAACACGGATTTGGTGAAAAATTAGAAGTAAATAAACGTTCACGCCACTATTTGATATAAATTTATGTCTATGCTGGTGATTCGCGAACCAGAGTTCAGGAGACACTCGCAGAAAACGAAACTCAGTCTACATCGTCATTCGTTTTTCTTAGATTCGTGCTACCTTCTTCTATCAAAGCTTTACTATCCCATGAGTAACAAGCCTTGAAATGCAGAAACCAAATGTTTAATTACTTCAGCTGAGGTTTTACATGCGGATGCAACTTTTATCGCATAAGTAGGTGATTTCATTTGCGTTACAGACATGGTTAAATCGGTAACGTAATACTGTTTTAATTTAATTTTGAATTGAAATGTTGAGCGTAACTCTAAAAAATAACGTGACCAAATATATGTGCCGGGGGAGGGGGGGGGAGGTACAATTTATCACTGAAACAAGAAGTCAGAATTTATGTGAAATTCTTCGAAGAAAAGGAAGGAAGGCTCCATAATTCAGCCTATCGCCGTGGCGTGACGGAAATTACATGTCGGCAGTTTCTGATGGCACAATTCCGGGAAGAACGAGTAATGCCTCGGCCCATCTTCATAACCATCTAACGATCCCGCGCACAAATTTAGTCCCGGCGCATTAAGGAATTGCTGGGTAGAGGATGCGTTTATAGGCGCAGAGAAAACTGAAGTACTTTGCAAACAACTCACAGGTTCCCGCTTGTGGCCAAGGCCTGCCCGGCACATTAAAATTCTAATCAGGTTCACTTAGAACGTTCACAGATGTTCTGTCAGTCAAATCGGCCCGCCCTCCTGCTTAGGGGGTTCCCATTATGGATTCTGCCGTGCAAGTTTCGGAGACATCGCGTGCAGAGACCTCCCCGCATTAAGGTAGGAGAGTGGTTTCAAATGATGGACTCCACCTAACTGTACAACATTGACGACTTATATTACATACTAACACTATACTACATTCGTGGGTACTTCCAACTTTTCTGAAGCCTTGCTGAAAATCTACTTACACGGTATTACTCCGCCTCGCACAAACAAGGCATAGAAATTCACACTAGAGGGCCAACGCACCACGTTTATGCGCATTCGGTGTAATAACATTTGGCATAAGAACTATTTATCACTAGGCATTACCAACACATATATTTTCTCTCTGTCGTTAATATTGGATATCAATGAAATACTATCATTTATAAATAAAATATAAGTAGAATTTAAATTTATTAAAAATAAGGTAGTTTTAGGTTAACAGAAGTATAAAGCGCCTGTGATATGACATATTAAGAAAACAACCAAACATTTCATACACAGGTGTTTTTTTTTAATGTTTGATTCAAAAAGTGTGAATAAACCGCGAATAGACCATAACCAAATTGCCAGAAAAGTACGATTAATGTTGTACAAGAAAGAAGAATGCTTATATTGTGTAACACTAAAACATACTAGAATTTTCTTATTTAAACGTTTCTAAAAATCAATTAATACGAGTCTGTTTTTAATTAAAATTTAAGCGTGATTCTGTTCTGGGTGCTTTAAAAAGAACATTTTACAAAAAATAAATTTAAAACTCCTTCATAAGACAATTACAATAATTATTATAGTTATGTGCCATTAAAAATTAATAATAATGTTTAAAAGTATTTTTATTGAGTGATTTTATGCACATTGATTTCAGCCGCGAAGGTTAACATTTCCAAAACTGAAATAGATTTGCATTATTTATTCATGTGCTACAAGCTTACAAAATGGCGGACACAAGAGGCTCCATGTAGACACATTTGGGAGTTGCAATATATACTGAGCATACAAAGACTAAGTTGTAATTGATTACAATGTTTCAACGATTTGGCATACTAAGCTACAATATTTGTGTGTCTGCCATTTTGGAAATAAGTGTCTGGCACAATTAAAACACACCAGTTTACATTATCTGCAGCAGCACTACTTGTTTGTAAAATTTGGTAATAATCGGTATATTTTATCCCGCGATATTACATAAAAACTTTATTTCGTGTACTGCTGTCTTACAAAATTGCAGTCAAAAGTGGCTATTTTTTTTTGCATATATGATGTTTGTGATAGATACTTTCAGCATTAAAAATTCAGTCCAAATTGGCCGAACAGTATGGTAGGTATACCAAATAAACCTAAAATATTTGTACGGTCGCCTTGTCTATTTGAATTATGTATGTTTAGGCCTACATGGTCTACCATTGTATTATTTATGTGCCAAATTTGGCGATAACTGGTCCAGTAGTAAGTTATTGAGATATAAAAGCTTTATTTGTTCGTTTAGTTCTATCTTCCGAAATGGTTTACCAACAAAAATATCCATTTTTTGAATTCAATGCTTATGTACATTATGCACTATCAAAATACAAAATTTGGTTTAAATAGGTTTAATTGTTCCAGAGATATAACATGGAACCCTAGATTTTGAAAGTAAACTCCCAGCGTGGTCGATAACTAAATATAAATAATTGGTGATGAGCTCATTAAGGCCTACCCTGTGCATCTAACTATTTCAAGGTGCTCACTGTATCAATGAGTGGGAATGTTAATTTTTACGCGTGGCGGAAGGATATGCGGTAAACAGAAAAATTTTGTTAGATGCAGCAGCTCTGCGTTCTTCCCTCTGCCTTCCGCTCGGACGTGCGGAGCGCAGTGCTTCAAGTGCATCGCCGGTAACTGGAGAGAGGAAGGGAGACGTCACCAAACGCGCCGACACGTAACAATAACGCGTGCCGCGATAAGGCTATCGGGACTCGTGCCACTAGTCTCCTCGGGCAAACTTTCTGGTCATCGCCCCACCCTCCCCCTGCGGCGAGACTCGGAATGCGAGGAACACTGCGGGCCGGGTCGGCTCAGCTATATAAACAGCGATGTGGCTCTGAGTCCGGAATCTCGCGTGGCGAATGGCGCCAGGCTTGAAACGCCATCGGAGTGACGAGCGAAGACAGTGACCAGCGGGTGAAGCCCGCGAGCATCGGGAGAGTAGAGGGAGTGACTGACTGTGACTGTGGGAACGTGGGACTGAATGCGCGAGTGACATACATCTATAATTACGTTAATGTATGGCAGTGACATTCTGATCGTACGTGTCTAAACAATAAAAAAAGTATCAAATGACTGTAGCTACTATAAAAACAGTGATGAATACTAATTAGAAATGAGATTGTCATTAAATGTTGCGCTCAGTGACAGGATAAGTGAATGTAGTATAGATTTATAAATTAATGATGTCTCGCAGAGTTAAAAATAATTTACAACCACCTAGGAACGGTATGTTTAAAAGAAATTGGCATATTTTTACTAGTATTATTTAATTAGCTCACTCCAGTCGGCTTTACACTTCCAAGGTGATCATTAGCAATTTTCACACCTACAACCTCTATATAGTCATGTTTAGCTCACGTGTACAATTTTTATAATAAATAACATGCTTCATGGCCATATAACTGAACGTATATATTTGAGCGATATTCTTATAAGTCTAGTGAATCGTCAATTCACATTCAAATTAAAATAATGTTTTCTAAACTCACGCTCTACATTGGCGTATGCATTTAGAGAGCTTTGAAACAGGGCCGTCTTTGTACACATTCACCCAACACAGCGAATATTAATGCAAGCCAATATAAACACAGTGTTATGCTTCTTTTAGTACATCAGTAAAAAGGTCTACCGGATTTTTGTTAAGAAAATAATAAACTTCAGTTTTACGCACAAATATTTGGCACTTATTTATAACGAATTCTGCGACATCTTCTTGGGTCAATTCCGTAGTGGTGTAATCGTTCAATTGTCGCATAAATGCGCGCATCTCCAAATATAAGGTTTTGAACGTTATTTCGTTGTTTGTCATAAGGAGAAAATACGCGCAGTGTTTCTCGGCGTTCTTTACTCGCGGAGTTCGATCCAAAATAACCTGAATTAAGGTATTTTTTTTTTATATTCAGCACTTACCCAACGATGCCATCACTCTTGCGCGAAATGAATTACTCGTAAAATGATGACAGCTTCGTTCCTAGTGCCCGGTAACTCTTTAATATATCTTCTTCATATTTACGCCAAAAATTTACTCCAGGGTATATCTCTTGTCACAAAACGCTTGTAGAATAATCAACAAATGTCAAAATTACGACCTGCAATGATCACTTTGCATTACTAACAGCAAACTGAGAACCAAGAGAACGTGATGTCTATGCATGTCAGCTTAGTAGTCACATAAATAAGAGTTTAGTAATGAGGCATTACGTCTTGTATGATGCTTACTCGTCAGTAGAAGAGACACGATGTCCGCACTAAATTAATTGTATTAATTTATTATGATCAAGGACGTCAGAATACTCCCCATTTGGTTGCTATAGCGAGCTTCTAACCACATTAAATTACCTGTAACTCGAGTAGTTTGAATATATAATTTTCACATAAATGTTGAGTGACTAGTTCGATTGTACCGTCGCTGTGCTCTGAATTTCACCTGACATTTGGTTAGTATTTATTACCGTGTGATTTGATGTTCCTTCCACAAGCTAACAGAAGCACAATTTAATACCGCTGCATGGGTGTTTTTTGACCCATTATCGAGCATGGATGCGATGTAGCGATTCCGGCCTAGAATATCGTTCCTATCCTTAAGTTCATTGAACCTTACTACAGTTTAATAGAACATGGGCCATTTGTTTTTGTTGAAATTAACTATTCATTAAAATACCCTTTTATTAAAGACTAATAATGCATCCACCCAACTCTTCCGGGTTGGGAAAATGGAAGCACGTGCGTAAACTTAAATATAAAAAACCTGTGCGTCTTTGTTAAACGATAACAATTGAACAGCCAACGTCTTCTGCTAGTTGCGTAGCTGATAGCAACTCTTACAAGGCGAAACACAAAGCAGAACTCAGAAAAAGAAAGGAAGTGAAGCTATTTTATAGTACAGGAAGTACCAATTACGTGTATTTTTTCGCTCGCGGTAAGGAAAGGAACGTACGACATAGGAAATTACACACGACTGTTTGGCTGAAAGGAATTTCTCAGTGAATTTTAAACGCATGTTTTATTTACTTATCCCTGCTCTTATTAAAACTCTCAAACGACAAATTAAAATTTAAAAACACCATTCGACACGAACGGTTTGTAAGATTTCGTTCCTTATGATAGACTCTGTCTCTATTTATTGTCTGCTATTGCACTTGCTTGTAATTTAACGTAACTACTATCCTTTCTGTGGCGGATGCTATTATTTGGGTCCCCCGTTTACTTATTCACAGCACAAGCTCTTGGCCAATTACGGCGCAATTGACATCGACGTCAACGCCAAGTGCCCATTACGAAGTGCTTGGAACATCAAAAAACGTTTTCGACGGAACTGCTTACATGTAGTTACGTTGCAATTCTTTCCATTCGCGTATGGAGAAAAAAAAAGAAGAAAAAAAGGTTTGACATAGAACCGTGTGTACCAGTGAATCAGTTTTTAACAGTAAACATTTCCACTCGTTTTTTTCTTCGATGTGCTCTCCATTCAGTTCTCCTTAGGTAACTCATTCTTAGAATGTTAACTTATTTAATGTATGTGTCTTGTAATGTCATGAATACCTGTGCCTTGGATGGATTAAAACAAGCACTTAAATTACCTCTGATTACTGCCTGGTGCGCTGATTTTGAATTATAAAACTGACTTCCTGCATTTACATCTTCTTTGCCAGTTTTTTTTAACAAGTGTCTACGGCACGAAATTTAACCACTGGCGTGTAACGTCAGGCCACTTTAGATTCAAGATTCTAAGCAGAGAAGTAATGTGAAAAATAATTAACTTTCTAATGTCAGAAAAACTTGAAAAATCTGCAGAATTCATAATATTTTTAACATACCTACATGAACATATCGCCGTGTCACTGAAGAGTAAGACATCTGCAATTTTTTTTATGTACTTTTCAACATAACAGTGATAGCTGAAAATTCCTTAAATATGTATTGTGCCTTGTAGTGTTACATATTCCGTGCAAAACCCTGCTATCCACACATTTTTTTATTTAGTTGCAATTTCAGTTATTTAAATTTGATTCTAATGAGTTATGCATAACATATTACACGTAAACAACATAATTAAAATAATCATTAATAATTAATGGATTGTTCACTATAAAATTAACTATTAAAATTTTTTTGAATGTATCTGTGCCTTTTTTTGGCAACAAGATTTCAGCGAATGGATTACTCTTGCACTGGCAAATTCGATATATGTATATTACAATTTAAATATTGCATACGGTCGGTTACGCCCTATATTTGGGATAACTTGCTAGAGCGTGTAATTATATTTGAAAAAACAGAAAAACAAATTTAAAAAAAAGGGGGGGGGTGGACAATGAGAGTTCCATGAAAAGCGACAGCACATGAGACTCTTATAAAGGAGAATACACAGATTATATTTATTGGGGAAATTAAGTACCCTGAGAGAAACACTAGGTTTCGGTAACCAAATTTCCCCCCTGAGAAAATACATATCAAAACCGCCTATGATCAAACTAGAATCGCCGTTTTCGGAGGTTATTAGCACGGCTTTTGAGCTCACCTCCCAAGTATTTTATACATAATAAATAAAGGTGTGAAGTAAAGTGTTATTTTTAAGAATGTTCGTAAAAATTTAACATGCACACTAGGTCCTGCACAGCAGCAAGTCCACTTGCAGCAGAACTTGTGAAGTCCGATCTGGTAGGGGCCGCGGTGATGTAGCGGCCAGGTTACTCGCCTTCCACCAAGGCGAACCAGTTTCGATTCCCCGACTGGATCGCTCCCGGATTTCCGCGCGTGGGAATTGCGCCGGACGATGTCGCTGTTCTGCGGGTTTCCTCGGGGACTTCCCGTTTACCCCACCCTTGCATTTCGGACGCTGCTCCGTACTCACCTCGCTTTACCCTAATCGGCTCTCAAGACCTCGATGTTAAGAGCCGCCCACAACTCTCCTCTCCACTCCGATCTGCTAACTCTGCTACCAAATTTCCGACAACACCCCTTACATAGATTGAAAATCTGTCGAAATGAGTTGATTACAGCCCACTGCTACACGATTAAGTGCAGTCGTAAAATGATAGATTTACTTAGTTTCTTATGAACAGGGATGATACTTTGAACCAACTAATCACATATTTAATACCTTCGTTCTACAAAATACGATAGTTTAAGGTATTTTTACCCGGATGAATTCCAAATCTTCTTGCTTTAAGGCTGCATACATTTCACAATGATCACTTTCTCTATTTCACTCTGCACAAGTATTCACCCCACGAAATTTGAAATAGTTTATATATATATACACACACACTCTTAGTCAGGGCTGTTTCTGGTCCTTTATTAATTTATCAAGTAATTTGCAAGTAGTTCAGGGCTCACTTCAATCATATAGGACTTATCGTCTTTAGCTTTCAATACATATCCGTCTAGTGTAGAAAAATTTTAACTCTCCTTCTTGCCTACGCAGATTTGGAACGGACGTCACATCGACTGTGAAACGGAAGCCTCGTCGCTAGCCTATGTATATGACCCCGATCACAGAATAAAGAAGAGGCAAACCGATTTTCGCCTTTTGCGCATGTACCCAACATGTCCATCGCCAATACGACAGTCAAAGTCACATGATCAACGGCGTTGAAAGTGCTTCTTCACATCTGAATTTTCATCAAATCTACACTTTTACATGTACAAAATACTTCGACAAACTTCAGTATATTATTATATGCTAGTTGCATCACAACTACGTTAGAGGAAGTGTGCAGACATCTCAAATAACTTACGCACATGTTCTCACCTTAAATCCTATCCACATTTGATTTCGATAGTGCTACTGGCAGAAGATCTGTCGAATGTTGGAAAACGAAGAGTGGCTCCTGCGCAGCTCGCATGAGCACTCTAGCCCATATTTCCTCTACCAGAATCATTTTTGCACTAGAAAATTTATTTTGTAAGCAAGCCTTAAGCTTGTTTGCCAAATTACACAGCTTTTACCTTCTTTTAAGGCTCCCGTCTACCTGGAGCTTGTCTCCGCGGAAGCAATAAGGACGACACGGCCACGCGCTTCAAGTGTCCCGTCGCCACTAAGCGGAAGAGACTGAACTGGCGTGCAGTGTCCTAGTCGCACCTATAGGACTTTCAGCGGCGACCCTATTTATTATTAATTTGGTGGAAAGTCTGTAGGAAGGTACAATGCCCTTGAATAGTTTTGTACGTAACTGACGCGTACATTTCAAGAAACAGCGCCTTGAAAAAGCAGTTTTTAGACGTTTCAGAGTACTCTGAAATTGTGTTTCTGACGTACGTGGCATTTTGAAAGTACTCAAAAGCCCCCGCCTGACTGAAGTGTAGCGCAAATAGTTAATAAAGTCGGAAATCGAATGTGACATCAACATAGTTGGTTTAAATAAGGAGAATGATTAAGATTAAAATTATTTAGATGAATTAATTATACAGGAATTAAATTCACATGACAAATTAAAATGTTTGATAAAGTTATGTAGGTGTTAGTATATAGTTAGTGTGGTATTTTCAATAACGCCAGCGTAGGCCATAGTGTGTGTCGCTCCCCTGTCCTCTACTAACCCAATACGCCCGCCATTTTTATTCCTTCCCTGGTTTTTTGGAGAGTGCCCGCATGACTGGCACAAGTAGCGTACGGTTATAGGCAGCAAAACGGTTAATCGAACACTTTTGAAAGCTTGGCAGGATCTAATTTTCTGCACATTTTATATCTTTCCGTCATATGTAAGACTAACTTTGCCATGGACCCAATCACTTTATTCGTGCTGTGACTAATTGCAACTGCGAAATTTTTAGAATTNTAATTTTCTGCACATTTTATATCTTTCCGTCATATGTAAGACTAACTTTGCCATGGACCCAATCACTTTATTCGTGCGGTGACTAATTGCAACTGCGAAATTTTTAGAATTAATTTTAAGTATGTTACGTACGCATTATCTCTTACTCTTATGGCCTTCAAGCGAACATAAACCAAGAGAAATAAATTCAGTGTCCACAGATTTAAATATAACACTTTCAACAGGACGTTAAGACTTGGAACTACCTTCCCTGCATCGTTGCCAGCCAGTGGGTCCGTTACAATAAATAGAGATAGAGGCAGGGATTTTTTTTTCTTCAAAAGTTGATTTCATAGATTACGTCCTCAAAGAGACCAGCACAATTCGTTGCATTACTCCCACTGTAGCTCCAGCAAGGTCATCGCCTAGGATCATGACGGTCAAACCAATTTTTTTTCTTAGGATAGAAGCTTAGAAGGACGGCCAGGCACAATTACGGTGATGGGGGAATTGCCCGGAGGGTGATTTGGATTCAGAAGATGGAAACCGCTGCTCGTTCAAGGCGGACTTGGCAGAATGATGCTGTGGTACTTAAGCATTACCTCCCGCATCGTGACAGCTACAACTTTCTAAGAGTCTAATGTTTTCTTTTAATTTAAAGTATATTTAATGGTTTCGCGACACGATATCGTTAATAGCTCGATAAAAAATTAACCGCATCGTTAAACATTCATCACGATTTTTATATCGCAAATACGATTATTAAAACTTAAAAATCTCGATTCGTACAAATTTTAGAAATTATTTTAACACTGTTTGGTTGCAGTTAAAGTGTTTATCGAAGTCACAGGGGGTGGCATCTTGTGATTTCTTTGAATTCCGAATCACAGTTCACGCGTGGTAAGTTTTTAACTTATAATAAATATTTTGACTTTAAATTTTATTTCAAAACTTGTAATTGAATTAAGGGTGAATCCCATAACAAATTTCCAAGAAATATAAGTTATTTAAATAATATATCAAAACATGACTCGTTATTTTCAGATGTATCATGGCCTATATATGAATTATATTTAATTTTAAGATTTAAATTTAAAATTCATAACGCTCGTTTTATTCATTTTTCACAATGAGTATAAGTGAATGTAGGAAAAATTTAAGTCTCTGTAACGGCCTTAAAGGACATCTCAGCACTCCATGTTAAGCCTGGTAAAAACCGTTTTTACACCCGAAAAGTATTGTCACACAGACAGAAAGACGTATGGTGGAACGTTCTAGTAATTTTCGTGAAAAATTTGCGTTTCTTTCACGTATGACGGGTAGTCCGGAGAAAGGCTAAAATACGACGGGATATCCACGAATATAAAAGTAGCTCGACATGCCAGCAGCTAGTGACGTAGTGCGGTAGGGGGTGGATTGTAGGGGTAGTAGGGGAGTGTCCGAAACCCTTGACCTGCTGACTTCTTGAGCCCGTGCTCACGCTCTGAGACATGCGGGCGGTAGATCACTAACACCACCCACACAAATGCAACACCACCTTAGCGTGCAGGGGCCGTGGTGGCGCAGTGGCTAGGTCGCTCGCTTCCCACCGAGGCTTACCGGGTTAGATTCCCGGGCGGGGTCGCTCTCCCGAATTCTCGAGTGTGGGCGCTGGCAGGCCGATTTTCTCGGGTATCTCCCGTTTCCCCTCGCCCTCGCATGCCGACCGATGCTCAACTTCCACCTCGCTTCAAGGCTTCGTTGTTAAGACCCCCGTCTACCTGAATTTTTTTCCCACGTTTAGGCCGAGAAGCGCGGGGGCGATAAGGGCGGCACTGCCACGCGCATCAAGTACGCCATCGCCGCTAAGCGCAAGGCTCTGAACTGGCGTGCAGTGTTCTCGTCGTGCTGCGTGTACCTATGGGACTTTCAGCGGTGACCATATTATTTTATTAGTAGGAAGTCTTTAGGAAGGTTCAGTGCAGGCCCCTATAGTAGTTTTGTATGTATCTGATGCGTGCATTTTGAGCTACAGCGTCTTGGAAAGGCCGTTTTTAGCGGTTTTGGAGTACTCTGAATTGATATTTGNTGTTCGTTTCGTAGATCAGCACGTTGGACGCACGCTTAATAGTTTCGTTGAAAAACGTGTATTTGGAACACTCTGCAACGCAGTTCAAGCGCCAGGTGCACTAGTCTCTCCTCAGTGCGCAGTCGCAGACGTCCGTGGCTGACTGTGCACGTCTCCCGAATATTCACACTTGAAACATGTAAGATGGTTGATTTATCACGTGTGAACTACCCGCAAACGTTTCTTGCTCTCGAAAGTCACAACAATAATTAACTCATTTCAACCACGAAAATTATCATTTTTATAGCTGAAATAGAAGTGCATAAAAGCAATTATCCTAAATATTTGATAACATAACTTAATTTTTGTCATTTACAATTATGTAGAGTAAATACTATAATTTTCTTTCTTGTTGCGATATATGATTTTTGAATCGTTCAAAACGAAAAACACAATTAAATTCATTAAAAAATAAATTTTTATCATTTAACTTTTTAAAACATTAAATACCGGTAAGTAAATTACTTGAAAATATTTTTTAGTGTTACAAAATATATGTGTTCGTATTTCATATGCAACTTAAATCGTACATTTCTAAAAATATTGGTAGGTATAGTCTATTCGCGGTTTCTTCACACCTTTTGAATCTAACGTTTGAAAAAGCACCCCATGTACGAAGTGTTTGTTATTTTCCAAATATGGCATGTAACACAAACTTTTATACTTATGTTAACATAAACGTATCTTATTTTGGGTGCAATTGAAATTTTACTTATATTCTACTTATAAATTATATTTAATTTATGACCAATATGAATAGAAACAGGGAGAAAACCGGTGTGCCGGTAATGGCTGGCCTGAAATAGTTATTATGCAAAATATTATTACACTGAGTGCGCACGAATGTGGTGCGCAGTCCTTTGGGTGAAATTTCCTAGGCTCGGTTAAGCTTTGTTTGCATGAGGCGTAGGAATATCATGAAAGTAGAACTTTAGCAGGGCTTCAAAGAATTTGGAAGTAACCGAGAATGGACTATGTGTGTACTACTTTATAATTAACTCTACTTGATGTACAGTCACATTCAGTGCTCCATTGTTGCCCACTTTAACTTCTGCCTTAAAATTAGTGTCCAGCTGGTCATTCTATAATTGAAGAACGAAGTCGAGAGCCCAATTACACGCGAGCGTGGGGGAAGTGGCGAATAAACTTCCAGTTTGGTGCGAACAAATATGTATATATTTACTCTGCTACGTTCTTCTGCTAGTGCAACTAGAGGACGGGATGCAATACACTCTAAATTCAAATCAGTTGAAATGGATCCACTTAGAATCAGTGGCAAACCACTGATTGTTTCAGTAAAATTTCACTGATTGAATAAGTGAAGTGAAACAATTTCGCTGATTGAAAGTGACGGCCAACTGCAGCGGTCAATTAAAAATAGTTTTTATTGAATTTAGCCAAATTATTACGAGAAACAAACATATTTACGATAGTTTACTATTTATATTGCGTAATTTACCGTAATTAAAAAAAGTAAAAAGGTTCTCACAGGTGAACTCACACACCCTTTCCACTTCGCTTCTAGACCGGTTCCGTTACCATCTGAGCTACCAAGTCGAGTTGATAATAAAGAGGAAAACATATTTTTTTTTTTTTTATCTTTCCTCTTCGAATGCGTGTAGTTTTAAATTGTAAGCCCTTACTTTTCGTGTTTGGTTTAATTGGTACCGTTAGGATTGTTGGAACAAATAATACATACTTATGAATACACTCTCCTCTCCACATTATACGCAATTTAAACCTTCAAACAGAGCGCGGTAATGATTACATGAAAACGAAATAAAATATCTAAAAGCGGAATGAAAGACTGAATGTTGCTTCATAAAATGGTGTTTTGAAAGACGAAACACATTTTAGAAAGTATTTTGTATTGGTTTTATTCGTTTATGGGTTGTTATTTCACTTAATATGCGTTGTTTAGCGGCCATATTACACGTTGTTTGGTGGCCATTTGTACACGCTGTTTAACTAATCCATCCGTCAAAAAACAATTCACTGAAAAACAGTGAAAAAAAGTACTGATGAATCAGTGGAAAAGGTCACTGAATCAAAAAATGAAGGAAAACTGGCATTTTCTCACTGATTCATCAGTTAAATTCTCTTAAGTTGTTGAATCAGTCAGATACTCTTAACTTATTGAAACAGTGAAATTCTCACTGATTCAGTTTTAGAGTGTAAACCATAGAGAAAATTTTATTTTTGGATTCGGCTCCTCAATATTATGAACTTTTGCTGTCAACAGATTACCTTTACGCGTATCACAAGAATGCTTGTGAATATCCAAATTCCGTAGTGGCCTTTTCAAGTTAATTATTGGGATGATAGAAGAAAAAAAATCTCTAATTAAATGATGACAAAGTTATTTGTCACGTGATCAAAATAATAAAAATTCACTCAAGTAAAATACTTAGAACTTTTGAGAGCCTGCCAGTTTGCAGTATGAGTTATTATTGTCAACAGCAGTAAGTTCTCGTTGTTGGCCATGTGAACCAGCAATCATAATGGATCACCGGGGGCGGGGGTGGAGGGGGCACAGTACATATATAATGTAACATTCTAATACAGTTAAGTTACACCAGATTTATAATGTTTCAAAAATTCTGCTTTTTCTTTTTTCCGCGTATTGTGTATCCCTTCCGCCACATGAACCTAACGTTCATCGAGTAATGGCAGAGTGAATTTCTTAGAAACATACACGCGTAACTATTCTCCAGCTGTTATTGGGTATTTTAAGTAAAAATAAACGAATTTCGTTTATCGCCAATGTGAACGTTGCAATTTTAATAGCTATTTCGTTCGTGGAACTACGTTTCCTGATTCCCTTCTAACACACTGAAAATAATCCGTATACTGCTTATTAAAAAAAACATGTACTGTTAAGACAATGGATATTTGTTTAACATCTGTTTTCGTATGTTTTCAACTAGCCCTTTGACGCATTTCGTGACGCCAGCTGCTGTACCGCACTTCAGTGACGCGGATGCATGGAAAGGGAACAAAAAACATTTCTGACAAAGTTTCAATAAACATTTGATTCACTTGAAGCAGCGGATCTGACTATTAAAATTTAGACATATAACACGGGCAAAATTTTCTGGAAATATAGGAAATACGAAATTTTTTTCTTTTTTGTTTCAAAAAATTGTCAGCCACGAAAAATCTCCTGTCCACAAAACCTAGATTATACAATTTGAAATTCAAGAAGTCCTGCGTGCCTTTGGACGTGAACGGCTCTGAAACTGTTATAGCGTAAAACCAACTCCGTGGAAATTCCAAGAAAACTGACCGCCGCGCGTGAGAGGAAAGAGAATCGTGAAGAGAAAAAGAAAAGGATTTGAGGAGCGGAGAATTTACCATGAGATGAAAGGTTGTAGCTCAAGGGTTGGTCACTCCGAGTAAGCGTACGGCCGCGTTACGCTGGCGAAGCGTGGGAACAGCGCAATGTTATCCTTCCAAGGGTACGAAGCTGTGCATTAGGCGTGTATGACGTACACTCATTGCCATAAAAATTTTCGTGCACAGAAAAAATCACCCATGGTCTTGTCGCCTTAAAGCATGTATGCAAGCCAGTTTGGACGTCAACTTCAGCCTTCAACAGGTTCACTTCAAATTTGAAGCTGCAGTTGCATATGGGGCTATCTTCTGTAGCATAGCATTAGAAGTCTCACATAATCCTTGCCGGACCATCTCGCCGCATTTATCTGCGCAAGGAGCGGTGCGACAATTTGCGATAGGTATTTTTTACTGTACAATGTTTTTTTTTTTTCAAGTAAACGGGCTATTTGCCTTGATGTTGAAATCAATTAATTGTGTCATTGTTCCCCATTGCCTGCTCCAAGATGTGCGTTCAATGATTTTCCTTCTGTATACGGCAAATGTTATGACAACGAATGTTTATATTATACGTGAATTTATTTATGTATAAAATCAAAGATATTCCTGTAGCAAGATTTAAGAGGTTTTTCTTTATATGTGTTACGATAATTACGGGAACATTAAATTTTCAAGCTCGTATGAGCAATAAATTATTTAATTTTCGGCTATGTGCTCGAAAAGTTACGATTTATCACGTCACAAACCAATTATAAATATGTAGTACATATATACATGGACGACACCACTTTCGCACAAACAGGTGATGGGAAGTGGTAGAACTCACATCTTTCCCTCCTATTTTATTATTCACCTTACAAAACTTTTAAAAAAACATTGCTAAAGCCAAAGTTATAACTGTAGACGGCTAAGAGTAGTAGTATATAAAGAAGTCTGGGCCAATTTATTTTAAATGGGAGCTAAGTGGTTGTGGCTGTGAAAAATTACAAGTCCAATAGAAAATTAATATTTTTTTTAAATAATTTCGGGTCTTGAACTTACATCCCTGCACAATACCTCAACTTTTGAGATTGCATAAATCTTTATATCAAGTACATATAAGTACATAAACATACAGAAAATCACGTACAAATTTCGTTTAAAATGATCCAAAACTCGGGTCGGTATTCGAACTGTGGACCCTTTATCTCACTATAACACCTTTATTCTTCATCCGAAAATTGTCTAACAAACTAACGAACTACGTTATAAGTTTCATACACTATGTATTTATATGGGATTTATTCCAGAATTTTTTACTTAAGAGTTACTTAGGTAGTTCTTACATGTAAACAGGGATTATGCCGGTTTTGGGACATCGGCGTTCGGCGTCGGAGATCGAAGCTATGTTGCATGTCAGTGACATTTTACATTACCCTTTGACCTTGATTTCGGTGACTTTTGACCCAAAAAACCCAAAAAATAAAGATCCAACTGTGGTCCCTTTATCTCACTAATACACCTTTATTCTTCACACAAAATTTGTCTACCAACCTACCTTATAAGTTTCATACACCTTATACTTATATGGGATTTATCCCAGCATTTTTTACTAAAGTGTCACTTAGGTGGTTCTTACATACAAACTAGTAGAAGGATTTCGGGAAGTTTGGCGCATCGGAATTTGGGTTGCGACCCATGTTCGAGGTTTGATCTCAAACATTTAACTTGACCTTGACCATCTTGGGATCTCTTCTGTATTGAATACTTGCAAAAAATCGGTGTGAATATTTTATAAATAATTAAATTAATTCAAAATAAATTAATTTTGCTAACTTTTGTTGGTTTGCATGGTTAGGGGGCAGTTGGGGGTACGACTTAAAGTTGATAAGCATACGACTGTATGAATATTTAATTCATGGTCGATACTGAGCAAGTCCAGAAGATAGCACCAACGCAGTCAACGCCTTTCCCTGGGCAATGTCGTTGGTTGCTGCTGACACTCCAACTATTTTATAGTTACTTGCTTCTGGTTTCATATATATACTTAAACTGTTTCCATAGGTTCCAAAGTGACCGCCGGTACAAGAAATTCGTAAGTGGGCTCCGCATCATAAAATTCCTCTTTTGCAACACCTGAGGAAAAATTAATTAATGTGTACGTCAAGAGGCTAAGATGCGTGGGCGTGAAAAGTTGTGAGCAGATGCGTGGAACGCCAGACAACCAATGAGAGGGGCCATTCATCAGAATTATCATTATCATCAAATACACGACGCTCTGAAGGTGTAGGAGAATGACGATCTTCAGAAGTGTAAGACCAATCAGCATGAGAACAGTCAACACCTGATGGTCCAGGACAGGCAGAAACTTCACAAGCTGGGCCTTCAAACATTTCAGATATTATAAATTACGACCTGCTAGACTCGCTAGGCATTGAGATAATCTCAGGTTCGTCAAATATCTCTGCTTTTATGGCCGGCCTTCTGTCGCACTCCCAATACGTGTTAGTGGCCTCCATTACAATGACTGTTTAAAAAAACCACTCTCTCTCTCTCTGGGGAAGGTTATTGGATACCGACCACATCGATTTTTTCCAAGACACAATACGGCACGATGTCAAAGGCTCACGAGAGTGTTACGTAAACTGTTTCTGTGATTATTTTTATAACAAGAATTGAAAAACAAAAGTATTTCATGTAACCATGTTGGACCAGAACAACTTCACGTAAAAATGTAACTAAAGCCAGTTTTTGAAAATAATTAATGTCACCGCAATATGTCAACATTCTTATATTGTGAGGTATCTTTGCAAATCCATCCGCATAATATATAAAATAGGGATCCGTGAATTTTGCGAATTAGGTTGAGGACAAGATGGAATTCAAAATCATGTGCATTTGACTTTCTTTTTACAATTGGGTCGCAGCTTGTAAGCAACACACTGGACGAATTTGAGTCAATAACTGACCCGCAAGGAAACAAGGACTGAATGCAGAGCAGCTACCTGACCAGGGGTAAAACTGAAGCAGCAGCCAATGAACAACTAACTGAAACTCAGACAGACGAAGGATTGTGGAGTCTAGGGCCGTGTTCGAATTCACCACCCAAGGGCCCCTACCTGGCTTCGTGCCCTTGAAAAGTGCATCCCGGATGTGACTGACGTCACATTGTCGTTTTCCAATTTGACTACAAGGGCACATTATGCACCCTAGAATGTCCCCTTCAGCCAAGGGCACGAGCAACTAGCCTTTCTCGAGCCCAAAATAGTTATCCGATGTGCGACTGTTTGAAATATTTAATTGGTTTGGGTTTGTTTTTGTGCCTAAAACTCCGCACAACCGCGGAAAACACTTGCAAACGTCACGAAGACAAATGAAACTCGCATAGAGCGAAATTCGACACAGTGAAACTCGAGGTGGAAACTAACACAGCGTTCGAATTCACTAACGAATACTTCTCGTCAAGGGAACAAGGGCTCGTGAAACGGGAAGGGATCAAGAGCACATTTCACTGAAATCGAGCACAGCATATAGAGCGTCTCACTCCTTGATTGCAGTGTGCGGTGTAATGGACATTCGATCTCTCTTTCCAATACACAATTTCTGTCGTTGACACTGTCCTTGTTCCTGCGTGCACTGTTGCCTGATAAGTTTCCTTTTTTGCAGGCTCAAAAAATATGCCATTTTCGTTTCGTATGCACTATGCAATCACAATGATAGAGTTTCTCACAGGATTTAGTTTCAAAGGAGCCGCTTAGCCTTGCGTCGCAGGATTGGAATCTCTTAAGAGTTGTCAGGGAGGTAAACAGATAAAATTCTCTTAATCCGGCCGTTTCCTTCGCCACCTATTTGTTACCCAGCCTGCCAGTTACGTCACAAAGCTGGAGTAATCCGGCAACAGTGCGCGCCATTCAAACTGTACTGCAATCTAAGAGTGGGACGCTCTATAGCTAGAGACCTGAAAAATTCGTGAGTTAAATGACCTGCAAGCTAGACTCTACAGTCTTATGTACAAATATGCCAATATCAACTGCACATTGGTTGTCTGCTGTCACAGTGGAAGGCGACGATTGGACCAGCACTCCCCAGGAGGTGTGAAACACTGTGTGGACAAATGGCTGAAGTTTTATTAACACACGTGTTTTGAATTCTAGCTTGTCCCGAAATGAATCCGCAAATTTTTCTGGTCTGTATCTATAGCTTGTCCCGAAATGAATCCGCGAAAGTTCCGGGTCTCTATCTATAACTTGATAGCAAAGACCGTCGGGGACGGAGGCTGGCCGGGCCAGACTCTGGCGAGACAGTGGGTCGCCAGGCGTCCAGGGACATCGGGAGGCGGGCCGCGTGCAGAGGAAGTGTCGCCACTAAGGCATTCCGCTCATGCGCAGTGGGCCTCCTCGGGAAGGGCGACGCAGGCACGCCGGCCGGCNTGCTTGACCAGTGCGCTGAGAATTACCACCGGGGGGTACTGCGGATAGGTGGGTCTTGTTTCGTCTGTGCGTAGATCTGTATGGTTCCCAGGAGGGGCCCGGACCGAAACAGTTGTAGTTTGTGAGCTTTGCAGTTGAAGACTACACGTTTTCAGGCAGAAGGTCGTGGTAAGGAAGGGGGTGGAAAAAAAAACAATTCATGACTAAATGGTTTCTATGGGGGCGGACAGAAACAGTTGTGAGCTTTGCGGTTTGGGACTAAACGGTTTTCTTGAAGAGAGGGGGCCGGACCGAAACAGTTGTAGTTTGTGAACCTTTGGATACTAAATGGTTTCCATGGGAAAGCCGGACTGAAACAGTTCTAGTTTGTGAGCTTTGTGGTTGGGGACTAAACGGTTTCCAGGAGAAGCTAGGTAGAAATAGTTGAAGTTTGTGAGCCTTGAGTTTGGGAACTAAATGGTTTCCAGGGGGGGGGGGCGGTAAGCTAGACTGAAATAGTTGTAGTTTGTGAGCCTTGAATTTGGGGACCAAATGGTTTCCAGGGTGAGCAGGACTGAAACAGTTGTGGGTTGTGAGCCTTGTGGAACCTAATACTGTTGGTACATGTGTTCACAGGGTAGAGAATAGAAGAGGTTCATGGGTTTGTAATAATACATCAGCGTAACTGTGGACTTGTTGGTGCTCAACACATCTGAAAAGAATGATAATCTTAATTATTTTACAGTCTCTAAATGCATTTTATTTGTCACACCATAAATTATATATACATACATATATGTGTTCTTACCATTGAAGTACTATTTGAAAACACCGCACATGTATTAGTTTCAAATACATTACACTGGCTGATATATAGGTCGCCACAATTATGGGTGCTTCTCTCAGAGACACAACATTTTAAAACATCGAGATTATCTTCGATTCAGGCACCAATACCTAAAGTGTTTACAAATTGACAGAACTGTTTTAAATGAGTACTTACCTTGAATAGTAAACGTACCCAGTTCCTTCTCACGAATAAAGTTTTCGCTATCCGAACTTCTGTTGAGCTACCGATAAAATATTTTATTTCTGTCAACGGACATTGCAGTGAAATAAACATGAACATACACTTCATAATACTGCAGAGCAAGATCTTTTTTCCCTTGGGCCTCTGTACTATCACTTTTCTTTGGGTTTCTGGGATGAGTGCTGCTGTTGTGAGTAGTTACTATACTGTAAATATGTATACATATTTATGAAAGACACACACGCACACACGTTATTTGCTTTATTGTCACACGAATAGCGATGATAATTTGTTTTAAAATGTAACGTGCGCATATCTTTTTGTGCGCTTATATAATTTTATCACAGTTTGTCCTATTCCGATGAGAAATATGTTAATAATTACATTTTTGAAATCCATTCCGAAATTGTTATTCTAAAAATTAAATTTAAAATAGCCCCCTACATGTCAAAACCTGTTATCTTCTATCAGATTTTTCGTAGTTGGTCAGGGGAGCAACGCTTTCAAATGTTCGAAAACTAACCGTCGTATAGCTACTTCGCACTCAGAACACGAGTGACGACAGAGTAGTTCTTTGGTAGTGTAATATAATAATGTTACAGTTTAGTGTGTTTGCTATTTTTTCATGATTTTATATGCAACTAAAGTTTAGTATTACTTATCTTAATTAAATCTGTAAATTTAATTGAAATTTTCAATTTTGGTTAGTTGAATTTTGGTTTTCCGGGTATAATTTAATGTTATGTCACCCTTCCATTTATAGGGTTTAGCTGGATTTTTTTGTATGTTATTTGATTTGATTTCCAAGGCAACTTTTTTGCATTTGACTTGTAGGGGTGCTTAGCAAAATAGGTAATTTTTTTTTCTCTCTTTGGAGCGTTATTTAGGCCTAGCTTTATCTCTCGCGATGGCAAGGTCTATGACCTTTCCCGCGACGCACAAACGAAGACTTATCGTGTATAAGACGTTATTTCGCGTCTTTTTTGGTCCGACCATTGTAAGTAGTAGAAGCGTCTGGAGAAACCTCCAGTTTTCGAGGGCGTTAAGACAGGCGTAACTGTAGCTTTATTTAGTTCGGCGGACCAAAACGCAGTCGAATGTCAGGATAGGGAGCGTGGACTCAGGCAAGAAGTCCCGAACAGGCGCTCACTATGGGGAATATTAGTGTGAAAGCTGCCGACTCATCCCGAAGGACGTGGCGTGCCCTAAGCGCCATGACTGACGTCCTCCTGAACTACGCAACCGGCTGCAGTGAGGTCGCCGAGATGTCAGCCCGCCCCCCCAGATTGGTTGAAGTCGCTAACACCTTATTTCTTTCACGGCCAAGATTACCATTTGAATGTGATTAAGTTGGAATTAATTTAAAGATCGTCTAATTTTACCCAGAGGCCGTTTGTATAGCGTATCAAGTTCTCCGACCGAGTTTAGTTAATTTCAAGAAAAGTTTTTAGTTTCATTTAACTATTTCGAACAGTAAATCATCTTTATCCAAGTTTTAACTTTTTATTTGTTATTCAAGAATTGTCTAAATCAGATTATTCAGAATTTTATTGATATTGATAGAGTGACTGAAGGATATTTTATTTTAGTTATTTGATTTTCTTTCCTCCCTTAATAAAAGTTTGTAAGGAACGGAGAAAGGAAATTTATCTAAGTGTTATCCTTTAGTAATTCATTCAAATTATTAAGGCACACTATCAGTTGATTTCTTTAATTCATATATTACAGTAAATTCAAAAACATTATTTATTTCTGATTATATATCCAATAAAATGAATTTATACTTTCAATTAATTATTTTACTTGATTAGTGTTGGAGTATATTGTGTCATATTTGAAGTGTTTTTCTGAATATGTGTCTTTATGGGTTATTGTCTGATTCGACGAGGCATACTCTTTGAAAATGGGTATTTTATCTTGAAATTGCTAAGGCGCCCAGTAACAATACCAAAAGTAACACGAACATATATATTTATTAATTATTATTTGTAACCATTTTATTAATATTAAATTCTTCAGAACGTAGATCACAATAGCAGAATAGCTTTCCAGGGCAGCAGTAGCTAAGACCGTGTTGCAACTTGTCAAGATTTCCGTTACTTAGCATTTCGTTTCAACTGGAAGGTCAAGACGTCCAACTGCGGGAAATTCCCCTTCCGATGAGTTATCGATTCGTTGATCCGTGACAACGTTACGGTGCTGTCCTGGAGAGACGGTAGGTGTTTGGATAATGGCCCGGGCAGACCATGCCTTTTATTGACAGCTATCTTAAATTTCCCATATTACATTTGTAACTTTAGTTCTTAAATAATTGTACTTACGAAACCTTAATGCCAAACACAGTTGTATTTCTACAGTTTACGCTTGTAAACACCACAGAAAGAAGTTAATATTAGAAATAAAATATGGTTAATACTTATGATTTTTACAGGGGCAAGCATATATCGCACAGACCAAACACAAATTTGTACACAAATAAACGAAATTTCTCAATTTACCGCCAGCTTAAAATCAACTTCTTTGGAACACTAGCGCACCTTGCGGCGGAAAATTTCCCTATGCAAACTCTCCCATAAGGAATCTCGTTTTCTTTCCAACATGAGAATAATAAATCTTGATGCTGCCAACAATCCTATTGATTGCTATACTTATATTAACGTACCTTTCATTTGGAATTTGTCAAGATTTTGTTCCCTAAATTGTTTTTTTTTAACTATACTGTAATGTACTGCCAGGTAATTAAATGAATTGGCATATTGATTGCATTTGACAGTGGAAGAAAACAAGTCTGCTAATTCGCAGGTGTCTGCGATCTTGGAACAGCGTACACAGCCAAATTACAAGAAATGAATGTGCTGACTGCAGAGGAAAACGATATTTGTTACGTTGGGTCGATGTGCAGAAAGCGATGCATTTGAAAAAAAAAAACCGATATGGCAGGCCGGTATCTAAATGAATCGTGGCGACGAATTGGTTTTATTTGGTTGGCTGTGTTGGATCAGCAAAGGTGAATTATTAATTCGATTGTAATAATTCCTACAGATGTGAAGAGGTTACTAGCAATCGTACATCGGTAGTTTATGAAGATCTGTCGATATATGTTCTATGTCCCAACGTACTTACATTTTCATAAATTTACAAGAATCCTGTGTGTATGTGGAGAGGGGGGAGGGGCACTTAATAAAGAGGCTTTTTAGCGCATATGGGAATGAAAGAGAGGTTTTCGCGGCTCTTAACAAAGAGGTCATGGGAGACCCACTGGAATGAAGTGACGTGAAGATGGAGTTGTGACGTAATACAAGTACGGAAGAAAGGGATTACTCCGAGAAATAAATCCCGTTTGTCATCGGAAACGTCCGCAAATTTTCTCACGTACGAATCTTGGGCGTGACTCCGCCGGGACCCGAACTCCGATTCCTTTGGCGGAGACCTGCAGGCTAGCAACTCGGTCACTGAGGCAGCGAAGTTTCCAGAAAGAAATCACATGGAAATGTATACAAAGCCAACGGTGACGACCTCAACCAGTTAACATACTCCTCTTCGCTCGCTCAACTCCCACTGTCGGTGGCAGGGCGGTCAGCCTTTCGCGACGACCACCTCTGGTTCGGTCTTCGGTGGATCCGCGTGTGGAAACGTGGCGGACGCTGCTGACGGGTGGAGGGCCTTCTCCGGGCTGCTCGGGGTCCCCGGACATCGTGCACGCTGAGGAGTCGCCATCAAGTGGCGAGGATGCCAGACCGGGAAGGTTAGGTGTCCAGACGGGCCATGCATGACTCGATTTGTAAACACCGAGTAGGCGCAGTTTATTGGTCCAGAGTCCACTATGCTCACGGGCTTCTCGCAGTCTTTAGTCTCTCTGTGCATGACCGAGCGACATGAAACACAAAATTGAGGATAGGTCTCCCCACAGCCAAAACGAGTTCTTTGATTTCTGGCTGAATTAAGATCTCTAGAATTCTAGATTCCAAAATGCACTTAGTGCCCCAGTTCACGTCAACACAACATTTAATATAACTTTTAATGTATCAATCTTTGCCATTTTAACAGTTTTAAAACTACGACGAAATGAATTGCAGCAACTCGTAGATTACAGGTGTCTATAAGATAAAAAACACCGAGCGCGGACTGTAGTCGGGAAGACCTGGGTTCGAATCCTGATCCGGCCATCCTAATTTCGGTTTTCCATTGGTTCCCGAGATCATTCGAGGCGAATGCTAGGATGGGTCCTTAATAAAGGCCGTGGCTGATTCCCTCCCCATCCCTGCTTCTCTCAGCAAACTTGCTCCATCTTTAATGACCTCGTTAGCGAAACTTTAAGCCCTACTACCTACAACTCTACCATTTTCAGTTATTAGCCTGTGGCAATAGTTATGTCACGAAAGCGGAATAACGAATATATATATATATGGTTAGTGGACATACCTACAATTAATTCCGTATCACGCCGCACTTGACGGTTGAATAACATTTACAGGATCCATATCAGAAGATGCCCGCCACTAGGCGGATTGTACTCTGCAGTGCAGAGTAAGCATGTTAGTGAAGTTCTTGACATTTCACACGATCCCCACGACTCAAGCCGTACACAAACAAAGTTTGGCATCGCCGTTCTCCTAAAGCTGCGTGTGTTTCAAAGCGAAGGAAAATTATCTAGCGAGCTTTATGTTTCTTTGACGAAACAAAATTGTAGTTAGGCTTGGATATCACTATATCATATAAAAGAGATTCAAAAACCAACTATAATGGGCGTAAATAAACATAAATAAAAACCATAATAAAAACTGCGCATTTCTCTTTTGGAATCACAAAACACTACAGCCTTCGTATAACATGTTACATTAATACTATAGCATCTACTATATCGTATAGGAATACCTTGTATATAGCATTTTTTGTCACATGACTTATCAGAACGTAGGATAAGAAAACCAACCGTTAAATGTAACAGAAAGGAAATCGTCACGCTTGTATTTTTATTACCGGTTTTCACATTTTTGAAGTTTACAAACGTATCTGTAGATGCTACTAATTAACATTTGCAAAGTATCCAATTCACTCTTTAAAATCAGAACTCTAAATAAAAGTGGCGTACGGAGAGCACAGATTTTTAATAAAATTTTCGTTACCATAAACCTTTCTTTTGTTCATCCTATTTTCTGAAAATAAATGCGGTAAAATTAAATCTCAATCATGCAAAGTTTCCAGTTGTACTGACGTTGTGTGTTCGTACAGAACACATAAGGCTGATGTCTGCGCTGCCTTGCATTTCTACTCCCCTCCCATCCCGATCTCATGCTATTTGTTTAGATATCTGTAAGCTTTTTCACTAGGCTATAAGCACATGCTTGCTGCTCTGGTACATGTTTCCCAGCGATAAGTTACAACCGTAAAACAACTTTTATAAAAAGTTTTTAGAAATTAATTATTAAGCTTTATACGCCCCACACGCCCATATATTTTTTTTGCACATCACAGTACCGCCGTCATTCTTATTAGGTACTGGTCAGTGGTATCTTTCAAACCTTTTCATGCTATCGCCAAACG
This sequence comes from Clitarchus hookeri, assembly GCA_002778355.1. Taxonomy (NCBI): domain Eukaryota; kingdom Metazoa; phylum Arthropoda; class Insecta; order Phasmatodea; family Phasmatidae; genus Clitarchus; species Clitarchus hookeri. Next base: position 416,861 of record NQII01000322.1, on the reverse strand, counting down.
CTACTGTTATCGTCTTTCAAGGTTCTGACACAATGGATGAAGGACAGTTTTCCAATTATTAGAAGTGGTGTATTGTGCCACAGCACGTGAATGTTTCCATCGACATCAATATTTTAACTTCTTAGAAGTCTTTTCGATATTCTTTGATAAGGGAAAGACGTGGATGAGGGCAATAAGAAAACGTCCAAACAAGCTCTATTTTATCGCTGATGCAAATACGATTAAGTACAAACAAATATAGATAATTTATCGAATAAGCAGATTTATTTCCCATTAACTGCAATGCAAACATATTGTTTATTTTTAATTGAATGCACCCCATAAGTAAATATTTATAATTTTGTTCCTGCTATTATAAAATAATAATATGTCCATCCCAATTAAAAATTTAGAAGTTCGACGAATTAAAAAAAAATCTTGTTTACTGGTTGTGAAAGACAACTTATAAATGTTACATAGGCCTAGTTGTTTCTGGAACATCAAAAGGTTTATTGTTCGACAGCGTGAACAAAGATATCCGCAAAATAATAAAAATCATTATCCAACTCTTTCACTGTCTAACACTACCTCCATATTTAAAAGATATATTAAAATAGAAAATAAGGAGGGCAAAACAGAGGAACAAGAACTGATAAACGTACAAAATAAATCCATTCGGGTTCATGTTTTCTACGTTAGACATTATACACCACTATTGCAATTCATTAAACCTCAACGATGTATTCTAATGCCTTGAACACAACGTCTTACTTACCTAATAAAACAAATTTTTTGCTCAAATAACAAATTCCTATCACCGCAATACTGCGTGAGAAGAGGGATTATGGGGAATTCGCCACATCGGGACCTGGAATCGGAGCGTCGGAGCTCTTCGTGCTCTGTCATTCCGGTCGGCCGGTGGCCATCTTGGATCCAGGTTATCTTGACCCTGACCATGTCCCTGGTAACCTTTTACCTTTAAAAACAAAAATATCCCAAAAATTTTAAAAGTTAAAAAAAATTCAAAAAATCCAAAAAAATTCCAAGACTACTAAAAAATGTATTTAAAAAATTTGTATTAAAATAATATTAACAAATTGTTAAGAATTATTAAAAAATTATTAGAAACATTATTTAAAAAAANAAAAATTTGTATTAAAATAATATTAACAAATTGTTAAGAATTATTAAAAAATTATTAGAAACATTATTTAAAAAAATTATTTAAAAAACTTAAATTTCCGGAGGTCACCCACACCCTTCTCCACCATGCTAATTCCACCATCTTGNAAAAAAATTATTTAAAAAACTTAAATTTCCGGAGGTCACCCACACCCTTCTCCACCATGCTAATTCCACCATCTTGGTAGGTGCGGTCCACCATCTTGGTAATCATCACAGCCACCATCGGCCATTTTGGTCGGTGCAGCCAGCAATTTTTGTAGGCGCAGTCCACCATCTTGGTAAGCATCACAGCCACCGTCCACCAAGGTGGTAGGTGTAGCCTTTCGCCATTTCGGTTGGTGCAGTCCGCCATATTAATAGGTGCAGCAATCCATCATCTTTGTCAGTGCAGTACGCCATCTTGGTAGGTGACAAAGTCACCATCCGCCATCTTGTTTTTTCGTTTGCCATTTGTTTATACATTACTGGAGTTTGTCTCTCAACTTCGTTCAACCGCCATCTTAGTTTTTCTAGTTTGTAATTTGTTTAAAATTGCTGGTGCTGTCCCCAGAACTGCGTCCAGCAGACGACTGACCCCTTCCACTCCCCCCTTTCAATATATTTATTTCACCAATTGCCACACCGCTGATTCTCATTGGTTAATTGCCCATCCCCTTCCAATATATTTAATTGCTCTGCCAATGTTTGTCATTGGCTATTTACTCGGGTGTTTTCGGAAACCTTCATTCGTTCAATCAGTCTGTTCCCCTCCAACCCCTTCCAATATACATAATTGCTCCGCCAATGTTTCTCATTGGCTAATTACTCTGGTGTTTTCTTAAACCTTCGTTCCGTCCAATCCGTGATTTACTTTAATTGCGAGGGCGGACAATTTTTTTTTCATTAAAAACTCTTTATAAGATGCACCTCGAGCCCCCTCGGGAAATCAGTCATTTTTCTCGCTTTTATAAATGTACGGGTTTTGTCAGAGCGGCCATAAAATCCTTTCGGCCATTTTGGTGTTTGGAAGGGTGAGCTCGCTTAGTGCCTTGGACAAACGGGACGAGTTGCCGTACCTGCCGAAAGAATTTCTCCTTGTCTACGCACCTTACGAAATCTCGACCGTGTTCCTGCATTTGCTGGCCTACCTGCAGCAGGACGAAGACATACGGGACTGCATCCCATGCAAGGAGTGTTTCGAGGGCTGCACCACCTCGGATCCCTACATGCAGCATTGCAGGGATTGGTTCAAGGCCCGCCGAGCAGCCCTAGCGACGTCTGCGCCCATGGAAGACGACGTCCCTGTTGAAGACACCTTCCTTGTAGAAGACGCCCTCCCCATAGAAGACGCCCTCTCCGTTGAAGATGTCCTCCCCGTGGAAGACAACGTCCTCATGCAAGTTATTTACTCGCAAGCTGTACCCGTGGAAGATGATCCCCATCAAGAAATTAACTGGCAAGCAATTCCTGGCGAGGAAACCAATCCAGAACACAGGTGCCCGATATGTATGGACATCGATGAAGTTTTAAATGACTTTGTAAAAATTGTGAAACTTGGTGTGTGCATGGGAACTTAAAATGTTTTTATATAACAAAAATAGTATGAAATGTTTTGCAACATCGAAGGTTTTCGCTCGTTGGACTCGTACACTATCAAGCAGATTGACATATCCTACAGTGACGAAGACGAGAAAACCAGAGTTTTAACTTTTTTACCGCAGTGTTCATGGAAGCACCTCGACCGCACCATGCAACATACGTATCGCCTACAGACGTAAGAAACGCATGGACTAAGGTGGGATGAGGGAAATATTCCGTATGAGCAAATTCCGACAATGCTGGACTTTGCCATAATTTCCTATTAACCTGTGTTTGTGTTTGGAAGACCCCAATAGTCAGCTATTCGAATGCGTGCCTCATCGGAACCAACTTTGTAGACCTTCACAAGCATTGCCGCTGCCCTCTGTGTCGACAACTAGTTGAGACATACGCCACAAGACTTCAAGAGTGCAAAAATCTAAAATATTTNGCCGCTGCCCTCTGTGTCGACAACTAGTTGAGACATACGCCACAAGACTTCAAGAGTGCAAAAATCTAAAATATTTCTGTTCTCCGTGCAACTCCAAAACCCTAAGGCTGTTGAGTTATGATAACCCGTGGTACTTTAAAAAAAACTACAAGGAACCCATGGTAGATTAAAAAAAATATTATGTGTGTAATGCCCTCCAAGACTCAGAGAAGAAACAAGTGTAAAAAAAAAGTATTCCTTGTATTATGCAGAATAAGAATATTGTAATGTGTGCATAAATAAATGTGTTTAAAAATAAANTATGTTCTCCGTGCAACTCCAAAACCCTAAGGCTGTTGAGTTATGATAACCCGTGGTACTTTAAAAAAAACTACAAGGAACCCATGGTAGATTAAAAAAAATATTATGTGTGTAATGCCCTCCAAGACTCAGAGAAGAAACAAGTGTAAAAAAAAGTATTCCTTGTATTATGCAGAATAAGAATATTGTAATGTGTGCATAAATAAATGTGTTTAAAAATAAATACATTTTTATTTTATCTAGAGTTTTTTCCTGCTCACAAAGTAAAAAAAAAACACTGTTGGTAAAGAAAGAAAAATATTTAGTATATATCAGTTTTGTTATAATTAAAAGAAACCAAAAAAATTAAAATCTTCAATGAGACTCAAGCCATCACTAAAATAATGTATGATACATTTTACGTGTACGAACATAATTATTTATTTAAATAAATTAAGGATTAGAGGTAAAACACTTTGCAAATGAAGGCGGCCTCGAAAATTATCACTAGACGTGCCGTGTAAGGGCTGCAGAGGCACCTGGAGTTAAGGTTGGCATCGTATGTAGTATTCACGAGCTGGCAGCCGTGCATAAAATGTAATTTTCCCTTCCTGCTTAACATGCAGCGGGCAGGCGCACGGGCCACCTGGAGCCTAGGGAAGGAGGCGAGCAGCTCGCCTACAGAGGTGGCTTCGCGCTAGCTACGTTTAATTTATTATTCTAACAGAGATCGATTGCTTATTCATTTATCATGTAAAACTTTAATACGTTGCGAAAAGAATTCATGAATTCGTATTTATTTTATCACATAAACTTTAATTCGCCGAAAAAAAAAACACATCTTTTGTGTTTAGTCCATTCGAGAATACACACAAGTGCACACTGACAGGAGGGTCCAGGTTCGATGATGGGGACAAATAGAACATACTGATGAAAAAAATTATACCATTTACCTTACTGATTCGTGAAAAAAAAGACAAAACATTCATTAAAAAAAATTAAAGTCCAGTCACATACATTCTAAACACCTTTAAAACAAAATTAAAATAGCGGAGAGGGAAAATATGATGTATAGAAGTCTCTGCACCTTCCATTCATAATCATCTTCATGTTAGTTAACAAGGCTTGGAGTAATTCGCACGCGAAAAATAAATTACAGAATAAATATTTATTATGGCTCTATTACATCAAATGTGAAAGAACAAACATTGTTTTTTTAATGTTCTCGTTAGTACGCCCAAAAAAAAAACATGCATACACCTAGTTAATTATATACATACGTATATAGGTATGAAACGCTTCATAGTTTTACTACAACTTTAAACATTTAGAAAATTAATCTCGCACCCATGTGTGCATACATAAGAGCCCGCAGGCGTTGGGGGGACAACAGGAATAGAGAAAGGAAAAAAAAAAACGAGCTTCTCAGCACATATGTGCCGATTTATTACATTACAAATTATATGTGTACATTAAATGAAACTTTTAGCAGGGTTTCTCGGCGATCCAGGAGTCCTCACGTTTGGAGCGCTCCTCCCACCAAGGCAAGCCGGGTTCGATACCCGGCGGTGTCATGCCCGGATTTTCGCGTGCGGGAAACTTGCGGACGTCGGCGTTGGTCGGTGGGTTTCCTCGGGTATTCCGTTTCCTCCCACGGTTGCATTCCGTCGCCGCTCCACACTAGGTTACTTTTTAAAACACTGTGCACCTAGCAGCGGAAATTTACCCTATGCCTTACTGTCCCATAAGAAATCACGTGTTATTCCTAACATGAGTGTAATTAACCTTAGCATGGTGAAACTATAGATTAATGCATTTGTTTATGTTACGGTAGACTCATGTTTTCTTGACAAAGTTACAAATAATGTCGTTGCTTCAAAGTAACTTCATTCTGCAAATACATCTGTCACAAATTAAGCATTTATTATGACGAATTTATAACGAACCACAAGCGAATATCCATCACAGTGCACAAGGTACAAGCGTGTTGCCTGGCTACTGTTATAAGACTCTAATTACATAGAAAAATAAATAGAAAAATAATGCAGAGATATGTATTGCGATACATCGTGAGTAATACTTTTAGAAAAATAGAAACGTTGTAAGATGAATATCTTTACTTCGATTTCTTCAGTAGTTACAGGGGCCAGGTCGCCAGTAAACAGTGACCGTGTATCAAAACCGACATCACGCCATTGTTGGGAACAGTGCGAGGCGTAGCTTCGGTGCAACGGGCGACGAAGCACAGCGCGACCGCCAGGCGTGCCTGGGGGGTTTGACGGTTGTGCGGTTGTCGCCCTGGGCACCGGCTCTCTCGGTATGGCACATCTCGTTCCACGAGGTTAGTTCCGCCTGTGCAGTCGTGCGCCTGGTGGGGCAGGCGACCCTCACGACCGGCACGCGATGCGGGCGGGCTGCTTCGGCGGAGCCCCTGGGAACCGCGCGGCCCAGACAGACAGCACTGCTGCTGCACTCCCCCTTTAACATCCTGCGCCCTTCGTTTCAACTCCACGAAGGCGATTCGAGCACACGATAATACGTGTTCAGCCTTGAACTCCTCTCGGGGGCCCGGCTGTCGATTGGCCGTGGAGACCAGCAGGGCCGATAAGTGAGGGAAGGTTCAACGAGGAATGGATGCGAGAAGGCCTACGACAACCACCTCAGCCGCTATGGCATAGTCCATTCACGGTTACTTTCAACTTTCCTGAAACCCTGCTAAAGTTCTGCTTCCAGAACACTCCCCCCGCCACATGCACACAAAGCTCAACTATGTCTAGAAAATGGCACCGAAGGGACAAAGAGCCGCATTCGTGCGCACTCAGTTACGTTTTTTTTTTTTGCATGAGAACTATTTCTTACTAGGTATACCAACACACCTATTTCATCATTTGTTTATGATTATATTATAATTTATAGATAAAATATAAATTAAAGTTCAGTTTAACAAAAAGTAAGGAACTTTAGTTTAACACAAGTATAAAACGCTTCTGAGACGTGGCATATTTAGGGGAAAAACATGTCTTATATAGTGATTTTTCAAATTTGGTTCAAAAAGTGTGGAGAAACCGTGAAGAGACTTTATGCGTGTTTTGACGTGAATACGACATTAAAATTTGACCGACAATTATAGCACCAGGATCAAAAGGTTACATAGCCCATTCCGACAATGTAACGCCGTTACTAATAATTCGGTTGAAACTAATATGGTCTCTTTCGATCAAGTATACGAATACGATGCGAGCGTGATCTTGAGTCGGCTCCGTGCCTGCGGGGAGGCGTGGGTGGGGGCCCCCATGGCTACTGGCGGCCATTTTGGCCGTGGGCGAAAGTCTCCGGACAGTATATTTCGCGGCTCCCGATGTGCTAGTACGCTGATCGTGGTACCTTGTCTACACTTGTCGATTTAATCCGTAAAAGCCAAGTATCCGTATCGTTATTTTCATTTCATTCCCTCAGCTCTCAAGACCTCGATGTTAAGAGCCGCCCAAATCTCTCCGCTCTCCACTGCACTTGCGAGTACCTAAAGCTGGTATGCATGCAATAGCGTGGTTTGGAGCCTGGAATAAGAGTATGCTTGTCATTACCAGCGGCAATAATCAAAATAACTTTTTAACACTTATATAGCTGTCCTACGTAGTTATTAATATTTCGTCCCTCTTAAAAACGCAGCATTATGATTACATTTACATGTTGCTTCAAAAAAGAGGGGTGCTGCTTACAGGTTGAGTAGTACGTATTATATAAAGGGGGTAAAAATTAAAAAAAAAAAACACATGACTTAATATTTAGCTTCTCCTCAGCGTAATCGCCCTCCAAACGGCAAACGGAGTACACTGTAAAATATTTTTTGTAAACTTACTCAACTGTAATAGAAGTTTTTAACCTATAAATCGTATGGAAATGAGAACACATAAACGGCTGCAGATGTAGGAATGTTTAGCATTGCTACTGTACAAAGTTGGGAACTTCCCTACGCATCTAACTCATTCCTGGGCAAATGTAGGAATGCTACCTGGATGTACGTACACACTGACGTGGTAAATTTACGAATAGTTTCTTAAGAGCGTGTGTGTTCCGGACGCAGGTGATGCTGAAGTACGCCGGCCTCAGTGTGCCGGCCACGCCGGATGTGTTTGCACAGAAGGTAATAGCGGTAGATGTGTTGTATTGCCAGGTGCGTGCGTTAGTAACGCGCCAATGCAGAAAAGACGGACATGACCTTAATGTATCGGCGCGCTGTCACCGTGCGGCGTGGAGATGTTTGTACGTGGGCGCATTTCCAAATCGACGACACCCGAACGAAAAGACATTTGAACGCCTCTATGAGTGTCTATGGGAAACATTGTACGGGCGCGACGCGCCAACCACGATGTATCTGAGAAGGTGCGGTCATTCGTTGCAAGATGTCTACAGGGCTGTGTTGATGCCCCATGCTGCACAGTTCTGAACACTTTCTGCCGCACACGCTGGGCGGTGTAACTACTGTAAGCGCCAGGAGTGCTGGCGGCTCGTCTCCCCAGGGAGCCGTGGTGGCTGAGCGGTTAGACTGCTCGCCTCCCACCGAGGCGAACCGGGTTTTCGCGTTGGGAATCGTGCTGGACGATGCCTCTGGTCAGCGGGGTTTCTCGGGTTTTCCCCGNGTTGGGAATCGTGCTGGACGATGCCTCTGGTCAGCGGGGTTTCTCGGGTTTTCCCCGCCCTTGCATTCCGGCGCTGCTCCGCACTCACCTCGATAACCCTCATCGGCTCTCAAGGCCTCGCTGTTAAGAGCCGCCCGAATCTCTTCACTCACTCGTCTCCCTGGAGCCGACACCTCCTGTGGGGCAGTCGGTTGGTGCGCAGCCTGTCTGGGGTGCGGGAGGTTCTGGGTTTTAATCCCAGGTAAAGCATAGGTGTTAGTTTAAGTTAGGTCATAAGTTAGTTTGAAAGCCGTCCCCTGATAAGCCGCCAGGCATAACGTTGGGGGACGTTAATAAACCCAATCCAATCCAGTCGTCTCCATGGGTGCCTGCGCAGGGGCCGCCGGCACGGTACGGCTGGCGTCATCTGATATTAGTAACGGCTCGGCTGTGTATTAACTGTTACAAAAATATTCGGCACGCCTCAGCAAACGCGCTACTGATAACACGGAGAGTAATGTTTTTAGCACGGCATCAGTCTTTAGGAGGCTGCGCGTGCAGCTAACCCNCCCTCTCCATCCCACGGACTTACCACGCTCGTCGTAATTCACCCGCTAGTTGTTGCGCTAACAGTACCATGTAGACACCGTCTGCCGTAGCTTTGAACTACGATCAAGCGGAGGGAACGCTGAGTAGGCCATAAGATTGTTTATGTATTTTCCTTCACATAGTATGTAATACTCTCCATATAAGCAGTGCCGGTCTTTTTAAAAACAACCTGAATAAAATATGTTGCCTACAAACGCCCATGCTTTATGGCCTGAAGATCATAACTGTAGGAGATGATACTAAAGTTATAAAAGTTATATCTAAGACCTCTACGACAGGTATTCTAACCCAAAACATCGTGACCCGGAGATAAAAAAACACGTTTACTGACTTCACATACAGGTAGTAACCCTTATGCCTCTTCACACTTTACGGTTTTAGCCCATATGGTATCAGACGGGTGAAACCAAACATAAAGATATATACACTGAAGAGCCAAAAAAAAAACTGGTATAGGCGTGCGTATGCAAATAACGGAGGTATGGAATCAATCAGAGTAACGCGATGCGGTCGGCAGCTAGATCGGTTACTGCTGCTACAATGGCAGGTTATCACGATTTAAGTGAGTTTGAACGTGGTGTTATAGTCGGTGCACGAGAGATGGGACATAGCATCTCCGAGGTAGCAATAACGTTTGGATGTTCGCGTACGACCATTTCACGAGTGTGCCGTGAAAATCGGGAATCCGGTAAAACATCACATCTTCGAAATCACTGCGGCCGAAAAAAAATTGTGAAAGAACAGGACAAACGACGACTGACGAGAATCATTAAACGTGGCAGACGTCTAACCCTTTCTCAAATTGGCGCAGATTGGATTTGTGGACTGCCCTGCTGGATTAATGGTGTGAATTGCCACCTGCATACCTTCAGACATTAGTCGAGTCCATGCCACGTCGTCTTGC
>NQII01000322.1:392423-407240 GCA_002778355.1 Clitarchus hookeri | reverse complement strand
GGGGGGGGGGCTACACGATATTTGGCAGGTGTAGCAGTTTTTTTTTTGCTCTTTAGTTTATATTGCAATGTATGCACCTTTACACACGATGAGGAATGAAAACCGTGCAGGAAATAACCAGATGGACGCCATGTAGTAACCGGACAAATATCGACTGTGCAGGTCACTGGACGGACGCGATATATCTTTGATGCACTTCTACAATTTGATTATTCACACACGCCGGTTGTGATACGTCCTGTGTATATGTTTGCAGTGGGTTGGTCGCGCGTGTTTGAATGCTGACGGTGCTTTGTGCGCGATAATAAGATGAGTATTTTGATATATATGTCGAATTTATTTAGTTGAAGAACAGCATCCATTAGCCTTCATTAGAGGACAAAACGCCCTGTATATATCAACGTATATATACAGTATATTGCGTATCTTGCGTTACAGACTTCGGGAGGTGATTAGGCATGGAAAAACTAGTAGAAAATTTTTGAAACGTTTTGTCCTTACTCGAGTAGTTTAGGAGGTACGCCTTCAAACGTGCAGCACACATGAATCGGGTGGCAGTTAAGTAACCTGTAGAGCGTGGTGACGAATAAGACGCGTGTAGCATACTACGCATCAACTATGAAACATGACGTATGCATATATCCCCCATTCCATAGCCAGCGCGTTCGCCAGACCTCAATCCTTTAGAATCCTTTATAAGGGTCACATTAAAATTGTGGTTTTCGAAGCACCCGTGGAATGCGAAGCGAACCCTATGCCGCGAATTGACGTGGCCTACAACAATGTTCGTAACACACTAGGGTTGTTGGAAATGATGCGACAGGCGGTGCCGCAGCTTTATGGATGTTGGTGGCCGTCAGTTTGAACATTCACTGTATAAAATAATCACCTGGGGTGCCTAACTGCTACGAGTTCCTCTCATGATTTGAGCATCACATTCCAAAGCTTATCTCCTTAACGTCTCGAGTAAGGAGAAAAATGTCTCTCAAATTTTCGACCTGTTTTGTCATACCTAATAACCTCCCGAAGTCTGTAACATAAGTTACGAAACATCCAGTAACAAAACAGCCATTACTTTGAGAGAAATGTTTGACGTGCTGAAAGAGTTAAGACTTCGAGTAGAATGCTTTTGGTATGCATATATTACATCTGATCAAATTGCACCCCATTGTATATCACTGCACTTGCACAACCTGCTGATATTCGCCCGTCCGGGCTGCAATCGAAATGAAATCAAACTACCGAAAGTAGGGTTTATCCCGTGCGATGTACGTGTGAGAGGCCTCACGATCAGCAAGGCCGTACCTTGCGTGCTGCATTCAGTCTCATCTGAACTGTGATTTTTGTATAATGTACAATGTAAGCTACGTAACTGAACCACGGAAGTGGAACCTTTTACCTGCCAGGTCCGGCGTCTTTACGTCACGAAATATTGATACGGAGAACTTGACTGGAAAAGAAATGTTTCTGGCGCTCCCTTCAGGGCTGTGATGAGAGGAGACCAGGGGATTCACAAACACTCCTCCCCTCACAGCCAACTGACTGCACGCGGCCGAACTCACTCCTCATTACCCACCCCAGCTCGGACTAGATTCTGGACAGAAGGTAAATGATTTAACTCCACCTGACACCAACACATGAAGCAGAGGGTTCATTGACCTTCGCAGGACCCTGTGTATACAAATACGCTCACTCAATCAAAATTAGTTTTATTACTTGTAAGAACTTAATTCTAATTTATTTTACTTTGAAACTTAAATTGAATTAATGATAGGTTTTAATTTTTGTTTATAATACACTTACGGTTTTCCTATATAATCTCTTCCTGCAGCTTTTATTTCACTTATCATTCTTAACAGACCTTCATGCTATAGAGTACGCACTTAAAAACAGTTTCGTACTGACCAAAAAATTTTGCTGTTGACCATAAAAATTTTTTGTCAGTACAGACCTCAATAAAAATTTTGCAAAACGAACTTTTTTTTTTTGTAATTATGCTATTTAATGCCAATCACAAAAGGACTTTAGTAGTCACCAATAAATTCGGGGTTTTTGTAGGCAATAATGTGTTCGTTAGACGTAGCAAAACCGCCACGATACTATCAGCAATACTGATTAGTAGAAACCTGCAAAATTCGCGTTATTATTTAAGGACAGACTGAACTCCAAGTTACTGTGCGTTTGACAAACTTCAACCACTGGCCAAAAATATGTTTGGCACGCCTTGGAGAACTCTTGAGCCAATAATATAAGTTCAGCGCTGGAATGGCCAATCTCTTTGGAGAAGATCAAGCAGATACGTGACGTTGATTGCAGTGCAGTGCCAATGAAAGCACAGACTACGGTCACTTGTTTACAAGGCAGTATATTCTATCCTGTCATCGGAGTTAAACGTTAATTTTCTTGTCTGTACAAAAGTGTTTTGCGGGTTGCAGTCTTTGGTAAACTGTTCTCGACAGCGGGATCGGAGTCACCCATGCCTTTATTAAGGAACCAACTATTGCCTGCAAGGATTTCGGATAACCACTGAAAACAGAAATATAAATGGTCGGACCAGGGATCGAACCCGAGTCCTTTCGATTGAGAGCTCAGTGCGTTACCACTGCAACATCCCGTTCGATGTCGTGGGTGTTGATTTGAGGATGCACATACTACAAATCTAACAAGTGGTGCACACACCAAGGCGTGGACATTCTAACTCGCGGAAAGCTTATTTTCTGGAATCATTTATGCGCAACATATGCTTACTTGGCATAAAGATATTGTTACGAGACGCCTGGGAGGCGTATCTGAGTTCGTGAGGGATAAAAGGGTGAATAAAATTGACAAAACTAAATTAAAAAATTTTAAAAATTTATTCACACAGCTCTTATTTAAACCATTAAAATTATCTATCTGCTCTGCTACCCTATTTATTGTTCAGTGAGAGCAATATTTAATTTCTATTTCAACTAGAATTAACGTCCTTGTTAATGACTCTGTTTGGTTATAGTCAATTAGCTCATACTTATCATTAAAACACGTTCAGTTTATCTGTTGACACTATTTTTAATGTCTCTCACTCACTCATCCAGTTCAGTTGTCCAGCCTGCCAGTCACACCCTTCACTGCGCCGATGCTCGCAGTCGCAGATCTTCCTCCCGCTGGTCACTTCCCTCGCCGTTAGTTTCGTTCCGCCGGCCTTGACACGGAAAGTTCTACGCACCCCGAGTCGTGTCGAGAGAAACTAGGGTAGGGAAACCACTAGAAAATTCTTCAGATAAACGCAGAAACGCAATGCAACCAAGATCATGAGCGCGCGCCGCAAAAAAAATAATTTATTATCGCGTCGGCTCGTTTTTCGTGACAGGAAAATCGTCTTGGATTATCGCTCGCCCTGACCTTCCGAACATCCCTTGTGACTTGCCGCCGCTGCCATGTCACTTCCGCTCTCTCGCTCGCGACAAAGCAGCGAGCGCGTAAACAATAACATAATCCATCCCCAATTTCTTAAGACCATCCCTTAAGGAATCCGTTTGTAACCTGATGTAAGGAGACTTACGTGAACAAACATGGCGTCGGTAGTGACCAGATCACAAGGTGGCTTATTGCCAACGCACCAGCGCTCGTGTGCAGAATATAATGGATGTAGTTTTCCAGTAGCATTAAAATGTTTTACTCTGGAGGACACGAATTGTATTGCTGCCAACTAAATATTTGGTGCCAGCCAATAAACATATTTTCTGTAAACGAATATGTTTATAATCATTTAATAACAATATTTGGTACTCTGACTTGTCAATCTACGTGTTATTGTTCACCACGATATTTTTTACAAGTAACAAAATTTCGCCTTGTAAAGCATCAACAAAATTGATTTTTGTAGTTATAAATATTTTTTTTGTTCAGTGCGTCCTTTTTTTTTTATTGCGACGGCTCTTACGAAACCGCGAAATGTTTTACTTTGTGAATGCAGTTTATAAGCATTATTCTAGTATGCCATCATAACCGAAGAGCTTCAATTTTGGTTTATGAAACACCTGTTTTTTTTTCTTCTCCCTTTTCAAATACAAATTTCGATGACGTAGATAAGAACAATAATACACTTAGGCTTTTTCGTTTCCAGCAGCCACTTGTTACATTCAAACTTTTACGTTTGAACGTCAATACCTTATTTATCCCGTTGAAGGCTGTTTGACTTGATTAAATTTATTTATCACGTCTGCGAACTTATTTCCAAACTGTGTGATTTTCATTCTTTAAATGAACCATCACGTTGACTTCCTCAAGAATTAGATTACACTGTTTCATAATATCAGTGTGTTCAACCTCGTGTCTACTAAAAACTAATTTTATAAATAGTTAATCTACCTATTTTAATGCTGTAAGGGTTTCTAGGGATCGCCTCGTTTTTAAGCGCGTTCCAGGTAGTTCCAAACAGTAGTATCATCAGAAAATCTTTAAATGTCCGATCTGATACCTTAAGTTTCGGCTCGTTCCTGAATACTTGTCGCCTTACTTAATGTCTACAAACTGCGGTTGCTGTCTTGCAAATAAAGAAAGCAGAAAAAAGTTGTTAACTCTGGGTGGTGTACACCTTTAAAGACTAGCAAGAGTGACTTATTTATTGCAAATAGGCTACATAAATTTAGGCCATTCAATAAGTGTCTGGAAAATGTGTAATTTGGCAAATGTATGTAACAATTGTAAAAACTGTTCCTGTGATCAAATTATTTCATGAAATAATTTCTTCGATTCGCATTAAATTTCTACCTACGAAAGCATAACTGGTTGTTAAATCACCACCGTTTTTTTATAATTATTTAAAGTTACTTGTTAACGAAACAGTGAAATGTTCGACAGGTAGACAATACCCATTACACCGGAAATGACAAGGTGACGTAACACGCAGTACAAATAAAGACGTTATTTTTCAAACGAATTTAATTGGAAATTAAAAAAATTAAATATTGTTTGTTTATGCTTTTTGATCAAGTAGCATATTTAAAAAAATTCAAATGCAAAAATATTATCACGTTTATAAATAGTTTCTAATGAACACTGTAGAACAAATTCTCTCCAGTTACAATCTGATCTCACAGACTTTACGAGCTCCCGCAAATTACATAATTTAGAGCTTAAGTGAAATATGTCAAATGTAATTTTGAAAATATTCTTAATTCCTTAAAAAACATAGTTTATTTTGGAACAAGCATAATCATTTAAATTATTAATATCATAATTGCTTTGTTAAAGTCTTTAATAAAATATGCTCAATAATTTATAATATAATGTAAGAAAGCCTCAGGGGCGTATCCGAGTTCATGAGGGATGGAGGTCTTAATAAAAATACAAGAACTAAATTAAATAATTATATCTATTTTCAATGCTACAAACAGTCAAACATCTGTTATTTACCAGTCTGAGCGTCCTATTAACTCTTGCTGTTCTTATTGAGAAAATGTTTCAATTACTATCTCCATTTCAATTACATTCTTTATCACAGTCTTTACTCTTGTTAACGTCCATTAAACTGTTCCAATTATCTCCACACGTTTATAGCCCAACTGTCGCTCAAGGTCGCACGAGATGCCAAACTCTCGGCTCTTAAGCACTCCCAGGGGCCCGAACATACTTTAGGTAGGTGCCTTCTAGAACTTTCTCGGCAATCCAAGTTGTTCTGGGAAAGGTAATGGTGATGATGACGACATTCCTGCCTGATAAGTGAAGAAATATGAGCTTCTTAGAGTCAGCAAGGCGTAAGCTGCTATAAGTTTATCGGCTTGTGCAGCGGCGTCCTTTATGATAGGCCGCTCGTTTCGTCTAACATTACAAACTTGACCTCCAGCTCTCGGTGCCTTCTCATGGAAAGAAAACTCCTGGCAGCGACATGCAACAATAATAAACCGGAAATATATAACTGTAAATGACTTCAAAACTAGTCAGTGTATTACTAGAATTAATTTTCTGTATTTTGCACACATTTTGCACACATTTCGCCACTTAATAATGCTGAGTAATTTAGGGCACAAGTTATCGTCTGGTCCTTTCGTAACCAGTTTTCTCCTTAATGTAGAACACATTTCAATTTAAAATTTTAGACACCGCAGACACACACAACTACACAGGCGTACAGGAAGGAAGATGCCGTGCCGTTATTTCAAGAGAAATGCAGTTTTAATATCAAACACGTTAACATTCTACAAAACATAACGTTTCAACACTGCGCATTGCAGATCATTCAGGAAGGAGACGAAACCATGCAACATTGCCTCGTTTCATAGCCATGTAATTATACTTGCTAATGTCTAATCGTGGTATCTTCACACGTTTTGAACCAAACCTTTGAAGAAACACCCCATGTATAATGTATTTGGTTACTTCCTAAATATGCCATGTATCACAAGCGTTTTATACTTGTGTCTACATGAAAGTGCCTTATGTTTGGTTAAATCGAACTCTTTCTTATATATTATCTATGAAATACCCTATTTCGTTCATAACTAATATGAATAAAGACACAGAGAAAATAGGTGTGTTGGTTGGTAATGGCTAGTAAGAAATAGTTCTTATGCGAAATGTTATTGCACTGAGTGCGCACGAATGGGGTGCGTTAGCTCTCTAAAGGCTTTGTTTTCATGAGGCGAAGGAATGTCCTGGAAGTAGAACTTTAGCAAGCCGTCAGAAATGTTGGAAGTAATCGCAAAAAGACTACATATAGTTGGTGACATATAATGTTCAGCTTGGTTTACACCGCGAGACCGCATCATTCTACGGCTGTGGTCACTGGAATATCTTCTCCCTCGTTGTTAACACTCACCACCCTCCCAAAACCCCTTTAAGATTTCCTGATGAATTTACTGCCCGCTCTGACAACACTCTCGCATTCTACGCTCGGCACCGAGCTGATAAGCGGCTGTCGGTCCCCCAGCCGTGAGAGATTGGCCTGCCGCTATGAAATATGACACCCTCACATTTACAGCTAAAGAGTCGTCGAGAAAGACTTCCTATGGGTGCGCGGCCCACCTTCCATGATCCGGCGAGACGTGAGCGTGTTATTTTCCTGTGAGAATTTCAGACGACGTATTCCACACTGATAACGCAGTTAAAACACTGGCGTCACTACGAACGAACAAACACAATTTTCAGCAGCTTAAAACGTGCATGCAAATTTTAAGTTACATTTGTGTACCTAGTACAGATAATTATTTAATTCAAGTTTTTCATAATCTTAAGAATTCTCAATATTGACTACTTGCTCCAGTGGATATGGGTGTTCGTGTTTAATTGGTTACTAATGGAAGTTGTACTTACTTTATTATTTTGCCATTATATATCACGCCTCTAAGTGTACCAGTTTGGGAACTGACAGAGTTGATACTTGTTGGTGGTGGTACGGGTTCGGCTTGTGTACTCTGATTAGAAATAAATTAGACAGTGACTAAGTGCAGGTAGCGGTTACCGAAAATATAAGCCACAACGGTAGGTTGATTGCAGGCGAACAAGTGCCAAAAATAGCCACACGATGCTGTAAATTCGTCGGCGTGTGAATTTGGTATTCCGGCGGTCAACTTTTTGCCAAGATATTGATTTTTTCGTTTCTGCTGACTCGTAAGTTTGGCTACATCAACACTGCTGTATCTGTTAAAATAAAGTGATGAAATTTAAATTCTACAAAGTTCTTTTGTTATTCGCCGCATGCGTTTCGGTGACGCCGTTAAAACACATTCTCGTCGGCTGCTGGCGTTAAACACGCGACGGTAGCTGTGTCCAGGAGCCATCAGAAGATACAGCTAGGCACACTCAACCTACCACCTGCAAATACATCTACCTGCGTATGGTGACGTCACAGATGAGCAGCCAGTCAGCGCTCACTAGACACCTGCATACCTACAGCACCGCCAATTCTGCCGGAAAACTTTACAATGCGATGGCCAAGTAAGAACTTCTGTGCTCATCATATTAAAAAATTATGGCTTTAAAAAGGCAATATTAAATGATATTACTATCCCAGTTCGATGTCAATATTACTCTGAGAACTACAATCAACAATTACATTGGCCCTTTCAGTCATCACAGACGAAATATGTAACTTTAGGCATTTCAACAGCCAATTTTTTTTTCGGAACTGTACTAATATCGAGCGTAACCAATAAAATATATTTGTGATTTGTGTTGTTGGCAGCAGATGTTAATGAGTCTGCAGAAAAACCTTAATTTATGCTGTTCTCTGCTGTGCACAATGAGGAGCATTAAAGCTGCTTACATTGCAACGTTCAGTACATTGGACACCGTAACTGAAAAGGTTCAAATATATGCAGTTACCGACAGGATTTTTTTTCTTCGAATATTTGTTAACAAATCACGAACCAGCTGTAAAGACGTGACCACTGTTCCAGTGATGCGAGCCACAGTGGTTCACTGAGTTGCGAGACTGTAACTGGTTCATGGAGACTGGCTGGAATGGATGTGAACTCCGTACGTGGTTCTCCCTCTCACACAGGGTGGGCGTGTTGAGAGAAGGTTGACTGGAAGCAGCTTCCCTATCCGAGAGACGGACGTTGTATGAAGTGGGCGCTAGAAAATCTTGGGAGGAACAAGGGCGGGGTGAAGAGGTGAGGGGGAAACGGAAGTAGCCTGAGAAAACTCCCCACATACACCACTGCAGAGTACGCAGAATTCCCCGCATGACAATTCTCGCCCCAAAAATTACCGTCCGTCTCGGTCTGCGGTGTAACCGGGGCCCCAGCTAGCTGCGGAAGGCCAATGTAAGAACCTCTGACCAACAGTGAGTCACCCGACGGAAGGACTCTAATTAATGTTCGCATCTAATTACGCAGTGTAATGCTGTGTTTTAACGTTTCTTTGTGTTAATTATTGAGGCAATAAAGTTTAATTTATTTGGTTTTATTTACATTGCAAGATTTGGCGTTTTTGCTACATATTTTTGTTGGTGAAAATTTCACAGTATTTTACAGTTGCGCTTCATTCACGCTTGAACACTCATCACTATGTCCACAGCATTGTATATTACTACAGTATGGAGGAAGGATACCTATAAGTGACAAAATTACTAACCAATCCTTTCGAAAGTGTTCGGTTAACTGTGAATATAGGCTATATGAAATTAATATTAATTGCTCGTCTTGCGATCTGATAGTTTACACTATACAGAACAGTCAGAAAACGTGCAATTAGTGAACATTTTAAGCCAGTAGTATAAAATTGTTCCTTCTGGGACAATGTTTTGTAAGTGGGACACAGACGGTCGGAGGGTCACCTGCTTCGGGTTGACTCGGGTGAGCTTGGGACAACACGGCATTTCGACAGATAACTGGTCATAAATTGATGTATGTGTACACACACGCATATATATATNATATATATATAAATATATATATGGTGGATATGTGCAACTTTTTTCATCAGTGGCAGTTTTGATTTTGGTCGAGTTTATTATCGACCAGGAAATGTCACTTAGTTAAGGTCTATAGGTCATACCCACTCTACGAAGTAGATCCCATTTTAATATTCGATTTGAATAATCCATGTCTATTCCAGTGTCCACCATCAGTATTTTTTAATATTGCCTTTCTTCTGAGTTTCTTGTTCTTGTAGCACCAAATAATCGAGTATTTCTTTCTTTCATTCTCCTATCGCTTCGAAAATTCGAGTCTCCTACTGTTGCAGATCTAACTTGCAATACATTCCGCTTTCCGGGAATACATATTGCAGTATTGGAAAAGCCCGTTGCAATGCTTCCTTATAATCAGACTTGACTTTGGCGCATTTCAAGGTTTTTATTATTGAATCCCCTCAAGGCTTCTGCCTTAATGGTGCTTGAACTGCGTTTCAGAGTGTTTGAAATACACGTTTCCCCACGAAACTATTAAGCGTGGGTACGACATACTGTTCTAGGAAAAGAACACACGCTTCAGACGAGAGCTGTTGAACACTTTCAAAATGCCATGCACATTAGAAACACCATTTCAGAGTACTCCAAAATGACAAAAAACTTTTTTTTTTAAAGCGTTGTATCTCAAAATATACGCATCAGATAAACACAACACTACTCAAGGGCCCTACAATGAACATTCCTGCAGACTTTCCACCAATAAAATAATAGGATCACCGCTGAAAGTCCCATTGGTACACGCAGTACGATTAGAACACTGCACGCCAGTTCAGAGTCTTGCACTTAGCGGATACGGTATACTTGATGCGCGTGGCAATGTCGCCCTTATCGCTCCCGTGCGTCTCGGCCTTAAACGCGGAAAAAACTCCAAGTAGGCATGAGCCTTAAACACACTTAACAGTTCCATGCAAACAGGTGCTACCTCAAAAAATAAAAGAGTTCATGTTTTCCATTCTCGAGGAGGCTTTCAAGATAACTTTTTGTTTCTTCAATCCCCGGAATAAGTACAGTTCTACAGACACGCCTTGTATTCGAATTCACCCCTCAAGTGACATAAAATAGCTTTGTCTGTTTCAAAAACATGCAGTGGTTTGAACCCAAGTCAAGGGATGAATGCGCCCCATCCAAGGACAAGAGCCGTATCCTGTTTGCGTGCCCTGCGTTTCTATTTTAGTCATATAATTGCTCACATCACCTTAATTTTACCGGGGTCATGTCTTGCTGTAACTTTCTGGCCACTGATATTTGTATATAAACCATGGTAAGACAATATTAATATATTTAATTAACTGATAATAAATGTTATACCTAAACACTTGTTAAAAGTTGTAACAAGACGAAAATGAACAAGGATGTTGGAATTAAGGTCTCCACACATCGCCACAAAGACGTAAAAGAGGAAGTGGAGAATATATGGGTGGTAATAAAAGTATCGAAAAGTAAATGTATAAATAGTAGTATGTGGCAGTGGATTCGAACACAGCGAATAGTAGCGTCCTTTGGTTCATGCAGCACACTTCGCATAAACCACATTGCAGCGTGTATGAAACCTTTATTTTAAACAGAAAATATTGCATGAATTCTTAACCTTGTTTTTTTTTAATCGATAGACATGCACTTTAAAATAGATAAGGGCAAAACTTTCAAACATCTGATATTGTGCATAGTAGCCATAAATAAAAATATAAATCTGCTTTATGTTAAAATGTTTTACATGAATATCTGCGAAACTTGTTTTAGGGAACTGCACCAAAATTTACCACATACTTTCCACCACAAAAATCACTCTACCACCACTTATACTTATAACGACGAAATAACTGCTTGTCAATTCAGTGACTTACACCTAGAGGCAATGATGTATTTAATGAGCATGCTATTGTCGTCCTTGTCGTCTCCCTTATTTCCCTTAAATGGGTAAAATACATATGCATGCTTTGATGCAGCTGGTGCCTTTCTACGAATCATTGCCAGTTGAAAGAAATGTTGGGAATTATATAAACAAACACTGCTGAAGATCACTACTTCACACATCTCCGCTGGAAGTACTTTTTCCCCAGACAGTTTACTTTCAAATATTCTATTTTGAGAAATGTTTGATAGAAAAAAGTTGGCTTGCGATTGGCTGAAGATCACGTGACTGCCGGACGGACGGGCGATGCGACGGAATGTTGTGAGTCCAGCCTTACTCTCAACTGGCATTCGAGAGGGCTCAGGTTCACTTTGGACTAGCTATCCTTTTTTTTTTGTCCTTTTCCCTTAATAAAGTCCATCTTCGCTTACGTCCTGGTTCCTGATCCTCTGAGTACGTGACTCCGTCTCTAGGGACTCCGTTTTGCAGGAAACGTTAAGGGTTATTGATCCCTTCCACCTTGTATTAAGCAGTTTTCTCGCTGTGCCTTCTGTTTCAGAGGACGTATCAAAACTTTTGGCGCGACAGAGCACAGATAATATAGGCTGTTCACAGTAAAATGAGCACTTTTGAGGCTCTAGTTACTTTTCCCTACGAGCCATTTATTATCCTTTAACCATGTTTTTTAAATAAATATTACTATGTAGGTAATAAACTCAGTGTGTATATTCCACCGCACTCGGATGTTAATGCCTAAGGCTAAAATTATATATATATATATCGATTATTATATTCCAAACAAGAGAGCTTTCAAAAGTGCTCACTTTACTGTTGACACTATTTGGTTGGGGAAGCCAATTTAACTTGCGCGTTTCACCACCTGTGGAGAATACAGCCTGGCTTATAGCGTCGTAGTTAAATCCTCCCGGCATAGACTATAAGATGCCTAGAAGGTTAAGGGGTTTTCAATAATGTAGTCCTTTGCTGTTTCATTTTGAAGGACGAATATATTGTCTCGAGTTTGAACAAAAACAACATTCAGCAACACTTCTGAGGTGTGGTACTATATTCTGGCTACTAGTATTAACTGTGTACGACTTCGTGGTGGAGGGGGGCTTCTCTGGATGGCGACTGTATACTTATCTCTGCTGTGGGTGCTGGTAAGCTGTCATCTGGGGATGAGCTCCGGCGAAGTGGTAGGCCTTGTACAAAGGCTTGCATTTGGTGTCGTCTCACTGGATGGCTGCCGGGCTCGTGCTCACGTCTTCTCGCGATTCCTTGACGCAACTCTTCCCTCGGCATGGTGATAATGAACTGTGTCCCACATTCCCTGCAAGGAGGCTTATATGCTCGCTAGCTTCCTTCCCTAATTGTCGGCATATGTCGCCTTGTTGGGGGGAGGGGGTGAGGTGGTAGAAAGCAGAACAATGCCTTTCCTGAAGGTTGGGGGGGGGAAGGTGGCACCTTGCCCCTAGCTTACTCGGTCAGCTATTTCTCCACAGTGCGTGTTTTCTGATTTCCTGCGAAATACACATGATTATTTTGTGATATCTCGGCGCTCAACTGATCTCACGGGCTTGCTAGAGGTGCTCTTGCTTGGCTCTGCGATTTCTCCCGCTCCTACGTATGTATGTAGCACTATCCGGGTGCTCCGGCGATATGCCAGCTCTTACTCGGCACAACCTTGACACGTGTAACTGCGATCCGTTCTGGCTGTTCACCTGCCTCGTGACACGTGTCAACTGGTAGGCGCTCGCGAAGGGGGTCAGCGAGGCTTCTACTCAAAAGGTGTTACACGACACTGTGAATAGCCTAAAGTTTCCCAAGCAGTCTGAATTTGTTGCAGCTCCACTGCCTTCATTACTTTCCAACAAATAACAGCTAACAAATCACTATTTATTTTATGCGAATGACTACAGGGGTGATAACAGGAAAACTAACTATAGCACAAATATATTAAGAAGTGTACCAAGTTGTATAGTATATTCGTGGTTTCTTCACACTTTCTGAATAAAACCTTTGAAAAATTACCCCATGTTTGACGTGCTTGGTTGTTTCCTAAATATGTCACGTATCACAAGCATTTATACGTGTGTTAATATAAAAATATATTATTTTTGGTTAAATAGAACATTTACTTATATTTGACTTATAAATTTTAACATTTCATTTATGATTAATACGAATAAAAACAGGGAGAAAATAGGTGTTTGGTAATGCCTAGTTAGAAATAGTTTTTCTGCAAAATATTGTTTCACTGAGTGAGCACGAATGTGGTGCGTTAGTCATCTGGTGCAACTTTCTAGACTCAGTTAAGGTTTGTTTGCATGAGGCGGAGGAATATCCTGAAAGTAGAACTTACGCAGGGCTTCATAAAAGTTGGAAGTAACCGTGAATGAACTACCATATACCCTGTATGGACGCAAAATGTAAAACAATACTGCCAGGTTTCGGAGGTAAAACCCTAAATCCTAGATGGCAGGGATAAATCTCTTAAGATAAGTATAGTAGTTATAAAACATATGTTCATCTGCACCTGGCAGGGCGCCGTGAGCCAGCAGTCATCTTGAAATTTCCCTTTTAAAATTTGTTTGCTTTTTCACCTCGAAATTACTATTTTATCCCTCAAAAACGCTTAAAATCGTCAAAAATTCCCTTTTTTTTCCTCTAGTTTCCCGCAAAAAACTCAGCATTTCACACTCCGAATGACATTAACACTATTTCCACAATCCGGCGGAATACGGCGGAAATTGTGCAAAAGTCAGCTGAATTTTGCGATCATTTACAACCATCTCACGCTCTATCATTCCATGTCAACACCAACCATCTTGTCTCAAGAATGTTCCACTTCATTGCCCCTGTCATGCAACTTCATGCTCTGTCACTCAGCCTTGGTACAAGCACATATTCTACGATCCACCCTAAGTACGCATATGCAAATGATGCCTATGCTAATCATGCATGTACTAATGTCGACCATTTTAATCATGCCTATGCTAACTACACACGCACGCATGCACATGTCAGTCACCTGCCATTCTGCCTTGCCATCTGCTGACGTACACTGCAGGAGGATGCCTTTGTCGTCTGCTAGCACTATAATTCCATACGTGCCCAGCAGATTGCAGCGCACTTGCGCTCCCCCAATCGCCCGCGTCGTCATCGTCTCCTTGTCGTCGTCACTAGAAGCGCAACCATCACCATCTCTATTTCCCCGGCCGTCTTCTAGAGCGCGCCAGCATCGCCACATGCCATCTTCGTTTCCGATGTCGACTGCTGGTACAGTTGGTCTATATGACTCCCACGAAGAACCTAAGCATAGTTGGCTGCCAATTTACATCCACTCCACTGAAGCTATGACCATCAAATTTATATCATGGCCATCACCCCTACCCCTGACCAAAGAAAAAGGTAGGTTATATCGTAAGCTTGCCTATGAGCATATATGTTTGCCATTTCCCATCCACAAAAGCTATGACCAGAAAATTTAAATCACAGGTATTACTCTGGACTGCAGTCAAGGATATATATATATATATATATATATATATATATATATATATATATATAT
>NQII01000322.1:370673-389574 GCA_002778355.1 Clitarchus hookeri | reverse complement strand
ATCAGTAACAGAGGTCAGAAATAGACGGGCATCCACCGCCCCCCGCCCCCCTAACGAAAGTCTGGCTTACTTTCCCCCGCAGCAGCCGCCAACCAGCTATAACATGTTTACCGTGTGTTGAACCCTTGTGTAAACTGACTGCTAGAGTATGCCAGCGGTAACTTGCATTGCTCAGCAACGCCAAACCGTCAGTTTATTCCCCCTTCGGGGTCGGCAACCGGCAATTATTTGCATCATTTTCCGACGTTAAGGCGTTTAAGAAGATATATAATTATTTTCTGCATGTTACGAATATTACCGCGTAATTCGTTGTGATGTGAAATAATGGTCTTGAAAAAAGGCATGGCAATTAAGGAAGAAGGCCTTTAAAAAATAAGTATGTAAACGAGTTATTAAATTGTTAGATTTATAATTTCTTCGTTAAAATTACAAAGTTGAACAAAATGGGCATATTAGGCAGCAGCTCAAATTTATTTCTCATGCTATCAGAATATTTCTTGTAAATTTCTTGTTAGGTTCATACATATTTCAGTTTTGAACTTTGAGACATTTGAAGTGAATATATCCAGAAGTTAATCCTTTACCCCGCAGGGGAACGAAGTGTTCGATTTCAAAGAATATGTAACGTGCAAGTCCTGAAACGACGATAATAATTTTAGCTCAAACCATACTGTGTGTTGAAATAATTTTTTAATTTTCAAAGAATTTACGTTTTATGTTACAATTCTCGTATTTACGCGAGTGTGTGGTGGAGGACAGAATAATGATATGATATCGGGCGTCGAGTCATAAAGGAATGTTTGATTGACAGGCGAGCGATAATCCTACCAGGGTTTTGAGTTATGAATGCATTCCGCCGCGATAACCCTTTGGCGGCTCGTACGCTCCTGACCTTCGGCAGATAGAATTTCTGCGTTTATCTGAAGAATTTATTGGTTTGCTGGCCTCATTTCTGTCAGCGTGACTCGGGGTGAGTTGAACCACCCAGATGGTCAGGGCGGCTGATATATACGTGCGACAGGCCTCCGAGCAGGGAGCTTTTTGATGTAACGGGAGTTCGGGCATTTTTTTTTGCGACGTTGAGCGATAGAAGACGAGCCAGAAGAGCAACAAAGGGTGACTGAATTGATCAGCGGGAGGAAAATCTGCGACTGCAAGCATCGGCGCAGTGAAGAGTGCGACTGACAATCTGGACTATTGGACTGGATATATGAGTGTAATACACTACAAATTATGGGAACAGACATGCCTAACATGTGTTAATGATGAATGAGAGTTAATTTACTATAACCAAACATAGATTTTGAGAAGGACTTTAATTAAGGTTGAGATAAATTTTGAATACTGCGCTCACTGAGAAATAAAAAAAGTAATAGTGGAGAAAGATAGATTGATTCTGTAAAGAATTGTTTGCTGTAAATATTAGCAGTGTGAATAAATTAAAATCAAATTTAGTTCCTTTATTTTTTTTAAGACTTGCATCCTTCACAAACACAGATACGCCTCTCAGGCGTCTTGTAAAAATAATGTTATCATCTATATCATGTCACAAAATAATGTAATATCCAGAAAATCCAGAAAAAAATCTGTGTCTCTTGGACAGCCTTTATATTATTCATGGAACATTTTATCACCCAAAAAGTATGGCATTCACTTCTTCAGCAACAACACTACAAAACGAATTAATTTACTATTCATACCACTATTATTTCCGAAAACCTCAATGGCCAAGATCGCTAACGCGTTGCCTGAGTAATCCTGGTGAGCAGTATATATGTATATTGTTTTCGATATAAGATTAGACGAGTTTAGAATTATTTATGTGGACCATTACTAAGCAAATATATAGATGTATTTATGTATATCAGTTGCCCGTTAATAGTCGAAATGGAAGTTTCATAGTGACGGGAAACATTGTATAAAAAGTTAGCTAGCAAAAATGTACAACTATTTTTGTAAATCTCGTAATTTAAGTTTACTTAACTCAAATAAATATATACTGCGCAGGGAGATATTTACGCTTATGTTTGTGCTTACGTGTAAGCAATGCTGGACTGGGTGGATTTATTAAGGAAAAATTAAAGGTATCATGAATTTGCCAAAATTTAAAAATCTATTTTCAGATATTTTTGCAAAAAAAAAAACCTTTATCGAACCACTGTAATTAATTGCAGAAAACTGTTTGCTAGACATTATTTGAAAAAAATTTTTCTTTCGTGCCTTGCTTAACGATTACCTTTGTGAAACTAACGCACCACTGTATCATTTTTCTGTAAAAGAATTATCTTCGGTTGCGGACTCTTGCGTAAGACATTCAGTTACGATTTCTGAACGCACATACACACATTCAACCGCCTCCTGTGTAAAAGGTGAATTTTGTTGTCCAAAAAAATATTTCTTTGCGAAATAAAAATACGTGAACATCCTAGTCATGACACAGTCATCGTTCGTGAATGACTCGCAGACGGTTTATAGTATTGTGCCGTTTGTAATAGCTGCCGAGATAGTGCACTCTAAACTTGAAACAGTGAGGAATGTGCCAAATCAGTGAAAACAGTGAAAATTGAACAACTGATAATCATTGCCAGATAACTAATTATAGTCGTTGGATTTCACTGAATTATTTGTGATTCCCGCTGAATGTCAAGAATTCCACCGCTATAAATCACTTGTTTTCATTTAATTTGCTTGATTCGCCGGTCAGCAGTAGCCTATCAGGTGACTTTCAGTGAATATTATTCCACTGGTTGGTGTCACTGATTCGGACTTAGAGTGCACTCGTCGGCATTTTTACACTGGAACTGGGATGGCTGATGAAACTCCAATAATTAGAGCAACGAGTTACCCTGAAATTTCAGTAGCTCCAGCAGTGCGTGGCGGTGCCGAGTGATTGTAAGCGGTAGTGAAGTGACACAGAATAAGTACATATACAGAAGTGGAACAGGTGCTTGCGCAGCGATCTCCACTCGCACACGCCAGCTAAAGGACGGCACTGGCCACCAACATGTCGGAATGCCGTTCGCCAACTGTCGCCTGGTGACTTACCTGCCACCCGTCAGCCCAGCCAATAAGAATTTTCTTTTCGTAACACACGATAGCCAATCAGACGCGAGGTCAGATCTACAGTCTTGCGCAGCCAAACAGCGAATGGATACCCCCCACATCAAATGAACCGCCACGTCATTTCACTTTCAGTGGCGAATCCAATGGGGAAGGGGGTCTCTAAAAGACCTTGAGCCCCCTTGGAACTGAATTTTACATTGGCTAAAACATTATTCTTGAAACAACTACATTGTTAGTGTGGTATTAAAACATCAAATAACAAATACTGGGACATACTATCTCCTTAGTATTGAAATTTATATGCACCAATAAAACATAATGCTTACTGGTAAGCATGTGGTTTGATCGTAATGCACAGTGTCCCACCCTTCACGTGGTGTCCCCCTTAAGAGTTGGCTTCTCCCTTTTTGCAGAAATTCTTAGTTTTCGTGTCACAATTTCAGTTACAAATAAATTATTGGAAATGTTTGATTATAGAAAATTAACTATTTACTAGTTTTTTAATACTTTTGTATCTAATTTTCACTGTATATTATTTCCTGCTTGCAGAAAGCTCGGGCCTTGTTGATAAAATATTAATATGTTCCTGGGTTTTTACAACAAGCAGATAACGAACAATCAAAATTACGCAGAAAAATATTAAACAACTCTTAAAATGTAATTTTTTTAATGATCGTACATTGTCAGTAATTACTATGAATCCAAAATTGTGACGCGAAAATGAAGAATTTCTGCAAAATTGGTGAGGCCGAGCCTTAATGGGCCTCTAGATCCGTCACTGGTATATAAAGACTGTTCACGGTTAAACGAGCACTTTTGAAATCAACTATAGAAAAATGTCACTGTCCCTACCTACATATACAGGGTGATTCTAAAATCATGGGATCAACATTGCGGGACGGTAGAGCTCACTAAAACAAACAATTATTGTATAGTAATATATGGGCGGAAGTGACGCGTTGAGGCACAAACACAAAAATAACACATGAAATGCAACACAGTGTTTATTTACAACGTCGCCGCTAAATGCCTTTTTACAGCAATGTTTATAATAATTGCTCAAAATTGCTACCACCGACAGTAATGCAAGCTTGGTAGCGTCGGTGGAGTGATGCTGATGCTGATGCAGCAGGTCACTGGCGCACCGTTTGACTGCCCTCAACAATCGCCACCATTGTCAGCCAATCACGCCATATGTAGAGGTCGCCAAGCATGCGTGACTGTTGGTGGATGCATTTCCAGCAACTGTTTTAACATTTTCTGTACGGCATCACTAGTTAAGTATGCTGCTAATGAACATTTTATGTTTCCGTTAATGTGTTATGTTTTTGTGTTTGTGCCTCAACGCGTCACTTCCGCCCATATATTCCTATATAATAATTGTTTGTTTAAGTGAGCTCTACCACCCCTCAATGTTTGTCTCATGATTTTAGAATCATCCTGTATATTAACGGGTACACTGTGTGGCATGCGTCCAGTAAAGTTGGTGACGGTGGAGGGAAAGTAGTTATTTTCAAAGAAGAATTATAAAAAAGTTAGGTAAAAATTTTTTAATAACGAAATGGTTTCTATTGCTTTGTGTTTTTTTTTAACGCAAGAATTATCAAATTTATAAAATACTAGCGAACCGGCCTGTCTTCGCTCGGTAACAATTCTTACAGCGATACTTTGAAAGACAAAAATGGTTACTGTGGGTCATCCTTAAAAGATAAACATATGCTATTACGGACTTTTCTGTAGACCTTTTTGAGAGCTACAATTCTGTAGTAAATTAATTTGATGTATCTGTTATGGTTTAGTCAGCGCAAGCCACGTAAGCGCCCTTAAAGCGGGTTTTTTACGACTTGATTAAAAACTGTTCGACATTTCTCTTCTATCCTTACACTAAATATAAATGTATTATACACCAAAACCTTCCACAAGAAATACTCTAAATGACGTAAACCGCATCAAAATCCATCAAGTAGTTTAGACGTACTAAGCGAATACACAGACAGACGTGGATACGCGACTTTGTTTTATACTATTTAGAGATTTACTTTTCTAATAATTTCTCAATGTAATTTGACATAAGCATGAATAAAGTGATCAGACTCGTGACAACGTTAATTTTACGTGTCGCGGAAGAATACGCATAGTGAATACAAGTAGATCTTAAGCAGGGATTTCAAAAATGGCCACTTTACCGTGAACAGCTTATTCCTGTTCTGCAGCAGTGGCAGGCAAATGGACAACTGGCGCGGCACGACTGGGATAGCGGACGGTGGGAAAATAACAATCACACCAGGTCACCACTTATACTTTATTTTAAAACATTTTGGTATTTTTTACCATGTCGTACTTGTGCCGTTGGCACCATTACTTTCGTGCGTGAAACAGACAAAAGAGTTTGCGACAGAAAGAGGTCATTGATGCTAAAAGAATATGCTTCATCCAATATTAAAATTAACTATAACTATCTTCTCGTTCTGCGGTATTACTTCAAAACGAATAATATTTGGATAAACATACATCTTCGAGCTGCTAGTTTTTCCTGCAAGCCTTTAGGCAGAATGGTTGATTTGATTAGCATTCCGCCGCCTACTTTCCCGACTCTGAAACGCTGCAACTGGATCTTCGTGTTTCAGGACAAGTCGTATTCAGTATGCCACTTCGCGAATCTTAGTTCACGAGGGATTCATAAATGACGCTCCTCGTGTCAGGAGGATCGTGGTTACCAAATACGTTACTCTTGGTTTTTTTCTATCTTGATTCCTTTCTTCCACCGCGATAGCCATCTGTAGCTGCGATCGTCGCTTTTTTTTACCAATAAGCCATGCCTGTATGTACCGCAAACACATTTTAATAAAACTGCGTTACTAACCGAAGACGACTGATTATTAAATGGCACACATCACGTACTTTTTTTTTTTTTTTTTTTTTTTTTTTACCAAGCACAGTACTTGAATTCTGATTGCGTATCTACAAATTCTGATAAACATACGAGCGTAGACGCGTTTGTAATCGGACCGAGGTGTTACTTTAATTAATCTTTTCGGTCCCGACTTCATATACAAGTTAGTTATAATGTTTTGGTTAGTGAGTGACGAGATTTGGGCGGCTCTTAACATCGAGGTCTAGAGAATCGATAAGGATGAATCGAGGTGAGTATGGAGCAGCGCCGGAATGTAAGGAAGGAGGAGAAATTCCTGAGAAAAATAACCCCCCCCCCCTTCTCCCAACATGTGGCGTCGTCCGGCATGATTCCCACATACGAAAATCCGGGGGCGATTACCGGAAATCGAACCCGGTTCGCCGTGGTGGGAGGTGAGCAGTCTAACCACTACACCGCCGTGTTTCGGTGTGCGCTGTGCAAGTGCCGAGCATGCTTCTCGCAGCCAGTGTACGAGGTGCTGCGTTCTGTGTTGTTAACATTAACTATTCACTAAAGAGAGCTGCAGAAACTTTAGTAAATTAGCGAAACGTTACTCTGAGAGTGGTTTTGGAACGAACATGATGTAAATACCATTCTGTGTTTACAAATATGTACTGATTAGGAAATCAATCTGAATTCCATAAGATATTTATTGCTTTCACTAAATTCTTTCCTTTCCAAAAATTTAGTTATATTCATAAACAGCTTTACTTACCATAAGTAGGGCCAGTGACTTTTTGCGTAAAAATCTGAGCACACAGTAGACTTCAATACTATATACACACCTCAGCTGTTGTTATACCTCCGTTGGCTGCTGGGGCCGTGTCCGTTTTTGACCAAGCCACTCAGGACTAAGTAACTCCGACACTGAACCTTAGTGGTTCGTGCGCAAACAGTTGACATGGTCAGAACATTTTTTAGCCAATCAAAGAAGCTGGACGACCCTACAATGATTTGGACTGTATCTTGTCTCGAAATCTTTTTGCGAAATATCACTGCCCCTAACCATAAGTTAACCGTAAACATTATTTCTAAAATGCAACCTTTACACAAAATAGCTTGTAAGTAAAAATACGATTTTCATCACTTATCATTTGTAATTTTTCCTAGTTTATCTGTAACCAGAATTTCCACTTTTCCTAAGAGGTTTTATTTAATTCTATTAAACTTCCCGCTGTTTTCTGTTTACCTTTCTTTACTCGCTGAGATATTGCGTGTAGAAGTTTTTTTCTCTGGCAAGACGCTCAGAGTAATTACTCCGCAGTTTTGGGACACCGCCGTGAGCGAGTGAAACATTTACTCATTGTGTTTTGGGACAGCCAAAGAGAAAAGTTTACTCACAGAGTAACGTTTTGTAGCGCCGCAAAGGAAGACGCTCAAAACACCAGGCTCTAATAAATTCTTTCATTTGCGAGGAACCCGTGTACGCTGAGCTTGCTCTCCCTTGGAATGCGCTTGGCAGCGCCCGTGTGTCAGTTGTTATGGTGTGATCAGGCCTTAGCTGAACGGCCTGCCTGATCACACCTACAAACATTAAACCAGGACACGAGCGTGATTGCAAAAAACACCTTGCGAAAGACAGTTGCAGAAATCCCCTCCACCGGCCAGTAAAAGAGGCCGAAAATATTAAACAATGCAACCTGTATAGGCCAGCGTAACACCGGAAGCGGGGTATTTTGTCGTCGACCCGACCAGAGAGAAGACCACTGAAGATGGGTGTGTCCGGCCGTCGTCAACCGCCTCCTAGAATCAGCTTCCGGCAACATGAACAAGTTGGGGACTTTCAAATTAGACTGTAATAGTAATGGCGTGAGGTAACAATATTTAATACAATTAATTAGCATTTTAGTATGTTATTTAAAGCTCCCCCGATCAATAGTCACGTAAATGGTTATTGTATAATCCTTACGTTCAATAAACCTCATCTTTTACTGCTGTGCTCTGCCTAATCATGGCTCATTATGAGCTACGCCCATAGCACCTTTCAGCTATGAATTGGCTAAAAAGCTGATTCG
Organism: Clitarchus hookeri; assembly: GCA_002778355.1. Taxonomy (NCBI): domain Eukaryota; kingdom Metazoa; phylum Arthropoda; class Insecta; order Phasmatodea; family Phasmatidae; genus Clitarchus; species Clitarchus hookeri. The sequence continues at coordinate 381,582 of NQII01000322.1, read as the reverse complement.
TAACACATTGGTGGAGAGTATTGTCATGCGTGCATTAATTACTTTTATGGCTTACGCTGAGTTTCATTCGACTACAGCTTTAACACGTTTCTGGGTGACACGCGAGACTTGACGGGGCAGGAATGAAAGCATTCCATTGTGCCCACATCATTATGCCGCCCGGAGAGATGTCCATTGCGTGACCCACCATTAAAGTCACTGGCATCACTTCCCAGACTCTCTTACGTAAACGCATCAATAAACTGTCCCTCGAAAACAAATGAAATTTAAGTTTTAAACTGTTTGAGGGTTGCAAGCTTTTAATATACGAAACGCAGGTGGGTGTGAAAGGAGTCTGGTTTTGTCCTCGGTACAGATAACTGTTCGGACGATAACATGCCGGTCTCCGAACTGGAAGGTATCTCACAGCAGATATTATACTTTGTGACCTAACAAGTGGAATATAAGTACGGGTTCTGTTCTCTTGATGGCTTTTCGGACATTTGTGGACGGTCGTAAACCATAATTTATAGGCCTGTAAATGTAAGTCTTAAAACGTTCATTCGGCAAGCGTCTAAATCACAAGTAGTAGAAGTTTGTTACCGCACCGCGCGGAGATAATGACGAGATCGCGCGGTAAGAGTGAAAATAACGAGACTTTCAAGTTTTTTAACGGACTCCGAACTTACCCCAAGGTCTATAAAATGAGTCATGGTGGAGCTTCGTCGCTATCGTCCGTCCGGAGTCCGCGTCACACGAGCGTTAAATGGATATCAGTTGGTATTTACCTGCTGCCTCACTTGATCTCGTAGGCCTACAAGCTTCTACGATGCCTGGTGCACAAACCGGTAAACCAACCGCTATACGAGCCGCAGTGAAAGATTCCTATTAAACGGCAGCAGTTCGCGTACTAGCATTTGAAATACTCGGTTGGTGAGCAGCGTATGGTTCGTAGTAAATACGAATCCACTTGTAGAACTGCTGTTAGTAACTTGTGTAGGCGTGTTAAAAAAACTAGCTAGCACATCATTACATTGCTTTATTTATGTTGGCCGTTACATCAATTCCATGCCTACTAATGTAGCTTCATTCATTTTTTTTTTTATTATAATAGAAAGTCACGAAAGTACAAGAGTATTACTTTAACTTTCGACAAAAATTTTAATAGTTCGCAAAATTATTTTTTTATAAGTTATTATCTGCATTAAATATTTTAGAAAAAAAAAGTTTCCGACGGAATTTTGATCTCACGTCCTAAACATCTACTTTACTCCGAGCAAAGCTCGCAGTGCTATCAGTTCACGTAAATGTTTTTGAATTTAAGTATCTAAAGTATGGGAATTCCTGTAAAACTGCATGTATCACATTTTCATTGTGTAGGTGATGTTTTAAATATTTAATATAGTTTCAACAGTAATTAAAAGTTGTCATCAACATTATTCGTATTAGTCGAATTTTAATTCCATTAAAATCCATTTTAAAGTATTTCAACCTCACGGACGTGTTAATCAAGATGGAGGCCTCCTTTACAAATAGTTTCAAGTAGTAGCCACGGGGAGCGCCCTACGCTCTGAAATTGCAATGTAATTGGCCCGGTACGAAAGCTGGCATGAAACCTGTAATCAACAATAGGGCATGTTCTATTACCAAACTTGGAATGAAATCTGGCCGCACAAGGCGACAGATGCCATGAAGGAGCCATGCTACAGTCCGTTCGCGGTTTCTTTACACTTTTTGAATCGAACCTTTGAAAAATCAGCCCATGTATTACGTGCTTGCTTGTTTCTTAAATATGATACGTATCGCAAACGTTTTATACTTGTGTTAACTTAAAAGTACCTTATTTTTGGTTAAATCGAATTTCTACTTATATCTTGTCTGTAAGTTATAATATTTAATTTTTAATTAATATGTATAAAAACAGGGAGAAGATAGTGCGTTGGTAATGGCTAGTAGTAAATAGTTAAAATGCAAAATATTATTAAAGTGATTGTGCACGAATGGTTTAATTTTCGAGACTCGGTAAAGCTTTGTTTGCATGAGGCGGAGATAAATCCTGGAAGTATAACTTTAGCTGGGCTTCAAAAAAGTAGGAAGTAACCGAGAATGGACTACAGCCGGTATAACGGCTGCTATGGCCGACCGTGCACAAGCTTTTACACTGAAGAGCCAAAAAAAAAAAAAAACTGGTATAGGCGTGCGTATTCATATAACAGAGGTACGGAACCAATCAGAGTAACGCGATGCGGTCGACAACGCCTATATAAGACAACAAGCGTCTGGAAAAGTTGCTAGATCGGTTACTACTGCTACAATGTGAGGTTATCGAGATTTAAGTGAGCTTGGACGTGGTGTTATAGTCGGCGCACGAGAGATGGGACATAGCATCTCCGAGGTAGCGATAAAATTTGGATTTTCGCGTACGACCATTTCACGAGTGTACCGTGAATATCTGGATCTGGTAAAACATCAAATCTTCGACATCGCTGCGGCCGGAAAAAGATAGTGAGCGAACGGGACAAACGACGACTGACGAATCATTAAACGTGACAGACGTGCAACCCTTTCTCAAATTGGCGCAGATTTCAATGACTCCTGCACACCTTCAGACATTAGTCGAGTCCGTGCCACGTCGTCTTGCGGCACTTCTGCGTACTCGCGGGGGCCCTACACGATATTGGGCAGGTGTACCAGTTTTTTTGGTTCTTCAGTGTACATGCAGAATGTGGCACCAGGTAATATGGACTCTAGATGCACGGGCACCGAGGATGTTCCACTATAATTAAAAATCCCAAAATAAAATAAATGATGATATTTCGTAATTTTCCCGAGAACACGCAGACAAACTTTTGTGCGTGCTTCCCAACAGTACCTCTTCCGGCTGATACCCCGAAACACGATCGTGCCTCAAGATATATGCATCCTCTCGAGTAAGTACACATCGGACAGCATGGAGTAACAACGTCTACAGTTTATTTTCCAGGAAAAGCTCTACTCGCATCGTGTACCATCGCCTTTTTCTACTGGAGAGGCGTGATACTGCTGGGCGGAATATCAAAAACGTACGCAACCAAAAAAATAAAAACACGTAACGTGTCAGAGTTCATGGAAGTGAAGCTTCAGTGCCTCGTGGCAAATTGGTCCCGCTGGGATCAAATACTCGTCACTTGATCCTCTTCGTAAGCTAATTATGTTTTGAAATTGCTGCCATGGCATAGGTATTTAAGAGGAAGGGGAAATACGTAACTTGTGCAACACCACCCCTATCAGAACTATAAATCGTATAACACTCACAGCAAAACAACATAACTAAAAACTATCCCCGGGCAAAAACAAAAATTCAATTTTTTTGATGTTATGCTTTTGTATAAGCTGTTCAAGGTTAATTGAACACTTTTAAAAACCCTGCTTAAGTACTACTTTCTCCACCATATTGTATCCTTCCGCCAAATGTAAAATTTAACATTGCCATGTTCCTAACAAAGTTTTACGCGCACGATTCAAGAGAAAATGTGAAACTCTCAAGTAAATAAATGCGTTACAAATATGCCGATTCGTACTATAAATGCGTATAAAACAGAAAACATCAACTTTATCTGCAATAAATTTAAACATAAAATTCAATAAATTTCGCTGCCAACTTAACTGAGAGTCACATCTCATTGTGTACGGTAGCATATACGTAGTTAAAGGGCGATGATTTTTTTTTTTAAAGTTGATTTTTCCGTTAACATCCTGTTACTACTACATCTTCACGATGCCACCTACCGTATTCTGGGGTTTTGCGTTCGAATTCTCTCCAAGTACATACATGTCCGTACTTGGCCCCGACTGTGACGTAATCACGTATATGCTAGCACTGTCGGAATGCTCAGTATAGTACACACATGCTCTACGCTCGGCAAGTAGAGGAAGTCGCTTACTTGCCGGGCGCACTTGCGTAATTACGGCAGTCGTCAAATCGGGTTTTTGTTAATCGTCGTGACTGTTTAGAACTTATAAAGAACTACAATTTGAATTTTTTATCGATAATATAGTAATGTGAAATATAATTTAAAAATTATTATTTTTTTGCGTAACTATATACATTTCTGCTAATAATCGAAACACGCTCGTGCATGTATGCAGTAGTTATCGCTGTTGCCGCCAGAATGTGCGACGGGTGTCGCATGAAGAGGCGAAGACCCGTTCAGATAGTCTGGATAAGCACATTCAGGCCCACGGGCAAGTAGGCAAATGTGGGCACTTGACAATTATAAACGACATTAGAATCGCGGAGGCGCTAAGGGCGACCCAGGCACGCCACAACATGTATCATCACAACTCCGTACGCCCTTAAGGCGCTGCACTAGCGTGCAGTCTTTCCGCGCGGCACCCGCTTACGTGAGAATTTCAGCTGCTGCCCTGCCAGTTTATGGCTTAGCAGTAAAGACAGACGTGTGATACACAAAACGACTAAGAAAATTATAAGTCTGAACTATTTTCACTTTAAAAAAAAAACATTATAGATGGAGATAGAAAACAGAAACCTTAACTTTGGACCTGAAAAAGATCTTAAATGCTTTGGTAAAACAGGAATTAAAGCGTTATTTAATGTATATATTTATTTTTGCTGAAGCTCTGCCCGTCGTTTGGAGTCTTAGGTAACCGTCGGCATCCCTAAGTTAAAAAAAAAAAAAAAAAAAAAGAAGTTACATCATACAGGAAGAATAATGTCGGCTTAGTGGAGCCGAAGCATAATTATAACGTTAGAAAGTATTACAGTAATGTTAACAAAATATTATCTTAGAAGGATGACACTATCATCTTTCCAGAAATAATAGTTAAAAGCTGTTTACGGTAAACTAAGCGCTATTGAGAGCCCTGCTCAAGATATACTTGTATGCACATTGTGTATTCTTCCATGATTTGTAAAATTAACATTGTGTGGGCCTGATCACTTTATTTATGCATCGGTCAAGTAGAACTGTGAAATTATTAGAAAAGTAAATATTTTAGAAATTTGCTAATTATCACTTTGACGCGCACAAAAAAAAATTGGTAAAGGAAAATAAATAATTACAATATTCACAGATCTTTATCTAGCACTTTAAATTCAACGTAAAGAAATGGAACTGCTTTATCTCCGTCGTTACCAACTTTACGCGGCGCATGCCAACCAGCGCGCCCGTTAAAATACGCGCAGGTAGCGGCAGTGACATTTTTCAAAGGTTGGTTTCAAAAGTGATATTTTAACCGTAAACAGCCTATTACGCATCTGTAATACTTGGCCCTCTGCACGTATTCACTGCCATCAAAGACAAGATGGAATTGTGTCAATTGTATTCACCGTTAAATAAACAAAATTCCTGCTGGTATCTGATTTCCCTCTCACGACCAACCTACTGGTTTACCACGTATCACGCCTACTCCATTGAATACAGTTTATTACTGGCTGGCAGTCAGCCAATGGAGTGTTAAGTTGATTGTCTCCTAAGCAAGTACGATTTCATATGAAACTGGTAATACCATCTTTGTTAGCGCTGTCTGTGCGTGCAGACGTCCATCTAAGGGAGAAAATCCACTGCATAGGCCCGACGCGGCAAAAAAAAAAAATTGTTCTATGAAACAAATGCAATGAAACATCCTGTATCGGAACAGCACGGCTCCGCTCGTTACGGCCCGTTCATCGACAGAGAACGGGACCGCGGTGGTGTAGTGGGCAGACTGCTCGCCTCCCGCCGAGGCGAGCCGGGTTCGATTCCCGGCGGGGGCCGCTCGCGGATTTCGACACTTGGGAATCGTGACGGACGATGCCGCTGGTTGGCGAGTTTCCTCGGGGATGCAAAGGCATTCCGGCGCTGCTCCATACTCACCTCGCTTCATCCTCATCGTCCCTCAATAATAATAATGGCGTGTGGGGAGTGCACCCAAAGCAAGGCAACACCCTCCAAGTGACGGTCTTTCCAGCTGGGACCCGTAGGTGATCGTCATACCCGAGCATGACAGAAATGATACCCTAGAATGGAGCGGCGCTGGAATGCAAGGGTGGGGGAAACAGGAGTACCCCAAGAAAACCCGCCGGCAAGCGGCATCGTCCAGCACGATTCCCACATGCGAGAATCCGGGAGTGAACCCGCCGGGGATCGGACCCGGATCGCCGTGGTGGGAGGCGAGCGCCCTGGACACTGCGCCACCGCTGCCCTTATCGTCCCTCAAAACCCCGATGTTAAGAGCCGCACAGATANGGACCCGGATCGCCGTGGTGGGAGGCGAGCGCCCTGGACACTGCGCCACCGCTGCCCTTATCGTCCCTCAAAACCCCGATGTTAAGAGCCGCACAGATATCTCAATTCCACATCCACTCCTTACGGCCGGCTAGTCCGACTGCCCGCTGCTAGGAAGAAGTGTACTGAATTAACCCATTTCGAGAGGATGCCAAAAATGTAAATTACAGTATAAATTGTTGGTTGAAGCAGTGGGGGACTGCCTTCTCCTATGCGGCATATCTAATCGTTCGGAAAGAAATAAGTAAGAAACTCTAAAAATGTACACGTGAGTACGCACTGCACATTTATTTACTAACTGCATATCTATATAAAGTTGAAGGTGGTGAGAATGTACTCACATACAGTACAGTTTAAAGAGCAATACCTTCATCTAAAGAGCTGACAATTGGTACCGACGGTCTGTCCGGACCGTGCCGATCGGGGTTCAAGAGGCAGGTGCCGTGCCGAGCCGATACAGTGGGCTTCCTCCTTGATAATGTCCTCTCGCACCAGAATGTCGGCCGACGATATAACTGCCGTACTGAACAAGCACACAGAAGCGTGTCGGAGCGACTGATAAAGGGGTGTCCATTGCTCGTACGCTGCGAGTTGCTCTTGAATTTCCAGTGCCCATGATTGCGTCTGCCGTGCTGTGCAAGGTTTCCTATTGGTTGAGCCAGCGTCCAGCAGGTTGGATGCTGGGCGCTGATTGGCTGAATGGCCATACAGCACACCGTGCTTGCTGTTATGAAAGCTCGGTCGTTTTTTTTNTCGCATTGAACCCAGCAGTTTCGCTCAGAGTTGCCAACTTTTCCGAGAGAACGTCTCCAAATCGCAATTAAAAACCACCACATAATAATCTTATTCTATTTAATATTAAATTGTTAGTAATGTTTTTTTTTTCATGGTAGTAATCTTTATCAATTATTACAAATTACATTTGTTTCACTCCCTATAACTGACAAAAAAAAAACGCAAATTTTCAAAATTAAAAGCAATATGTCCTATCTGAAAACTTTCAATAACGAATTCAGTTGACGTATAATACAAACTCGCAGTTATTTTATACTGGTAACTCTGTACTTCCAGTAGGCACTTTTCAACTGCTCTGAGAGAAGTGTTTATTTCAGCCAACAAAATATTTCTTTGTATAGGGCCAAAAATATATTTAGTTGCCCCAACAAAATATTTTGTTGATTTAAGATAACTTGAAAAGCGACAAAATTAATTATGTTCATCTAAAAAATACTTTCTTGAATTAACAATACCTCTGCACTTTGTCGAAAGAAATTAAACTGAGAACAAAATACGTTGTTGAATCAACCGTATTTAATTTTTTGGCCACTCGTTTGATTCCCTACGTTCGAAAATACAGCTCAAAAGTTTGTTTGTATTTTTTTTTTNATTTAATTTTTTGGCCACTCGTTTGATTCCCTACGTTCGAAAATACAGCTCAAAAGTTTGTTTGTATTTTTTTTTTGTGAGAATTATGATAATAACGGTGTTTGTTGGTGAATTTATTAATCCTTTATAATGGGATAAAAAATCCCAAATAAAACAAGTTCAACACGAAACTAGACAGTAAAGCTGCGAAAGTTGAGATATATATTTGCGAAAGTTGTCCTTTGTTCGAATTGTAAGTATTTAAAAAACATTCCTATTCCATCAGTAGTTACTTTAGCTGANTTGCGAAAGTTGTCCTTTGTTCGAATTGTAAGTATTTAAAAAACATTCCTATTCCATCAGTAGTTACTTTAGCTGAGGGTGCTAGGTCGTGGCGCTCGCGTGCAAACGATTTTGGTTCGAACCTCGGTTGGGCTTCCAATCCTTTTTCTATTGACAGAAACTGTTTGATAAAACTTGCTAAGAGGCAATCAAATCTTAAGCTGCACCAATCGGCTCTCAAGACCTCGCTGTTAAGAGCTACCCAAATATCTTCACTCGCTCGCTTTAGTTGCATGAACCAAATATTTGTTTGCTGCAAACAGATAAGAACAACAGAATAATTTTGTTTCCACAGCGAAATATTTCATTGCCCCTGTTCAAACTATTAATTTGGTTGCGGGAAACAAAATTTGTTTGAGTCAACTTAACGTTTTTCTCAGTGTGTGGCAAACTTCGCTCGCCGTATTGTGAATTTCCATAACGCACCACACAGAGGAGTATTTATAAACATACGATACAAGTATAAGATTTGTAAGTGATAGAAAGACGTGATGTGTGTCAAGGTTACTTTCGTGTGGGCGCAATAACCGCAGAATGCTAAATAAATTTCTATAGTTTTCATCCGAAACGCCGAGGCCCTGGTGGTGTAGTGGTTAGACTGCTCGCCTCCCACCTAGGCGAACCTGGTTCGATTCCCGGCAAGATCGCTCCCTGATATTCGCATGTGGGAATCGTGCCAGACGATGCCGCTGGTCGGAGGGTCTTCTCGGGGATCTACTGTTTCCCTCGTCCTTGCATTCCGGCCCTGCTCCATACTCACCTCGCTTCATCCAAATCTCTCCACTCCACTCCAAAACGCCAGATATACAAGCAGTTTTTTTTTTTTTTTTTTTTTTTTTCCAAAATAAGACGCTAACTTTTCGACTTGCAAATATGAAATTACGCCACCACATCATCTCGTGAAATCAGTCGATATTGTGGCAAAACCACCGAGCTGGATAATCTGGGGCAAGCTATCGACGGGTCTTTGTTGCGCAAAACGGCCGGAGGACAAAAAAAAGATCCACTCTGTGACGCCGACGTAACGATCTCACTGCGATTGCCACAGCAGGGCTAAGAAAAGCGCGTGATACGATGGCGCACTCTAGATAAGATGTCTCGAGTGTAGGGAAAGGAATTACGCAAGACATCTGTGCTGGAGCCCATCCTTTGTCCAAGGAACAGGAAAAAAAATCAATGAATTCATATCCCCACACAAAGACTCTGCTCTGAAGAAAGTATCTTGATGACGTCGCACAGTGTTCGATTTGACCTATCTGGAGGGACAAAATTCCTGTTACGGGTCCTGGTTCTAAAATGGTTTAAATAGTAAAATAAAATGACATCCACTGTACTACATCCATTTATTTGGAGATTAACCTAAAAAAACATAACTTTGTATATACATAATGTTTATTTTCCATTTTAGTAAGGAATATACGTCTTTGTTATATTCGCTCTGTGGTTTTGTGGGTAACTTATTTAATAACGTTATAATGGGTCAGAAGAGCTCATCATATATTTGATTAAATCTCAATTTGATCTTGCTCGTGAGCTTTTGCATGTGTGACCCAATCTTACTTTCCGGATTTCTTTATTTTTTGTTTCTGCGTCCTCTTCGGACATCTGGCCTATTGGTATGATATATTCTTGTGCAATTATGTAACCACGAACAAGGATCTTGTGCAGGGTTGGAGGCATGGTGTACCATCCATACAATTTCAAATACAAGACTCTTGTCTCTTCACAATACAATCTAAATTTTGTTGCATCTATTTCTAGACCTGTTGCAATGNTCAAATACAAGACTCTTGTCTCTTCACAATACAATCTAAATTTTGTTGCATCTATTTCTAGACCTGTTGCAATGGTACGCAATATTATGCTTAATCCATAGATCAGTTTTTCGTCTAAACCAGTAATATTAGCAGTTGTTTGGGAAATAGTAAAAAAGCGCCTAGCAGTATTGCCATCGTTGCTAGTTCCCATTCCTGGTCTTACTTTGTCTATAATGAGACCCTTAACCTTAAATTGATTTACAATTTCTTCTTTTTTTTTTTGTCATAATTTCTTTTTTCTCGGTGCCTCTTACTTGCCATTCTTTAATATCTAGGCGACAGGCAATTTTGAGAAGGCATTCCATAGTCCTTATGTATGCATGCAGGCCGGAGATACCAAACTTGTACATGTTTGTGGCCGCGACATGCTCAGTAGATGGCTCAACTAAATTTAATGATTTTCTACTAGCTTTACAAATGTAGCATTTGCCATCTATCATTGTCAAAATGAATTGATGGCTAATGGTGACATCTTTATTTAATTTTGTGATTTTCGTAGGCAACAGTAATTCAATTTGTTTCTCCATATTTTCACATTCTTCGCAACGAATGGGTATATTTTTTATAAGTAAAAATAGTCAAGGATAAGAAAAACACAAAAGGTAATCGTTGACTACACTTGACTCAAAAAATATAACATTGCAAAGTCGGGCGACTTGTGAATTTTGGCCGAATTTTCTAAAGCTTAGTTGTTGTCTTCTTACTTTAGAATTCATTTGTAGTTCTTTATTACTAATGCATAAATAAAATATAAAATACCTGTAGAAGACGATTCCATCACTGCATAAACTTTGAATTTCCAACACTTCATCAAACAACACGCGCAAACACAATGACGATCACAGTCGAACTGCGAACAATTTTCTACCTGCTTTGGAAAAAGGGTTTGGGTGCGTTCCTATTGTATGTTATTGCTATTTCAAGGGCAGGAATCGTTTCTTGGAACATTAGTTAAGCTCTTGTAGGCATTATTCTAAATTAGTTTCGTCGTAAGTTTTTATGCCTTTTGTCTAGCTAGGTTGGTCGAATCGAATACTTTGCGTCGCTACTTTCACGAACAATCATACAAAATTTTGCACTGCGTTAATCATATAGTATAGTGTGTGTGTATATATATATATATATATATATATATATATA
>NQII01000322.1:350086-370296 GCA_002778355.1 Clitarchus hookeri | reverse complement strand
CAGTGACACAGCACGGAGTAGCCGGTCTCCACTTTCTCTCACACAATAACCTTTCTCTTATTCATTTGTGCTCAGATCGTAGTAGTGACGTGTTTATAATTATATTTTCAATAATTAAGTGTACTTCTTAATTAACTTTATTTTTGATCGCAAAGCTGTAATTGTTTGTATTTCCATTTTATTAATATTTATTAAATTATCTAATTTTATATTCCGTCATCGTCCACAGAGCTCCATGCCTCTTCCACTTATATACCACATCCTCACACACTTACAATAAGTTATAGTTATTTTTTTCTAATACTATAATCACTAGAAATACTTTTTATGGCAAAACAATGTTTGCCGGGTCAGCTAGTATATATATATATATATATATATATATATTTATTTATTTATATACATATATATATACTTATATATATATATATTTATTTATTTATATACATATATATATACTTATATATATAGGCTGTTAACGCTTAACTAGGTATTTTTAAAATCAACCTTTGAAAAATTTCACTGCCCCTACTTGCATAAACGATCACTCAGTGGCAAGCGCCCAGTAAAGTTGGCAATGATGGAGGAAAAATAATTCCATGTCTTGACGTTGAATTAAAATTGTCAGCTAAACATTACTGAAATTATTATTTTTTGGTTTCTGTTGTTTTAATGCGTACACGCCTAAGAATGGGCAAGTTTGTGAAATATTTACTCTTCTAACAATTCCACAGTTTCACCTGACTGACGCGTGAATACACTGATCAGGCCCACGGCAAAGTTAATTTTCCATATGGAGAAAGAATACACGATGTGCGTACAAGGAAATCATTTAGTAAAGGGCTCTCAGAAGTGCTCAGTTACCGTTTCATATGCGTATTTACTTTTTAAATTTCGGTGCAGCGGTGGCGCAGTGTCCAGGGCGCTCGCCTCCCACCACGGCGATCAGGGCTCGATCCCCGGCGGGTCCACTCCCGGACCCTCGCATGTGGGAATCGTGCTGGACGATGCCGCCTGCCGGCGGGTTTTCTCGGGGTACTCCCGCTTCCCCCGCCCTTGCATTCCAGCGCCGCTCCATTCCAGAGTCTCATTTCATGCCATGCCCGGGGATGACGGTCACCTACGGGTCCCAGCTGGAAAGACCGTCACTCGGAGGGTGTTGCCTTGCCCTGGGTGCACTCCCCACGCGCCATTATTATTATTTTTTTTAAATTTATTATTTTAGTAATCCATTCCATGAACATAGACAGCCGATCTTCGTGAAAAGATCTCTCGTCTATAGTTACATTTCAAAATACTTTAGCCTCTAATAATTTTCGCGACTGGATCGTTCTATCGCTACGCATCATAGGTACCTCTCTGCGAATCACAGGGCTTGAGTAATGAAGCAGCCTACCTCTATTTAGGTATCAAAATATTTTCTCACGAAATCATAGGACAAGGATCCAAGGAAACATCAAATGTTCACGTAGGAAGGATATTGAAGTGTAGCCTGCAAAGAACTCTCTCCCTATCAATAGGAAACTCACAAACTTTGTCGAAAACGGTTACAATAATCACGGATATTATTATCCAAAGAAACGTCAGAACAAAAACAATTTTTGATAAATTCTTCAAATGAAACTGTATTATTCGTACTATGCTTAAATTAGATTTATTGCGGATTCGTACAGATTCATGCAAATATGCGAGACAAATCTCCGTTCTCCAATTGTTCTGTAGCTGAAAATATCCAAAAATATAACTACTCAAAATCCTTTTTGGGGAAGCGAATGAGGAGTGAACAAGGACAGCATACTTGCCTACGTCATCGCATTGTTCCACGGAACAGTTATATCGCAGTGACTTTAGAAGAAAGTGTTACGAAGAGGAAAAAGAAAAACGTTTATGAGGTGTCGAAATTCACACAAGAAACTCGCTATATTAACACAGCACTTTTGTCATCTTTGTCTTAGCTTGAATAGTTAATGTCAATTCAGAGTTTACAATACAGGTTGAGTATAAAAGAATACCCCAACTTTGAAGGTCTATAATATCAAAACCAAACAACCTACAACCTTGATTTATCGATCAAATGAACCGTGGAACCGTGGAGTTTGTTTACCATACATTCATAAATGTTCAATGTGACCACCATGAGCGGTCCGAACGACGTCTACGCGATAATCAAACTAGTTCCACACGTTTTGATGGAGTCCGTGCTGTTCGCGGATACCTGAACGAGACGTTGCCGCAACGCTGGATTGGTCGAGGAGCAGCTGGTGACCAGGCTCTTCATCACTGGCCCCCAAGAAGCCCGGATCTTACCCTGTGCGATTTTTTCTATGGGGGTACATAAAGAATCAAGTGTTTCGTCCACCATTGCGGGCTAACATTGACAACCTCAAAACGAGAATTACGAACGCCATCCAAACCGTAACACCGGACATGCTGATAAGAGTGTAGAACTAATTTGATTATCGCGTAGATGTCGTTCGGGCCGCTCATGGTGGTCACATTGAACATTTATGAATGTATGGTAAACAAACTTCACGGTTCCACGGTTCATTTGATTGGTCAATCAAGGTTGTGGGTTGTTTGGTTTTGATATAAAAGACCTTCGAAATTGGGGTATTCTTTCATACTCACTCTGTATTAGCGATGTAGTAAATTAATTGTAGTGTATCCAAGAGGAATGGATATGTAAGAGTATATGGGACGTATATAACTGGGCTATATTTATCGTACTTTATGATAACTCTATTATTGATGGTGGCAGCCAGCAACTATTTCATTATCCTTTTCAAGCCACAAGCTAACAAAACAGCGTCCGATATGTTGGCGAAGGTGGCATATGTCAAGAAAGATTGAGCTGTTTTGCAAAATGTGTACAAATGATTTCACTATAAAAACTTTAATTATTATTTTTTTTCGGTGATATTTCGCTTTCATAGAATAGCTGCTAATACAATATTGCTTAGTAGGCTTCAGAGTTTGACGGTAACTGACCAAACTGTGACAGAGATGTAGATATCTTGGCTGCGCTTCAACGGCTGAGGTCTTCAGTGCCGACAGAGGTGAAGTGAGGTGGAGATGGAGCAGCGAAGAAAACAACTGACCGACTGCAACGTCCGCCACATTCCGCAAATGCGAAAACTTGGGTTTTTCCCAGGAATCAAGCCCGATTCGCGAGCAGTCGAACCAATTCCACCCTGGCTATTCGACTTAAAAAAAAAAGAGCTGTTGCTTGTGCGGTTGGCAAAATAAGAAAATTCTCTTGTTGGTATACAAAATGGCACTGCCCTTAGCGGCCTTTGTCTACAATCAGCCACGTGTTTCGTGATATGGGGTCAACTCACTTGTAGATGGGCAACACATTATAGTCTATTCACATTTTCTTCACACTTTTTGGATCAAACCTTCGAAAAATCACCCTATGTAGGAAGACCTTGGTTCAATCATAAATATTCCGTGTACCACAAACGTTTTATGCTTCTGTTAATATGAAAGAATCTTATTTTTGATTGAATTGGACTTTTATTCATGCTTTATCCATAAACTGTAATATTTAATTCGTAATTTATATGAATAAAAACCGGAAGAAAATAGGCGTGTTGGTAATACCTAGTAATAAATAGTTCTCATGCCAAATATTTTTAAACTGAGTTCGCACGAATGCGGAGCGTCGTCCCTTTGGCGTATCTCCTAGACTTGGTTAAGCTATGTCTGCATGAGGTGGAGGAATATCCTGAAAGTAGGACGTAACCGTGAATAGACTGCATGCTTGAGGCTCCTTGTGGGTGTGTGACACATATGCCCGCCTTCCTGGAGCTGTTTTGTGCTCTTTAAGGCACAGCAGCCAGGGAGTCACAAGGGCGAAACTGGCACAAACATCAAGTACCCCGTCGCGCTTACGAGCAGAGGTCTGGCACAGCAGCGATCACAGAATACTTAATAATGCAGAAATGGAATGATAGCACGCCAGAGAAACTGCCTCACTGATCAGGAATATGTTGGAACGCTGTCCGCCAATCAGCTCCTGGAGACTAATCCAATCAGACAAAAGGCCTACGTGCAGGGCCTCGCCATTCCAATTGGAGAGCGGGTACTCTCGCAACCAAGAAACCGCCACGCCATTTCGTCTCTGTGTACTTACCTACTCTGTGTCATCGCCTTGACGATAACGTGCCTCGTGACGGGACGTGAGAATCGCTGCTTCGGAACAAACAAAAGCCCTTGTCTCGAAAAAGAACTAGCGGGAAGATACTTTTCGGCGAAGGAGCGTGTAAGGGAGGGAGGGGGGAGGGGTGTAATTGCTGTTGTCGTGAAGACGCTTGGGCACGAGAGTCTGCACGGGCCATCAAACTTGCAGGCGACGGCAGTTCTTTGTGGACTCGGGGAGAGTTGCATGTTGCATCACCCGGCCCGTGTGTGCGAGGACCCCGTTGCCTCGTCGGTCGCCCGTCTGAATATTTCTGCAGCTTTGTGATGCAGATCAGCGGAGCTCTAGGACAGTGGGTGTAGGGGGGAAGGGGGGAGCGCTGTTTGGAAACTAAAGCAGGAGGTTTACTCGTATCACGGGACAAACATCATGAAAAAAACAGCCTACCCGGGGGGAGGGGGTAATTTGCGTTGCCAAACGCCGACGGAAGTAAATAGGGACGTTTCGGGGCGGCCCCCCGACGTATACGTGTGTCCGCGGTATGCATCAAGGGGAATATTTATTACGGCTTGGGGTGAATAGGCGAGAGGGTTTTGAGGAGAGGGAAAAGGAAGGAGGACGGAGCTCGCGGAAAACCTCGGAGAATGACGAATGAAGGCCGCTGTGGCTGGCGTTCTGTCCAGCTCGGGCCGCACCAGCTCGGCGGGTTGGCTTGCTCCGCGACGCAGACGAGCAGTCTGTCACACAACGTTACAAAGAAAAGAGAGGAAACTATCGTTTGCATGCAGGACTACTTTTAGACAAGTCCGATTCCGAACCTCCGCATGATTAAAAAATTTCCGAGCACGGAATCTGTTTTCACCAAGTGGCTCGGAATTCAGTAAAATCGGGAAATGCCATCGTTTCCAGCCTCTGTACTTTGACTTTAATAAACCCTTAACATATTATCCCGAGTAAAAGGTAAAAATAATGATCGATGCTGTACGAGGTCAGAAACTATCACCAATACAGACAACTTTTTTTTCCTGTTTAATGCTATTGCCTGCTGCTAGCACACTACAATTTTATTATTGGTTACTGTCGGTGCTATGAACCAATCGGGATTCTTTTCATAGCATGCATCGTGTAAGGAATACATAAGTATGTACTTGTCTGATAAAATAAAATCCTCTTTGCAAACCCAGGAACGAAAAATGTTTGTGTTACGGGGTTGGAAAAAAAAAAGTTTATTATGACAGTCACATAGAAATATTATTTTGTTCTTGCAACAAAAACAATTACTTTTGAGGCATTTCTATAAACGCTTATGTTGGTGTAAATTTAATGATATTGTGACGATGTTAATAACGTTAACCAATTACAAAGTATTATATTACTATAAATCAAATTTACAGTTGAAGTGTTAATATTAATAAAGCCTCTAGGTAATGTTGCTGCAGACAAAAGTTGTGTTACGCTATAAAATAACAGGAAGAGCAAAATGTTTGGTGTCACCGCAACATTTAAAAAATGTCCAACTAACACAAGTTTACACTGACTTGGCACTGTGAAGTGGCAGGAAGTAGTGAACAGTGATAACCTCGTAAAACGAAACCACTGTATTTAAATTTTAAAGCATAGTGTGAAAACTAATTGTAGCTTAGACCAGCTCTCAGGCCTTCCAAAACAATTTACTTGTGCCAATTGAGCATACATTTGTAGAGCGTAGTATTTCCACGTAACGAAAGAGAATTAGTTTGTCGTAATGTTGTACTGAATACCCACAATATAAACGTTTGTTAGGCATGTTATAGTAGAGCAGTTGTTAATATCTTAAGTTATGTAGAATAAATAACTCGAGGCGCGGATCGGTTCACCTCCTAGCCGTATTTTTTTTTTCGTTCGTAATTTTTTGTGACTAAATAATTATACTTAATTTATTTTACATCTGGATGTTTTTTTTTAAGCAAAGAAAATACAAAAAAAATTTTAACACAGATGTTAACATCAATTCAACACAAAAAATGTTTGCCGCAACATACATTCTAAACCCGAATCAGTAATATCAATCAGCGAACTAACATTCGTTGAAAATTAGTGTTGATAAGCTACTGCCGGCTGGCAAATCAAGCATATGAACTGGGGACAAGTGACTTATGGCAGTGGAGTTCTCGACAGCCAGTGGGAATCACAAATAAATAAGTGAAATCCAGTCATCATATTAATTAGTTAAGTGGCACTGATTATCAGTAGCTCAATTTTCACTGGTTTTCACTGATTTGGCTCAATTCTCACTGTTTCGTGGTTAGAGTGTAAACACCGCCCTAATGTTGACAGAACAGTAATGAGGTTATATTGTTACAAAAGTATTTAACGTTACATTAAAACTAATAGCTTAACAGTATATCACACTAACAGCAACATTTGTTACTGACGGTTCACAGAAAACAAAAAAATTACTGCGTTAGTAACATTAATACTGTTGTCACAACATTAAACTTTTTCTGCGTGCCCATAGTTCGTTCTCATTCATTAAAAATTCTACGGCCATGTTTTACCAACTTCTAATTCGTTGTTATCGTTTAATATTTTAGGCTGACAGCTTACGCTATAACATAAAAAATCCAAACATCTGTTTCTGAAAACTCCCGGTCACGTCTCGTGGTTCTTGAATGCACCGAGACAGCACAGCGGCGATGTGTCGGTGAGATTCCAAGACCCCGTTTTGTGCCTTTCTTTTTTTCGCAGCAAACCCAACACTATCACGCAGCAAGATAATGCTAGTTCTCGTGCAGTTCGCGTTAATCAGCAGGCTCTACAATGCGTGGACGCCATTCCTCGCCATGCCAGATTTTCGGGGTTATCCCCTACTGAACACGTGCCGGATATGACGAGGCGACGCTTGAGGCACAGTCAACCGCCTGCCCAAACACTGGCCGATCTACGTGATCTCTGCTGAACCTGGTCCGTCGTGCTCGTAGATTTCCAAGCCTACTTCTCTCTACCGAACACAGATGAACGCAATTGTATGTTTCGTTACTTCACGGAGGATGGTAAGAGAGGCGAGATACGGTTACCCGTAGGTTCGTATGAGATTGAGGATATAGGCGAGTACCTTAAGCTCGCACTGGAGCTGGAAGTAACGTTGGTTGGTGCTATGAGGTAATGCTAATATGCTGCACAGTGAGATTTATTGTACTGCCCAGATAGACCTCACGAAAAGCGTCACTCTCACTGCAATGCTCGGATTCGCGAATGAGAAGTAAGGAAGCGAAGAAAACTCATGAATCCACCCTGCCGGTAAACATCTTCCCCGTTGATGTTATAAGAATAAATTGCAAATTTGGTTACCGGATCATGCCTCAACGGTAGGCCTAGCCAAACACTACATGAATTTTCCGCATTGGTACCTCCAGGTTTTAAGCTGGTGGATGTACCAAAGACGCCCATTTACCTTCCGGTCGTGATGGAGAGTGTAGAGGAAGCGTTTGTCTCTATAGTCGACCAAGATAGTCGTTTGATTAATTTCCGAGGTGAGTAAATAACAGTTCATCTACATTTACGCAAAGGTGGGTCTGAAATGTAGGCGTCAACCACGTTCCCGAACACTGGCTGATCTCTACGTGTGAAGTTGCAGGAAGTATGGTGGTGTGTGCCTCAGGACACTTACCACCACCTGCACGACGGGATGCCTCGTCGTATCGTTGCCTGTGTAGCCGTGCAAGAACGCGTTCTTTGCTGATGCCAAACAACGAACCTTCTGTGCGCGAAACGCCAGCCACTGCTCATTTTTACTATCGTATATCAGCCTGTAATGGTTTAGTAAAATTTCATGTAAGGAAAGAGGGTATAGCAATGTCCATGCCCAGCAGTATAAATAAAACAGTGATGCTCGGAGTCTCGCCGTTCCCTTTAGGGATGAAGTCAAGTACATAATTATGAATAGTGTGGGAAATACAAGTAGTATCACTTCACTGGCGCAGAGTTAATAAACACACAGAAAAGGAAATGGCGTGCCTGTTACTGTGATATGATGCGGGCATAATCATTTTCTGATTGGTTGCGCGAGNAAGATAGATTATAAAGCTCATTTTGCAAATAAAAATGTCCATTCATAAAAAACAATTATAACAATTATTCTAGTTGTATGTAATAAATTTAGTAATAATACGTGCATATAATATGAATAATTGATAAAGGGGCCACGATAGTGTAGTGGTTAGACTACTCGCCTCCCGCCTCGACGAACGGGGTTCGATTCCCGGCGGTGTCACTCCCGGATTTTCTCACGTGGAAATCGTGCCGGACGATACCGCTTGTCGGCGGGTTTTCTCGGAGGTTTCCCGTTTCCCCTCGTTCTTGCGTTCCGGCGTTACTCCACATTCATCTCACTTCACCTTCATAGGCTCTCGAGATCCAAATATCTCCACTTTCCACCTTATTGGCTGGGCTACTGGCTGGCTTGTAAGTTATCAGGAGCCTGATTGGCGATCTGTGTTCCGACATGCTGGTGGCTAGTGACGCCATTTTGGTGGCGTGTGCGGATGGAACACGTGGAGTAAGCGGCTCTTTCGCCTCTGTAGTCTTATGTGCACTGTGTCGACGGGCAGCCAGCTGGGTAGCTTGCGCCGTCGTATTTTGCTGGTCGGCGCGTGGGACCAATCACGGAGTGTTCTCAGTTTCTCCCAGCCATGTTATTCCTCTCTCATGTCTTTTTTCCGCGGCCCCGAACGCTCCTGTGATTTCTCATAANGCGCTCTGCGCGAAACAAGTGCCGGTTATCTGCTATGCAAATCTCTGCTTCCAACCCCCCCTCCCCCGCAAAGTCTTATCACAGAGGACGCCGCCCCTTGTTTGAACGGCTCTCGTCTCGAACATACATTTCCGCAGAACGTCGGAATATTGAACGCAGCGGAATTGCCTTGCTCATGTGTCTATTTCAGCCCCACACACACACACGGAAGTAGAGGGATATCGCACACGCTCGTGCATGTGGGGCGTGTTCGAGCAAACCGGCAGGCGTGGCATTCGCATTTCACGAGTTCGCGAGTTCAATCCTTGTCAATATGCACTTGAAAATAAATGGTGTTGGTTTTCTGATTTTCTGATTTTAGGGCTTGCTTTCTCTTACGGCAAAGGCCCGAACTAAACACATATATGTATATATATTTTTTTTTAATTCGACACTTATGGATGTGAAAAGGGGTCAAATATGTTTTCACGGAATCCTCAATGTTTATTAGACCTTAAGAGAAAACACTGTGATTTTTACTTAAATATGTCATCTATACAAATGCCTAAATCTTGTATTAGGATAGAATTTTTTCGAAATTCAACCCCTGAGAAGGGTGGAAAGAGATAAAATGTGTTTTCACAGGATCCTCAAAATCTATTATTCCCGAAGAGACAACTTTGTGCGTTTTCTTGATTAGAATTGGGTTGAGTTGTGAGATTTGTGCGTATCTTAACAACGCCGATGAGGGTGGAAGAGGTAGGAATGGAGCAGCGTCGGAATGCAAGGCCAGGGGAAACGGGAGATCACCGAGAAGACCCCCCGATCAACGGCATCGTCCGGCACGATTCCCACTTGCGTAAATCCGGGAGTGGCTGGGCCGGGGATTGAACCCGGTTCACCTTGGCGAGAGGCGAGCAGTCTAGCCGTTCAGCCACCATGGCCCCCTTCTTCATAAGAATACCAGCACAAATGCCTAAACATTTAATTTAGGAATTTGTGAAATTCATCTCTTGACGAGGTAAAAAGTGTTAAATATATTTTCACGTATTCATCTATATACCCTAAATCGAATAAAATTTCTCGGTCTTTTTTTAGACTACTTATGCAAATGCCTAAAAACTGATTTCCGGATTTTGAGAAAGTTTACCTTTAAAGGGACTGGAAAGGGGTAAAATGCGTTTTTATGGGTTACTGAACACATCAGAAATGCGAGGAAATATCGAGAGACTTTGGCTTCATAGGGTTGTCTAAACACAGTACACATAAAAAAATATTTCAGATTTTATTTTTTTTAGCAGTCTTAACACATAGGGTTGAAACACTGAAGGGTGTGCAAAGCTTCCCTTCGATTAAAAAAAAATGAATTGATAGCTTAAATGTGTTAATGTGGTACACGTGGAGGAAACCTCCGGCGGAGAGCTAGTGATTCTATACTTGCGCCGAACTTTCAAATTGTAAATATTCGAACACGCCGAGTACATGTTAAGAAAACAAAATAAGTATGTTACGTAAGAAGGTACATTTTGCATAACCACATGTCAAAGTTGCAATTTTCCACTGGTTTTGACACGCATGAACAATAAAAACTGACTCACTTTCAGAAATGAGATATTTTACAGTGAAAAAAAAAAAAACAAAGAGTCACCTAGGCTGTGTTCCGTTGCCTACACAAATGCAGCTGCTAGAAAACTCTCGCGATGTTAAACCGATAAATATATGTCGAGGGCACAAGGAAACAGATTAACAACCGTGCACCTATTTCGTATTGGTTGAAGATAGAGATGAAGACTGCACAGCATGTAAACAAACTTCGAGTATTAAAAAATGGTCGTGTACGTTGTATACGTAAGGTAGTTTGACCATATTGTAAACCCCATGAGGCTGGCACGTTGTCATAAGAAGAGATATTTTTCAAGGCCTGTTTTCAGGAATATTGGTTATTTTGATTGCGACGTAGCTAAGGATGATAGTGTGTTTGTGAAGCAAGTTACTACAGCAGAGGAGAGTTTCATTCTACTGAGTTTTATGTATAGGTTCGCTTTGCAAGGAATGTTGTTAGTAGTAGTTAAGAGTTGTTCGGGAGCAGCAGTGCTATAAAATTTTCTGTGAACTGAATTAGTTTTCACAGCGCCATGAGGCGGGCACGTTGTCATAAGAAGATATATTTTTCAATGCCTAATTTCCCGTCAGCAATTCGCCCCGACGTGACGTCAGCGTACGAAGAATTTGTAATGCTGACCTCATGCAGTTGATGCACGAGATTAGCAGGAATGAGGCATGACGTAATGTACACAGATGCGCCTCTAAACAGGTAACGGAACAACTTGTTTGATCATTTTGCGCATTGCAAAGGTAAAGGAATACGAAATTAATAGTATCTATGTAACCACACACAGAAATATATTTTTTATTTATTAATATAAAAGTTTTTAATGTATGGAAATTATTGCATGTTTCTAGCTGTGATTTTGACGTGTGACTTTCGGGAAATATGGAATGCATTTATTTATTTCTTCCTTTTCTCGAACTGTTGTCACATGCAGAATGTGTACTATTCGAACCGTGCGTGAGGTCCGAGGCATTGACCAATAGACCGACATGCGTGTTTCCATATCCCATACCTTGTTGCACTTTCACTTTCCAGCTGTGCGTGCGATTCTCGGGCGGACTATGGCGTAGAGGTGGGACAAAAAAAAATACAATTATAGCATTGTGGCAGGAGGGGAAAATTTTTATCGCGTATTGCGGGGCAGAGTTCGGCTCCATGTTTTTTTTCCCCTCTACTGGTCGGGGAGCCTCGATAAGGGAAGTGGCCGGTAGCCACGCACTGATGGCAATCGGCCGTCATGGAAAACGTTTCAGTGAAAGTCAGGCGGTAACGGCCCCCGCGGAGGGGGATGAGGGGTGAGGGTGGTTAACATGTCACGAACCATAAACCTAGTGCACACGGCCATCTTTCTTGTACTGTACGAGAAAGTACATACTTTCATGTACGCTCCGACTCGCATCATGCCGAACGACCGCCGAGTATGCGAGTTATTGCTCGTCAGAGATTTGGGCGGCTCTTAACAATGAGGTGAGAATGGAGCAGCATCGGGATGCAAGGGCAGGGGAAACGGAAGGTCCCCGAGAAAACCCGCCGAGCAGCGGCATCGCCCAGCACGATTCCCACTTGCGAAAATCTGGGATAGCCCAGTCGGAGATTTAACTCGGTTCAGTCAAACTGGGAGGCGAGCAGTCTAACCGCTCAGCCACCGCGGCCCCAGCGCGCAATAACTTGTACACTAGTGAGTGCCGTAAACGGACGGTCCTATTTTGCACTACCTTTCTTGTACAATGCGAATGTAAACAAACAATGTATTGTTGATGCTGGCAATAGGTATGCATGTTTATTTATTACAGAGTTTTAACTTGTTTTTGTGAATAAAATGTTTGAGATAACCTTCACTTTCTTGCTCACAAACTAGTGCCGTGTGTGTGGATCACACAGTTTCTAGCACACTAGCTAGCATGCACGTTAGTGTTCACTTTCTTGTTCACCTTTTCTATCCACGTTACCGTGCAAGAAAGATGGCCGTGTGCACTGGGCTCTACGCCACCAGCTCGCAAAGAAGGACGTTGTGCAGGAGTACCAGAGGGGTGCTAGGTTACCTACGGTCACGGAACGCCGTTGGCTGTGTTGGGTCGATGAATGGCACCGCAAACGCTAGTACGCGAGTGTGTGTGTTGCGACATTCTTGTTATCGCCTCTACTCCCCTCCGCCTCTCCTCCGAAACCCTCACTGCTGCTTTACGAAACACCCGTGGGCCGAAACGTCATTACGTCCTTGGAGAGAAAAAATTCAATACGAGAGGTGTATCGATTGTCTGTGAACGCGGAGTACGCCCTCTCCTGTCACGAGCAATTAAATTGCTCAAATTTATGGTTTGGGAAAGGCGGTAGTAGCACTGAGTGAGTGAAGAGATTTGAGTGGCTCTTAACATCGGGGTCTTAAGAGCCTATGAGGGTGATTGAGGTGAGTATGGAGCGGAGCCCGAAATGAAAGGGCGGGGGAAACGGGAGATCCCCGAGAAAACCCGCCGACCAGCGGCATCGTCCGGCACGATTCCTACTTGCGAAAATCCGGGAGCGACCCGACCGGGGATTGACCCCGGTTCGCAGTGGTGGGAGGCGAGCAGGCTAACCGCTCAGCCACCCCCTGGCAGTACAAGCAGCTTTTATATATACTCCATTTTAGTTACATGTACTGTTTTAATTAACAGGGTGAGGATGGGTTGTCACCTTAAGCAACAGACCACAGGTTGATTTAATTTGTCCTTTCAATAAGCTATTCTACTTACAATCAATAACCGCTGAGGACGCTATGACGCTGATGTTTCGTAAAACCGAATGTAATGAGTTGGGGGGGGGGGNGGGAATAGAGGCGATAACAAGACTGTCGCAACACACCTACACTCACATTCTCGTCTCCGCCTTCTCGGCTTGTCGTCCTCGTCTCTTATTGGTCGTCTCTGATGCCCTGGGCAAGGCTGCGGCCTCGAGATGTCGACAGTTCTGTGCAATCCTTACATCGTCAGCCAAACCCAATTATTCTCCGCAACTCGGCAGATCTCTGCGTTTGTTGTTGCCGTTGTTTACTGAGAGCGTTTGGCAACAACCGCTGGTCGCGTACAGTCAATTCGCGGTTCCTTCACACGTTTTGAATCAAATCTTTGAAAAACACCCCATGTATGACGTCTTTGGTTGTTTCCTGAATATGTCATGTGTCACAAGCGTTCCATACTTGTGTTAACATAAAAATATCTTATTTTAACGAAATTTAACTTTTACTTATATTTTATTAATTAATTATAATATTTCACTTATAACTTATATGAATAAAGATAGAGAGAAAATATGTGCATTGTTAATGCCTAGTAAGAAATAGTTATTATGTAAAACATCATTACTCCGAGTGCGCACGAATGTGGTGCGCTGGCCTTTTGGTGGAGGAATATCCTGGAGGTAGAACTTTAGCAGGGATTCAGAGAAGTTGGAGGTAACCGTGAATGGAGTATATATGCTAGTGCTGCCGCTGCTTGTGATGAGGCGATCTAAAGAGTATTCACAAATAACTGACTAAAATGATCCACAAAATGTATTACTTATGTATACTTAGCTAGGTTAAACCCAAATCTTGAGAGTACTCATCATGGCCTGCAGAAAATTTCCACCTCGGCTGGACGGCAGATTGCGTAAAGCTTTGATCCTATATCTTAATATTGGAAGTCAGATGGCTCGGTGTAGGTCAGCACTAAGCGACGCTGTCAGAATGGGTGGATCACGGGAGTTAGTGACGTCGAGCGTGAAGTAGTTATCAGCTGACCCATCAGCGAGCAATCCTTCAGAGCGATTTCTGGCCTCCTCACGTTGCACAAGTCGACCATCGGGGGATGTGCTTGTGAAGTATATGTGGGAGGGCATAATCACAACAAAGCCACGGGAACCGTCAAGCTTCGAAGAAGGTGGCACGGGAACATAAAATATCGCCGTGTGATACAACCACCCGTGGACTCCGCAGTGCCACTAATTGTTCAGCTAGCGCCATGACTGTGGGCCAGGAGTTGCGGTGTCTGCCCATAAACCACACATCTCGCCTGTGGACGCGAAGCTACGCGTTCAGCTGTGTGGACGACTGGAGAGAAGTGTGATTTGGAGTGATGAATTACGCCGTACCGCGTGGCAGTCCGATGGGAGGGTTTGGGTGTTGCGAATGCCAGGTGAACGCTACATGTCGGCCTGTATTATGACCACGGTGAAATTCGGTGGAGGTGGGGTGGCAGTGTGGGAACTTTTTTTTCATGGAAGGGACTTGGTCCTCTCGTAATACTACGGTGCATATTAAAAGAGGAAGGCCATAAGGACATCTCGACCAGCGGCACGTTGTTTACCGTCGAAGACCAGTTCGGAGATGATAGCCGTGTGTTTCAGCATGACAGTGCTTCCTGCCATAAAGCAAGGTCTGTTAGTGAGTGATTCGTGGACAAAAGGGTTCCTGAAACGAACCTCAATCCCATCGAATCACCTCAGGGATGAACTGTAACGGCGACTTCGCGACAGACCCCAACAGTGGTACAGCACTGCAAGAAGAATGGTGGACCATTCCTCCGGAGTTGTTCCGGCACCTAGTTGACAGTCTCCCCCGCAGGATTAGAGCTTTAATAAAGGCCTATGTTCCACTACATGGGCATTATATCCGAGAGACAGTTCTGTGTGGGTGTTCGGATACATTTTATCAGATTGTGTAGAAACCATGTGCTACGATGGAAGTTTACTTGGAAGATTCCGTGTAAGTTGACACGGCCGTTGGTATGGATGGTTCTATGGAAGATTTAGCCTATTTATAGCCGTTTTCATGGAAGTTTTCATATTGGTCGTGCGCAATTTTCTACGAAGGGTTTCCTACAAGGTTGGAATTCTAGCCAATCAGAAAGAGAGTAGTGGAGTGTGGAAGTGACTATTGTTATAATCTTCTCCACTTTGTTTTGAGAAACGGCGTTTAAGCCATTAAAAAAAAAGACAAATATAAAACAGAATTATTTTAAAATCGTGGTTAACATGTGTGTTTATGCAACACAAAAAGTTGCTGTATCACAACAAAACAATTAAAATCTGTGCATAAACTGATACTGCAGAAGTTGTTAGTGAAGTGCGTTCTTGAACCACAGTTGCAGAAGTACAATCATGACAAAGGCTCTCACCTTTGCATGTGAGGCAGCAAAAGTGCGTGACAGGTTATTCCATGCCTGCTTGCATGCAGGCTCGGATAGCAGGTCTCGTAGAAGCTTCCCCCTCTAAGCCCGTGTGAAACTTTGTATCGTAGCACACATGCTTAACCGTGGATATATCTATGATTAATGTTGTTTTAAAAGTGGATTCCTCTTTCAATTACCACCTAGAACTGGTATACGCACCACGCATTCCCCTGCGAAATCATTTCTACCTAATCTAAAACAAGAATACTTCTTCTGTAACTTGACAGAAAATTTGCATTTTCTTTTTGGATTTTCGTCGAGCACAAACTGTACATGTGCAGCAAATCGTCAGTTTTGGAAACTGAAGGCGCTCGCTAGAGTCAAGATGTGTTGATACGCTTATAAAATTAAAAATTTCACGACGTCAATTGATTTATTACAGTATATTATTTGTATCAGACAAAAAAAAACACTAGTATTTTGCCAAATTTTTAAATTCCTCCCTGACCGGAATTCTAACCCTAAAAAGGAGGGCATGCCCTCTAGAAACTGGACAAACATATGGCAACATTGATCTACCTGAAAAACCAACGGAATAAGGGGATTGCGGCCTCGTGGATACGGTCTCTAGTTTTTGTCCTTTACGATGACGAGGATCACGAGTGAGGAAAGGACAAAATTTAGGACAAATTTTCAAATGTCATGTAATGAAATTTTTTGTGGCCAATAATCCTTAGCAAGCTTGCTTCCATTCATACTTTATTCGCATTACTATCTTCACTACCATAAACATGATTAGGTCTGCACAACTGTAAGTTCTGGATATATATTTTTGGAATTAGATTTCATCGAACTGTATTTTCAAATGTCTCCAGCTGTGTGCAAAGTGTTAACTGCTGGGTCTAGTTTCGCGGGACGAGTCTGTCAGTTCAAGACCAGCATGTGAGCTTGATTCTATACAATTTAGCGATTTCATCAGTCACGTATAAAGATATCGTTTTATGCGTTGTAACAATATAAATGTTTTGTTCGGAACTGCACTGCTATCGATATGACGTTTAGCCACATGTCGGAACCAATAAAAAAAGAGTTTGTTCTTCATGTTACCGGCTCCTGCCATATTTTAAAGATTCGTAATAAATAAAACCATATTCGAAGCTTAAATTTACTTTATTTTTTGGGGATATACTCCATTCACGATTACTCACAATTTTTCTGAAGCGCTGCTAAAGTTCTACTTCCAGGATATTCCTCCGCCTCATACAAACAAAGCTTAGAAAATTACGCCAGAAGTTCAACGCAACACGTTCGTGTGCGCTCAGTGTAATAATATTTTGCATAGGAATTATTTATTACTACGCATTACCAACACACCTATTTTGTCACTATCTTTATTCATATTCGTTACAAATAATTTTTTTTAATATACCTATAGTTACAATATAAGTAGAAGGTAACTTAACCAAAAATAAGGCTTATTCCGCGAATCCAAACTAAGGTTTTGTTGAAACCAACCTAGCTTCGCCGGTCTTTGGAGAGACCGCCTAATACTAACTTCACGGCGCTCATTTGGGACAATTGACGCGACCATAAATCATTCGTCACCTTACAACCTCACAAGGCGTGCCGAAGTATATGTTTACTCCTGATCTCGTTCATTCACGTCACTTAGGACTTTAAGTGAAGATATATAGTTCGAGAAGGATACCAACCGAAGATAATTCCCGTTCTTTAACAAATCAAATTAAATAACGCGTTTTACAGACCAGAATAATGTTTTGAAATATTTTCTTAGTGTCAAATCCAATCACTGCTTCTTGCATATACTTAAAATTTAACCGATGTGTTTGTAGTAACCAGCCCTATTAATTATTTCTTTCGTGACATGCGCGACATTATTTTCTTACGACCAAAACTTTATTTGTAATTGGATAAAATAAAAATAAAAAACACTGTTTATGTTGCAATCTCAAGCAAACAGTTCAATTATAGCTACTAAATAAATGTAATGTTCACATATCGTAAAAAAAAAAATTCTAAAAAAATTACTTATAGTTTTTAGGTTGTTGTTCTGAGCATAGGGATGGCTTAGAACGGACGCAGCTTAAATCACGCTCCTGATGTTCCAGACCCTCTAGGAGATTCGAACCTGAAATTATTTGACAGAAAACCGGTGTCTTGTCGACTTCGCTCAGAATTACCGACTATGTCCAAGTGAAGGGCGATGAATGTGCTAGTTGCGAGACAGAAATTTAAATAAATGAACACCAACACAATTGGTTTGCCGTTAATATAACATTTCGGAACTCTGTTACATTTCAGACAAATCACAAAAGTACAATTATCACGTTGGGCGCCATTTGTAACATTTCAAATTAAATTCCAGTTGAATATTTCAAATCAATTAGTACGTCGTCATTTTTCATCTTCTGAAATCTTTTCTTATTAAGTTAGTTCTACTTTCAACAAAATTAGCACAATTATTAATTCAGTTCTTCTCAAATGCAATAAATACTTTTTCTTGTTATTTAATTATTATTTCTTCATCCTTCACAACTTATTGTAGCTATTATTTAAAATATTAAATCATTAAAACATTCTTTTAAAAATTACTCACGTCCATCATTGGAGGTGATAAGAATTATTCTGTCAGAAATTATTAGTTCTATTTTACTTCTGCCTTACTTATGCCTTCTCCTGTCCTCCGATTGGCTGTCGTCTGACCATGACACATCTCTCCGCCAATCAGCAATGGCAAGACGAGAGACAACCAGGATAGTTGGCTCTAGTACTTTTGTTTAATAACCATTTAATGCTGACCACCCTCTAGGAAAGAAATTAAAAATAACAAACAAAATATTAATACTGAATACCATCTAGAAACAAATGAAAAATACTTACACATGATATATAGGTCAATAAATTATTAAAATAACCAAAGATTAAACTGTTATATCATATAATAAAGCGTAATTTCAAAATTATATTTAAAAAAAGTGACAACGTAAGCAAGTACTCTGCAATCGTATATAATTAAAATATATATGATCAACGTTAAACATAACCCTACAAACTGCAATGTTACAACTCAAACCAGTGATAAAAAATATATATGTCCTTGCTCAAAACTGACTTACTTTAGTTATAACAATGAAAATTGTCACCGAATGATGAAAAGTAGGATTGTATAGATTGAACTGACAGCTAATGTCATTTTTTTTTTTAGTATAGTCCGCGATATTAGGGGAAAACGAGGGTACACAGTAGACTCCAAATAATACTCACACAATAGCGATTTTTTATTTGCCTTTGGTTTGCTGTCTGGGTGAGAAGTCGTTTCCGTATATGACCGGAACAAACAGGATTCAAAAACTTTGGAATTTAACATACGTAATCCGCACTCACAAACCAGAGATATCGCTGCCCCTACGTATGAATAAGATTCGTTGGTGTGGCATGGCGTAGCGTGTATTTATGGTTCTAACAACTTCAGTGTCACTTACTTCAATCCATTGTATAATCTTCCGCATAGGCGTGCGCAAGGCTAGGTAATAGGGGAGGGGGTTCAAACCACAAAATGAAGATCCACGTATACAAGATTAAAAATGCAAAGTAAGAATATATTTAAACATTTACATCACCAACAGTCTACACTACAATAAACCTATTTTTAATCTAGCGGTCATTTCAAACACGCAGTTCGTGCAGTGAAAATATGAAAGTGGTAAGATTTTTTTTTTCTTAGTAGCATGATGCAATGGGGTGCAACTGCCCCTCCTGTAACCCCCTGTGCACGCGTAGACTGTAAAAATGTTTTCTATTTGTAAAAGGAATTCTTTGGCGATTGGGTTGCCAAAGGTATTTTTAACACTACAAATAACGCAGGCTACATTTCTCAAGATATTAGCGGGGAACGTGTGAAACTGATATTGACTAAGTGCTGTTCGAGGCTGAGCAATAGGATCTTTCATTACTTTTTCAACAAAAAAAAAAAAATCAAGGAGGCGTGGCTCACCGAAGGTAGAGAAAGACTTGCAAGAAGTGGGAATAACACAGGAGGATATCCAGAAACGTATTCCGCTCAAGAAGAAACTCCTAAAACACTGTGGTTTCCAAGAAAAGCCGAAACTAAAAACTGACAAAACATGGACCGAAGCGCGGTAGGAACAGCATAGGATACGAATGCGGGAATACTGGGTGAAAGTTGAAGCCCAGACGCCAGGGAAAGAAAAAGGACAGTTGAAATAGCGTGGTCCGTAGATGGCCGATAAAAAAAAAAATTGAGCTACTGAAACGGGTTTGTATGTTTTCTAAAATAAAGTGTTGTAAATATGCAATATCATATCTGTTGAGTTACAAGAAATTCTCTGGCAACTAGTTTCCAAAGAACTATTTGTAACAAGAAAAGGTGTTGTTGTTGTTTTTTTTTTTTTTTTCAACTGTCCGTGATATTTTGCCAGATACCGCAATTATTTCTGCCGCGAAAATAACGACTGTGTAGCAGGCCACCAGATACTTCGATCATTTAACACCGGGAAGTTGTCAGGGAGATAAGTGCAATCAGTTACGTGTGACCGTCTCCTTGTTGTCGCGAGTAGTGTAGTTGCCTCTCACGCGGTT
>NQII01000322.1:338171-349740 GCA_002778355.1 Clitarchus hookeri | reverse complement strand
AAATGGCCGCTCTACTTTCACCTTGAGCGAGATCATGTAACTATGCAAAAGACGTTGAAATCTAAATACGTTAGCATCACGTCATTAATAATTGGCATAATACGATAAAATTCTTTTCGACACCCATTTGTAAGCGATAAATTAATAATTACGTTAAAACTTTGGAACTATTCACTCTCTTTGTGCTGGCAACCTGACGGCATAACTGTATCCGCGCTCGCCGCTGCTTGTAATGTTATATGCATGTAGCTAACGGCTAGGGTGTTTTTTCAAATATTGATTTTCAAAAGTTTCTTCCCGTCGTGAACCGACTATAGAAGCCTTGTTCGGGCTGGTGCGTATAAAACGAAAAAAGACACCGATTGCTACGAACATTGCTGCAAGTAGTCTGGACGGTACACTCCCCTTCGCCCATGTTCAAGGACACGTTGTACAAGGAGGTTACAACTGTACACCTGTACACAACAAGGAATTAGGGTACCGGTGTTTCGAGCATCCGACTCGCGAGAAAGCTGATTTGTCGAAGCTTCTGCACTTCCTGTTTGTGATTGGTTAGTTTCGACGTCGGCGAACGCGCGATATACGTTCTTCGCTGGTCGCGTGAACGGCATGCTCGACCCAGGTACGGTGCACGTCAAAAAAATTGACGTTGTTTTCGACAGTGCTATTTGCAAAATAAAAATAAAAGTCGGTTCAGTTTTGAAGCACGGGGGATTGTTTCCTGCGCATCAGGCATGCGCACTCTACCACGTATTCACTCTTAAGATCCTGAGCCTCTTGCCAGTGTTACACGGCGAGAGCGGATGGTGATACAGGACAGGAAGTGAATACGACTGCCGCTGGACAACTGCCATGTTGACAGTTCCCGAGTGTAATGTCCTCAATGTCGATTCGCGCTGAGGGGTTGCGATCACGTGGTCAGGAGATGGGAACGGAGGTTGTTCCTCACGAAACACTTCCGCGACAAAAAAAAAACAATTGAGCGTCGAGTTGGTAATCGAAAGAATTATTATTATCATTATTATTTACTGGCTTGTGGCACTGAAAAACCACGTAGCAAAAAATTTGTGTCTGATTTACAAGCAATTCTTTCGCAAATAGTTGTCGTTTATTTTTATTACTACAAAATAAATATGCATTTTATAACACTTTTTTATATGAAATATACAAAATGTAATATGTATCACTGTGTATATAATAAATTGGCAAAATACGAAAGGCAACGTATTGTAAAATCTGTTATAGTTTAGTAGTTATATTAAAAAAAAAAAACAATTTGGTCAATTAAACCAAAAAATAATTTGTAAGAAACGCTAGAAAAAAATATATTGTGTGTTGTAACAGAAAAGTTAGGAAATTATAGAAAATACATATGCAAATAATACATAGATAATTCCGCGAATGGAAAATAATCTGTAATTAAACAGTAAACGGATTTGTCTACTTATTATTTACCTACCTTTTGACAACAATTAATATTGGTTTCATTCGATATGAGTTTCTTTTATGTCTTACGGGACCTCTGTGACGACCCAGCCCTATACTGGTGCATGGCCAAAATAATAATTAGTAAACCAGTTTTACTCACCTGGCCAGAATAATTCAAAGAACACCGAGTCAGAGATCATGTGGTTCGGGACCCACTGCAATGAGGAGATTCCGCCGTCTTTGGCCTCTGTGCAAAACCCTGAGGCGTAAAAAGGCAAAAAAACTTTACTCGTTTTTGTCCCGAATTGTGTGCCCAGTTTCCACACACAAAGGAATATGGAGAGAGAGCAGCGCAGTAACCAGCTTTCGATATGTGAAATATGACGATATATCGATCACAACACGATATTTTTGAAGTATCACAACTGCGATATGGTTCAACAGTGTATCGCATATCGTGACGTTATTTATATGCGATGTGACGATAGGTAATATTTGCGGTGCCAATAATTTCGATATCAATGTAAGCGATATTTGCGATATATAGTTATTGATTTTCAATACTATCTGGGAGTGAATATCGTACTAATACCGATATATCCAACACGTTTCAAAACGATATTTAAAATTGGATATCGCACAGTCGAGGTCAAAACACAGAACCGTTTTTTTTTATTTGATTTATGAATGTAATTTATTTCATAAGGATGCGACAGATATGCAGAGAGAAGTCCAATTAATTTACATGATTTAAATAAAATGACACACAACTAATATTTCCAGTTTCTGACATGAACTACTCTTGTGAAAACGAGAACGTCAGCAAATGAAAGTAAATGCGTGTAAAAAAAATAGAGGCCCGAAAATAACACGTATAAGGGAAGTACATACAAAAACTTCTCTAAATAAAAATATTAACAGTAAACAAGAAGGGAGAAACCAGAATACAGAAAAACTCGAACATGCCAAATATGCAAATACATAAAATTAGTAAAATGGGTGGAGATATAACATAAATTACAAGAAAAAAAAGGGGCAAAACATCCGGCACTGCAGCCGTGGACGTGACAGCTTGGAAGAACACTAGGAAAATACTTCTGCTTATTTTACCTCTACAGTTGTCAAAATCACGTGGCTAAAATAAAGATCAACTAATTCGTTAAGTGAATACATGTTTGTCAATCTTAGGACACTGCATCTGGCCAACTTTTGGTGCAATTGCGATGTATTCAAGTTAGGTTAAACAATCTTACTTTTCATAAAAAAGCAGTAACGAGGCGTGAGATTTTCGGGGTGGGAAGCAACTGGTGTAGAACAGAAGTAGTAGGGCCTGCATTAATATGAAAATTCCGAAAACAGCTGTCATTAACCACAAATTTACCTAGTTTGTTTCAACGTACTCCGCTTAAGTTAGTATACTACTTACGAACATTATATGTGGCCGATATTCACCGCTAAGCAGGTTGTAATAATATCGTTTAACTTAAGAATTTATCAGCACTTGAGTAAGTTCCTATAACTTTTTCAAATCGAAATTTCTATGCAGTTTAAATTTGTTATCTTTAAGAAACTAGCCAACAGCACGTAACCAATAACAGGCTAGCGTAAAAAAACTTGTATTAATTTAATATCTGGACACCAACACGTGTAAGGCACGCATACCAGATTACGAATAAGTGTAGTTCTAGAACAACTAAAGCGTCATACATAACGCACGTTTCCGAAAATCATGTTCCCTAATCAGTCATGAAAAACTTATGTAACGACACAGACAACATGATATAAAATATACCGTGAAATTTGCCGGTCCCTTGAGAAAATCCCTTTAATTCGTAAAAAAAAAACAATGCATTCCGGTCCCCTCGATAATGAGTATTTATTTTGGTGCTCGAACTCAATTAAAATGTCTTATAATTCTCATTTACAACTTAAAAATCTCGTTAACTCGATGTTTTTAACCCTAGACTGTACAACAGCTTTAGATTTATGCAATTCGGGCAGGGTAAAAAAGACTGGAAGGGTACTGAGGGACGTAGGAGGGTTTGAAGGGCAGGTAATGACGCCAAGTAGGCTGTGAGACGATGTGTCTGTGATTGTCAGAACTAAGAGGCGCCTTGCTGTCCGGTCTACGGATATGAGAGGGTAGGAAGGAGAAGAGCGAGTGAAAAGTTAGTCAGTTCGGTCTTAGCCATGCCTCCGAAAAAAGCTAATAAGTGTCTTTCTATTAGAGAAAAAAAAAGAAATCATTACCGCCGTGGCCGGTGGTGATAAACAAATTGGCGTGTCTAAACGTTATAACGTTCCTCCTTCCACAATAACATCAATTCTGAAGAACAAGGACAAGATCGCCTCCCAGACATCGGGCAGCAAAGTAAAGCGCTTTAAGACTGGTGAGTATCCAAAACTAGAAGATAATTTAAAAAAGTGGTTTGCGCAAGCACGGAATTCGAATGTACCAGATAGAGGAAACATTTTAAGAAAAAAAGTAAAAGTGTTCTCAGAAAAAAATGGGAATTAAAGACTTTCGTGCAAGTGATGGTTGGTTTGATAGGTTTAAAAAAAGGCACAGCATAAAATTGAAGAAACTTAGTGGGGAAAGTCCGAGTGTATCGGCCGACGTTTGTTCTGAGTGGAAAGACGAATTGGGAGAAATAATCGATTCTTATGAGCCCAACAACATTTTTAATGCCGATGAGACGGGGTTATTTTATAAGTGTCTCCCCGGCCGATCAATGTGTTTTAAGAAAGGAAAGTGTCATCGCGGAAAAAAATAGTAAAGAACGTGTAACCATATTGTTGGCCACCAACATGGATGGATCTGAGAAATTAAGACCGCTCATGATAGGCAAATCAGCCAAACCAAGACGTTTTTAAAACATAAAAAAATTTCCGATGACCTATCGTGCAAACAAAAAGCGTGGATGACGGGCGAATTATTCAAGGAACGGATATGATCAGTGAATGCTGATATGGAGAAAAGGCAGCGAAAAATTCTGCTTTTCATGGATAATTGTACGGCCCACAACAATACTCCACTGCTCAGTCATGTTATTGTTGTGTTTTTGCCTGCCAACACTACTTCTAAGCTGCAGCCTCTAGACCAGGGCATAGTTAAAACGTTCAAAACCTTTTACCGCAAGGAAGTAATGATGCAACTCCTTGGCAGCATCGAGGATGGGGAGGATCATAAAATCACCTTATTTTCAGCCACGAACATTGCTCACAAGGCGTGGTAAAGTGTTAGCGAAAGCACAATAAAAAACTGTTTTCGTGCTGTGGATTCACGAAGGTGGAATTTTCATCAGCAATTACTGAACAAGACTTAGAATGCCCTGTGAATTGGAATCGTCTTCCTCAAAATGAAGAAAATTCTATAACGTTTGAAGATTTCGTCCATTTTGACGATGGCCTAGCGGTAGCGGGGATTCTAACTGATGACGAAATTTTGGCTCCATCTCAGGACATTGATGGTGAAGGTGATGACGAAGACGATGTGCTGACAATTACACCTAAAGTGGCTAAACAATACATCAACAACGTGCGCCATTTCTTAGCGAAATCAGACGTTTTTAATGAAGTATTTTCTGCTTTGAACAAGCTTGGCAAAGCCATCGACAATACCCGTCTGCAAGGCTTGCACCAAAAAAAAATTACAAATTTTTTTAAACGTAAATTTTTAACGTGTTTTTTATTTATGTAATTATTTATTTATATATACAGTACATACGTATACAGAATATGTAGCCATGCGTTTATCATTACATATTAATGCAAATTTGCATTAATCTCGTTTTTTATGCTCCCGATTATTGGTAGTCCCACTAATTTGAATATCTCGATAATTCATATTTAACATTAAGTTCCCTTGACAATACGAATTATCGGAATTCTACTGTATTAATAAAAATACATACTGAACGAGTCAGTTAATGATCATTGTTGCCAATTCCCGAGTAAATTTACAGTATATACTGCAAATACGTCATCATGAAATTTATCTTGTAATTGCAGCTTGCTAAGAAGTTGTTTTTCGATACTGAGTATTGATAGAGAAGACAGTCGTTCTTCGCCTTGTGAGTTTCGCAAATACACCGGAAAGCCAAAAAAAAAAAAAACTGGTATAGGCGTGCGTATGCAAATAACTGAGGTATGGAACCAATCAGAGTAACGCGATGCGGTCGGCAGCGCCTATATAAAACAGCAAGCGTCTGGAAAAGTTGCTAGATCGGTTACTGCTGCTACAATGACAGGTTATCAAGATTTAAGTGAGTTTGAACGTGGTGTTATAGTCTGCGCACGAGAGATTGGACATAGCATCTCCGAGGTAGCGATACAATTTGGATTTTCACGTATGACCATTTCACGAGTGTACCGTGAATATCAGGAATCCGGTAAAACATCAAATCTTCGACATCGCTGCTGCCGGAAAAAGATCGTGAACGAATGGGACAAACAACTGACGAGAATCATTAAACGTGACAGACGTGCAACCCTTTCTCAAATTGGCGCAGTTTTCAATGCTGGGGCATCAACAAGTGCCAGCGTGTGAACTATTCAACGGACCATCATTGATATGGGTTTTCGAAGCNCATTGATATGGGCTTTCGGAGCCGAAGGCCCACTCGTGTACCGTTGTTGACTGCACGACACAAAGCTTTATGCCTCGCCTGGGCCCGCCAACACCGCCATTGAACTGTTGATGACTGGAAACACTTTGCCTCGTCTGACAAGTCTCGTTGCCAATTGTATCGGGTGGATGGACGCGTACGGGTATGGAGACATCCTCATGAATCCATGGACCCTACATGTCAACAGGGGACTGTTCAAGTTGGTGGTGGCTCTGTTATAAAATGGGGCGTGTGCAGTTGGCGTGAAATGGGACCCCTGATACGTCTAGATACGACTCTGACAGGTGACAGATACGTAAGCATCCTGTCCGATCACCTGCACCCATTCATGTCCATTGTGCATTCCAACGGACGTGGACATTTCCAGCAGGGCAATGCGACACCCCACACGCCATGTCGAGAGTTGCTACCGAGTGGCTCCAGGAACACTCTTCTGACTTTAGACACTTCCATTACCTAAATCACCAGACATGAACATTATTGAGCATATCTGGGATGCCTTGCAACGTGCTGTTCAGAAGAGATCTCCACCACCTCGCACTCCTATGGATTTGTGGACAGCCCTACAGGATTCATGGTGTGGGTTGCCTCCTGTATACCTTCAGACATTAGTCGAGTCCATGCCACGTCGTCTTGTGGCACTTTTCTGTGCTCGTGGTGGCCCTACGCGATATAAGCAGGTGTACCAGTTTTTTTTTTTTAGGCTCTTCATCGTAAGTTTTAAGTTAATGCGTTTTAAAGTGGAAAAGAATTGTTCTGATGATAACTTAAATGGGGAAAATAAGACTAGATATTATATATACTTTCGTTGTTAGCAATAAGTCGATAGAGTTAAATTAACTAACTCTCCTTAATTTTTCAACTTACCCATGTTGACACGTTTTAACATGCACGATATTTAAAATTAAGAGTACAAATAATTATTTGTCAGTTAAAAAATTCACCCCGCCACATCATGTGATTTTTTTTCCAATACATTATTACCAAAACAAACTTTTCTGAAGAGTTCTAGTCGTAAGAGCAAGACTGAACAAAATAACGCAATTTTTCCTAATGTCCTTACAAAATTGAAAATAATCCTTTTTTTACTATATCGTAGTTTTGAGAATTCAGCTTTTTGTTCCTATGTATTAACCGCGAGAATCTACCGTGTTTTCTAAGTAGTTATTATTTGAGGCTCATTATTCATACACACACAGACACACGAGAACGATAAAATGATCTAAAATTTATATGATAACATACTTATAAGCACACACGGCACTTACTTACCTTGAGAATGTGCCAATTAAAATAAAACAAGGTATTCCTTAACATCTTGGCGAGTAACAAGTAGATGCACTTTTTTCACATACGTTTCCGTAAATATCCACTTGCATATTCAGTTGTATCACATGCACTATTTTTCTATTAGTTAAAATTACAGACCAATCTCTTTTAAACAATATGTCAAAAATCTTTGAATCTGTAATGAAAAATGGACTGATCAAGTATCTTACTAAATTCAACCTAATAACTCCATCACAATACGGGTTTCTTTAAGTAAAGAGCACAGAATCTGCTATTGATGTATTTACATCACATAAACGGTACATCACACATTAGATAAAAACAGACAGGCTTTGGGGTTATTTTTTGACTTGTCAAAAGCGTTTGATACCGTTGACCATGATATACTCTTAAATAAACTCAAAGTTGTTGTGATAAGGGGTGTGGTAAGAAACCGAATTCATATGCAGAAAAGAGCGATACGTATAATATTCCAAACACACACACACACACACACACACACACACACACACACACACACACATTGTAAAACACTTTTTATAGCTTTAAGCATTCCTCCTACTCCTTGTATGTATATATGTATATATATATATATATATATATATATATATATATGAAGAAAAAAAAAAATATATATATATACAGAGTGATTCTAAAATCATGGGACAAACGTTGAGGGGTGGTAGAGCTCACTAACTAAAACAATTATTTTATAGAAATATATGGGCGGGAGTGACGCGTTGAGGCACAAACACACAAATAACACATGTAATGCAACACACTGTTTATTTACAACGTCGCCGCTAAATGCCTTTTTACAGCAATGTTTATAATAATCGCTGCCACCGACAGTAATGCAAGCTTGGTAGCGTCGGTGGAGTGATTGGCGAACAGGTTCAAATACGCCGGGTATTTCACGCACGCCACCATTGTCAGCCAATCACGCCATATGTAGAGGTCGCCAAGCATGCTTGACTGTTGGTGGATGCATTTCCAGCAAGTGTTTTTTTAACATTTTCTGTACGGAATCACTCGTTAAGTATGCTGCTAATGAACATTTTATGTTTCCGTTAATGTGTTATGTTTTTGTGTTTGTGCCTCAACGCGTCACTTCCACCCATATATTCCTATACAATAATTGTTTGTTTTAGTGAGCTCTACCACCCCTCAATATTTGTCCCATGATTTTAGAATCATCCTGTATATACAATTCAATTTTATTCATACATAAAAATATTGACACCAAGTGTCAGTTAAACACAGAGGTGCTTTCTTATGAAACAAAAAGTAAAGATAATATCCATATTAACTTTATCAACAAAAGCAGCACTATGAAGGGGGTACAGATTAATGGAAAAAGACTTTACTGTAATCCGCCACAGTTTCTTTAATATAAAAAAAAAACAGAGCATACAACTGTTTGCCGCTGACTGACTGATTTCCTGCTTGACCATTGTTATGACGATGTTGAAGAAATTTTTGTAGATGATTTGTCACTCTGGTACTGTTGTATGTCAATATAAACATACACACGTGTAAATTTGCAGTTGCAATTAGAAGTGTGTTAAGTTTAATTAGTTGCAATTGCAGTTGCCATTGGTATTGTGGTTGGCATGATAATTATTGTGTAATACATTTTTGTATCGTTGATTGTACAATATTATTGTATATTTTATTGTATATATTCGTATTGTAAATTTACTTGACTTGTTCTATATCTCAAATTTGAGATATCAGGAATGCAAATAAATGAAATGAAATGAAAGCTCAGAAACTACGTCCCAGAAAAGAAATAATAACATTACAATATTACACTGAAGAGCCAAAAAAACTGGTACACCTGCCAAACATCGTGTAAGCCTTCGGCTCCGAAATCCCATATTAATGATGGTCCTTTGAATAGTTCGCATGCTGGCACTTGCTGATGCCCCATCATTGAAATCTGTGCCAATTTGAGAAAGGGTTGCACGTCTGTCACGTTTAATTATTCTCGTCAGTCGTCGTTTGTCCCGTTCTGTCACGATCATTTTCCGGCCGCAGAGATGTCGAAGATTTGATGTTTTACCGAATTCCCGATATTCACGGTACACTCGTGAAATGGTCGTTCGCGAAAATCTAAATTGTATCGCTACCTCGGAGATTCTATGTCCCGTCTCTCGTGCGCCAACTATAACACTACGTTAAAACTCACTTAAATCTTGATAACCTGCCATTGTAGCAGCGGTAACCGATCTAGCATCTTTTCTGATTGGTTCAGTACCTCAGTTGTTTGAATACGCACGCCTATACCAGTTTTTTAATATTTTTTTTGTCTCTTCAGTGTATTACACAAACTGTTCATCAGACATGACTTAATAAACACAAATGTTTATTCCCAAATGCGCCCGAAAACTGACGTTGTTGGTTGTTTGCAAACCAGACAAAAGGCGGCAACTGCTCGTACAAGTTCTGTTTGCCATTCGGCTAACATCGTGCCGTGTGCGCAAGTCGCCTCGTTGCTTCGACGGCAGCCTGCATCCCCCGCCCCGCATCCCCCCGCCCGAAGACCACGGACACGCAGGTTTCCATCGCTACACTTGAACAGTCGTAACACTAGTAGCACACAACAAGGTTGCTTCCAAGCGAAGAACTTCGCGAGACACGGACCGCCGTTTGCCGCACAGCCATCAGAAATTACCTAGTGTTCTATGGTGAACTACCCCACTCATGCTCGATGAGAAACTAAAGTTATTCGGCTACGAACTTTCCAGAGTAATTATTATTTTTTACAGACGGAGATTAAAGGAGAAGCAATGCTTCCATTGATTCCATGGGAGCTTCACCACTGTATAAGAGGATGAGTACGTTCTCAGTAAAATAGTTTTGTGGTTTTAAAAACAATTTCTCGGAAACTAATTGTTAAGACACTTTTTGTAACATTATAAGTAAATTTACTAACACCTAACTGAGTAACGTCTAAACTATTGTTGAATTTTAACAAGCAAGTACTTATTATAAACATAGAAGTGAATAAACGATTTTGTAATTTTTACAAAACTATGTTAAGTAAATATACAATATTTCCGGCGTTACAAAAAAAATGTGGTATCTTGTTTCCCAAAAAAAAAAATACAAAAACATATAACTGAGTAACCAACTTTGAGTCCCGACACTAAACAGCTTTTTTTTTTTGCCTAAGTCTATAACTTCCAATACCACTAAGGTCACCTCACTGTTTACGTGAATACGTATGTTACATGTCAGTACACACCCTCAGACCAAGTTTTAATGCATTTGTGGTATAATTAAGGCAAGCTAAAGGATCTTCATTTTTATTTAACAGCATGAATTTGTTAAAGAACAAATTTTTAACAAATTCACGCCGTACTGCCTGAACACATGTTTTCGACACTTTTGAGTAGCGTTCTGAAACGTTACTCTGCAGATAAACTTTGTTCTGCGACTGCACCGAAACGCTCTGAGCAAATGTTTTATTCGCTCTTGGCGGTATGCTCGTTCCAAAACCACCTTTGATACGTCTTTGCTCAGCTTTTACCCTAGATTACTTACTCTCGGAGTAGCAGATCTCGAGCCTGTTGTACACTCGGCTATCTTCGTTCCGGGCGAACCCGGCTTCAAGCCCCGGTTCGGGTTGACCCCCGGATTTTCACAAGTGAGAATCTTGCCGAACGATGCCGCCGGTCGGCGGGTTTTCTCGGGGATCTCCAGTTTCCCCCACCCTTTCTTTCTGGCGCTGCCCATACTCAGTTCACTTCACCCTCGTCGGCTCTCAACACCTCGCTGTTGAGAGCCGACCGAATCTCTTCACATCACTCTTCGCTACGCAAACTCGCGCTACATGGAAGCCGCACGGGTACGCCCGAAAAGAGGACAGCAGACCGTTTATAAAGAATTTAAAAAAAAAACAGAGCTGAAATGTAGGAAGTCTAAACAAGCTGGACAAATCGGTCGAGGTAGGGCCCAAATGTGGGTCCCCCAGCTGACTATTCAAAACGACGTAAGATGTTCAACAATTTGAAGTTAAAACTTCGCTAAGAAACACGTCAGAGACAACCGCAATCAAGTGGCGAGACGGCAGGGGATGGTATGAGAAGTGTAAACGAGGCTCCAGACTGGTGGTACATCGCAGTCGGCGAGCTACCTGCGGCCTGGTGTGCGAGCGTTTATGTGTTCGAGGTTGAGCCAGTCCCTTTCCAGTATATTATCCTTCTCGGGCTACACCC
>NQII01000322.1:299654-338164 GCA_002778355.1 Clitarchus hookeri | reverse complement strand
CCACGACTACTTTAATTTTTACAAACGTATTCAATAGAGGTTTTTCACCGGATGATCCAGAATGTTTAATAAGTATCTCGTTGTTTCAAAACTTTTACATTCTTTTAATTAACTTTAACGGTTTAACCTCTTACATAATTCTCTCCATTCTCCGTTGCGTGTATTAGATATAGGAAGGGGAAAACAACACAGTGTTTGAGGACATGCGCAGAATACGAGAAATCGGTCCTACCTCATGTTTAGTGGATGTTTCCACCACGAGGTATCGTGTTTCCGACTGGCATTCCACCCATATGCCAGGCGCTGCGAATGAACCGGGCGACCTTCTATCCAGGGGAAAAAAAAAAAACAATGAGAATCGCCGAAGGAGGCAGGACGTTCGGACGACGTCTTCCTGGAATCGCCGACGAAATATTTACCGCGACCCTTCATGCCATTTGTGATTCAGGGTATTACTGAGGTTTCCCCAGAAGGGTGGAGATGCACGCGAGCGATGGCCTTCGTCCGAACGAGCGTCCCGAAGTCTGCCGAAGTACAGCCGATGTACAAAAAAAAGTACTCCTTACTGGACATGCGCAGACAGCTCGATTCTCAGCATAAGTTAATCATAATATGGACATAAACAATCTTTGAATACATACAACAAAATCATGACCGCCTTTATCCCCTTCAACTTTCCTTCGACAAGTACTGTACTCTTTAATACCTACAACAAAGCTTATCAAACGAACACTACTACACAGATAAAAGTCTAATGTTGTGCCAACAGTATTAATGTCACTACCGCAGTAATTTTTTATTATCTGTGTTCCGTCAGTAACTAATGTTGCTGTTGATGTAATATTATGTTATTAAGCTATTAATGTAAATATAAGTACTTTTGTAAGAGCGTTACCTTCTTATTGTACTGCCAATTAAGGTGGTGTTTATGATGCGGCAAAACTAATTTTGTGTTGAAAGGATATTAACATTTGCGTTAAAAATATTGTTGTATTTTCTTTGCATTAAAAAACATTCCGATGTAAAATAAATTAAGTACAATTATTTTGTCACAAAAATTAATATTAGCAACGAAGGCAAAAAATGTACAGCTGGGAGGGGAATCGATTCCGCCCCTTGAGTACTTGACGACTCACACTTTACGAAACCTAACGTCCTACCATCGACTGTGTTTTAACACGCGCAACTGCGTTTTATATTGTGGGTATTCAGCCAGTAGATAGGTAATGTTCCTTCCAGGACAAGGGCTGGGGGCTGTGGCGCAGTGGCACCGTCCGCCATCTTGGATGGCGTCACAGCCGCCATCTTGGATTCCGCTATCTTCTGTCCTTAATCTTGACCTTTGTCGGCCATCTTGTTTCCATCCGCTATCTTGTTTCCCGAGGTCATTTTGTTTTCGCCACCCATCTTGTTTCCCAATTACATACCTTCGCGTCTGTTGCATGGTCTCCACATGCTGTAGTTCTCTCGTCATCTGCTAGAGTGCGCCACTGATCCCTTCGTTCAACTATCGCCTGCTAGGGGCGCTGGTGTTGCTCTCACTATGCCACCATGTTGGTTCTGGAGTTGACAGCTAGGAGCGCTGCTTTTTTTAAATTAATTTTCGCAGAGCTCAAAATATCGTCTGAAGGAGGGCAGGATCGAACTGTCGCGCCGTAGGTCGGCATGAAGACTCTTTTGAAAACTCGGCTATTTGGACATATGCTGGGACGAAGGTTTAAAATAAGTATATGTAATATAATGTATATGCGGGAAAAAAATTATATTTTTAAGAATGTAAGATTTCGTTGTCATGATTATTACAAAATAATAACAATATTTTTAGTCACTTTTCTTTAAAAAAAATATTTTATTAAATATGAATAGATGTATACTTAAAAATATAATATAATATTTTATTTCATTTTTATTCTGTTTTTATTTTCATTTTATTTTTCATTAAATACATTTCTTTTTCTTTTGCTGGTCATCCATCCTCCCCCCACCACAGCATTCCCCCTCCCCCAATTCGTACCCCCAACCACTCTGCCAACACCCACTAGCCACCTAGAATGTTTGAATAACGTATATATAAAATTAAAACATTTAATTATTTTGATTAAAAACTTTAAATTTTATTATATTTTTAACGATATCATTTAAGCAGGAAGCAGGGACACATAACTAGTCGAAAGGCAATATATTACATTAACATTCAAATAGTTTATTTTTAAAGTCAAAGGAAAAAATTATGTACAATTTAAAAAAACTATTTCAGATATCTGCCTGC
This sequence comes from Clitarchus hookeri, assembly GCA_002778355.1. Lineage (NCBI taxonomy): Eukaryota > Metazoa > Arthropoda > Insecta > Phasmatodea > Phasmatidae > Clitarchus > Clitarchus hookeri. Next base: position 335,895 of record NQII01000322.1, on the reverse strand, counting down.
CTCTTTGGATCGTTAGTATTTATATCGGTTTTCATGTAAAAATTATCGCAGAGAAAGTCACCGCGGATCGAAGATTTAGATTGCAGTTACAGACTTCGAGGCCAGGTACAAGGCCAAGAAGGATGATGGGGAGGGCCGCTATCTGTGAGGCCCGTGACAGACGGCAACGGATGTGCATTATCTCTGTCCGCCCGCGATACACTGTGAGACAACAGCTCCTCCGCATGTCCATGCAAACTTTATCTATTTGGCAGGCAGCCCCGCTTATCTGTCTGCCAGCGATGTACAAAGGTTATCAGCAGAATTGACAGAAGAACTTCCGCCTTCCTACAGATACATCGCTAAAATTACGATAAAGAAGCCGCTACTGGCGTGCTCCGTCACAAGCATCCTGTGCTTGCTCGGAGATCGTGTCACGTTGTTATCGTTGTTATCGTATGGGCAGGCGTAGTGTTGCGCAGCGCAAAGATGTGCAACGGAGCCGGGCCCAGTGTGCTTTTCAGGAGCGGAGTCAGATCTTAAGTTACACGTCGTGGCAGCGCGCGCAGGACAACCTCGTGACCAAGATCCATACGGCTTTGCACAGTGCTGATGGTGAGGTTGGACAGGGAAGGGGGGAGGATTGACCACCTATCCAGAACAAATTAAATTTTAAATTATTTCACCAGAAAAAAAGAACTTAGCCACTAAGCCAGAACCATTTTATTGAGTATTGGAAAACTACTCTTTTGCACAAACATATGCAAACGAGAAGCATAAAGAAACCAATAAATTCACGCCACATGTGCGCAGAACTAAGTATCAGTCCGCGCGGTCCTTCAGACACGCCCAATAAAATCGTCCCATCTATGGGGCGAACTATTTTCTTTGTATCGAACCACTGTAAATATCCTAACTATTTTCACATGCTTCATACTTCCCGGCCAATAGAAAAACCCCGTCTATGCGCTGAACTATTTTCTTATATATCTGTCCGCTGCAAAATAGTATAAAATGGTCGAATCATGCCTGACCTGCCACCATTTTGGTTTCAGCAACCACGAGCTATACGAGTCACGTCGGACGTCTTCAGGCAGCCATCTCATCTTTATTAGTTTCCTGGTAAGTACAATTTTTTAGAACTTGTACATATGTCGAAAGCGGCCGTGCTCGTAACATCTGCCAAGGTATACCGCCATATATTTTTTTTAAATATATATGTGGCGGGAACTTTAATAAATGCGGTGGCAAGCATAATAACTCAGCTCAGGTAGGCAGGCTCCTTAATATTTTACGTCTCTGAATAAAAATAACGTCTCTAACTATGGTTTTTACAGTGCATATACAAATACAGTAAATCCACATATAATGAAACGCAGTTCTATTAGTGGGTTTTTGAAAAATCACCAATTGTATTTGGTTGTGTCGTGTATCATAATTTATCATTCATTTATTGGCTAAATTCAACTGTTACCTATATTTTAAATATAAATACGTAATGTAAATAGGCGTGTTAGTAAGAAATATGCACACAAATGTGGTTCGTTGTCCTTATTTTTATTTGCACGAAATTATATCATTAGCAGCACTTCAGAAAAGTCTTAATGTCGGAACATACACGTAATATCCACGGAAAAATACTGGGAAAGATTTACGCATAATGCAACACAAGATACGTGCTATAGTCCATTCACGATTTCTTCGGATGTATTGAAACGAACCTATGAAAAATCACCCAGTGAGTAACATGTCAACCGGTTTTTTAATTAACTTGAATACTACAAGTATATAACACTGATTAACTTTAAAATTATTATAGTTTTGAATAAATGAAAATTTACCTTTGTATCTTCTATATAATTTAACCTTTATTTATTTATTTATTTATTATTCAATACGAATTAAAAACAGCGAGAGCAGCAATGTTAAGTAAGAAATAGTTCAGAGTTAAAATATTGTTTTAACCAAGTATTTTGGTATGCTATTTGTAAATTAAACGTTACCTATTGATATATTTAAATTTTTAGGTAGCACTGAAGGAAACATATTTTATTGCTGCAGTTAAAAATATCAGAACAAATTATTACGGTGCGTAGGCCCTATGACTTGGCGTTTTTTGTCGTCTCTCTCTCTCTCTCTCTCTCTCTCTCTCTCCCTTCCTCTCTCTTTCTTTATCTAGGGAAGTTGTGTTTTTTAAACCTACCCAAGCAAGTTACGATGATGTGATAAATCTGTTTTTCCACGGCAGGAATAAATATACTGTAACGTCCGTCGTGATCGTCGTGTGTGACGGTGTGTGTGATTGCAAATATCTTTGGACGTGTAAAATTTATACGTTTTAACCGTGAAAAATTTTTCAATAATGAAATTAACTTTTTTAAAGTCGCGTATGTTTATTTATCACAGCATTGTAACTGTGCCCTGGGTGTTTGAAAAACAATTGTGCAACGTGCTTACATTTCTGTGATTTGAATGTTTGCCACAATCCAAACAAAATACTAAGCTCACTCAGATAAATTTCAATAAATAATGAAATAAACCTATAAAACAGTAAGTAAAATGCATATAAATATGAGCGAAATGTTACGGTAGGTCTATTTGTGTCCATGCTCACCACTGTCTTTTAAGTTTGTCGCTGCTACGTCCAAAAAATAAGCGACACGAGTTGCGTGCTTGAATTTACTGTGTCTTTTCGTTGTACTGGTTGTTCCTTCGTTTTAATATTTATTCCAGCTGAGACCGTCCTTTTAATGAAATAACCCAGCACACGCCAATAACGAGAGGTTAAATACTGCAGTGCTTTCCCTCGCAGTTGTAACAGGGTTAAACACAGTCGCGGAAAAAATGTTAAAGTCTATTACGCGTAAGGTGCTATATCGTGTATAACAAATATGTTAACAATGTAAAATAATAACCGTAAGAACTATCATCAATACAGACATTGTTAAAAAATTATGAACCTAACCTAAATGTTGTTATAGGCCTAAATTGTGAACATTCGTACGGAATAGTTCTTGAAATATGACAAAATTCTTTAAACAGCTGAAAACCGTAAAAAAAAAAAAAAAAAAAAAAAAAAGCATTTGACAGTTAAAACGTAGCAGTCACACGGCAGTGTTTATTTTTACATGTAGCGGAAGGATACGTAATCGGACCACTAAAAGTAGAACTTTAGCAGGGCTTCAGAAAAGTGTGAAGTAACCGTGAATGGCCTAAAAATAGTATATCACATGCGCGGCTACACCTCCAAGCCATAAAATTCACCGAAACTCCCGCCTTGTGAATGTTGTTCGAGCCGCAACAAATAAACAAATGGTCTCAAAATTAAATGTATTTTACGGCCTACAAACCCCTTTCGAAGAATTAGTTCGCGTAGATCTTGAGACAGCAGAAGTGCTTGTAAAAATATCTCTACAGCTTGACTGTACACATAATGTTTCCGTTACTACAGAACAAAGTTTTTTTTTTTTATAGTTTGTGTGCAGAATACCGTCAAATAATTATAGGGAACGCACGCACGGCTTCGAAATGGACTTTAATGTCTGAGCAAGCAACTTCTATTGTAACGTAATATTCACGGACGAAGATGGGGGAAATATTTACGCATCCTGCAACACATGTGTTTTAAGATACGTGTTAAATAATAATAAAAATAATGCGCTGCTTACATGTAAAATTTGGCTCGAAAATTCACTCGTGAATTTATTTCAAGTTTTGACGTATCCATAATGCTGTCAGATATATTTAAAAACAAAAAAAAAAAATTAATTTTATCAGTTTGCACTAACGTATCAGGCCTTTTTATCGTGTAGACAATGAGTCACTAGTGTGTAAAAACAATTTTTTTTTTCAAAACTAAGTTTTTTTTGTGTGCTAGCGAACACTGAAGTTTTCTTCGAAGACGGAGCCGTTGTTTACCTTCCTCATTGCGTCACTGCAGCATAGCAGTGCCTCAATAGGGACCTACCATGAATACTCCCCTTGCACGATGATACAGTTATCGTATTCTCCTTCTTCTAGGCACGCATCGCGTGAACTGCGACGGACATCTACTTCGAAGAGTGCAACTAAGAGGAGATGTTCCAAGCATTGGCGGCATCCATCATCGAGACGCCCGCGGTGGCCCCGACCAAGCGGGCAGCCTCCGTCATCGCCACCATCGTCTCCGACGACGATGCGAAGCCTGACACCTACTTCGTCCCTGGAGAGCGACGTGGTGATCGTCCCCGTATTACCTCCGGGGGACGAGGAACTCCAACCGCTATGCGAAGACGACGTGCGGGCATGTCATCCGCGCACTTTGTCGAGACGTCGCCTGGGGACGTCATCGTCAACGGAGACGTCACCGGCGACACCACCACGTGCATCACCCGACATGTATCCACAGTGAGCTCAGAGGGAACAGTCAGCTAGATCGGTGGCTCCAGGAAAGGCAGCTGGTACAGCTTAGCTCAGCCATCCACATCGACGCCTTCCCCTCCCTGCGGTCAACGTCACGCAACACCTGGGCGTCGACCATCGTGGAAGAGAGGTCATTGATGTTGACGACGAACAAGCTCCGTGCTACCACCGTGTGTTAAGTTATCGAGCTGGTTTATCGATGGCTATCGATAGGATGCGACGAATTTTGTACGATCCTACAATCGCCCAGCATTTGGCGCATTCTTTGGTGCCTTTGCTAAACCAGGCTACTGCCGTGGGCGTGGCACGTCTTGAGGACGTCTTCTGTAACCTCAGGCAGGAGGAAGCTATCGAGGAGCGCACGCTCTTCCACGGTCAACTGGCAGAGACTGTAGTCGTCCAAGGCGGCGCGTCACGTTTGCATGACCGTCACGATCGAAACCATCAAATCGCAGAGACGACACGCAGTTTGCCTTTGGACATATGGGACGTGACGAAAACGATCTTCCGTCGCTATCTCCCTTACCAGGAAACCTGTCTGTTTCCGCAACATCAAGACAATTATCAAGATTTTGTTTTTTTATTAGTTTCTTAAGGTGTTATCAGTTTAGTTGTCTCCATTATATTTTTAAAAGTCTAATAATTTTTAGTTTTTGTACATAATATTTTTCAAAGTATGATCAGTTTAGTTTTTGGACATAATATTTTTAAAAGTGTAATATGATTAATTTTTTGTACATAATTTTGTCTCCACTATGACACACATTTTTCAAAACATAAGTAAGTACATAATGTGTGCTTTATTTACTATATTTTCTGTGTTTGGCTATTCGCATTCGGTGACTTTTGCAATTGTTTCTGTTTCTTCGTAATTACGACTACTGACACTTTTAATTGGATCGTAGGAGCTACTTGGAGCGAAAACAAATTTCCCCAACACAAAAAACTTACAAGTATTTTTATAAACAAGCATACACGCTTAAAACAGGTTAAAAGAAAAAGTGTATATATTAAAATTATTACGCTTCATGCAAGGAAATTATTTCTTCTATTACATACTCATTAAAATACACGTCTATCTCTAAACTAATAAAGAAAAATAATAATTTATATCTGATTTACGACAATAGTAAGACACGTATAGTAATTCATAAAAAAATTATAAATATATCGTGATACTTGTACGCGTGTATGTATGTATTTATTTAGTATATGTACTTCAAGGCCAAGAAAACGAGTAGGATGTCATAATGTAGAACCGTTTCTATTACATTGTAATAACTGTTATCTTACACTCTTTAATTGACTGAGAAGTTAATTGGAGCGAATTTTTATTTCCTTCCTGAACACATACTTTTCAAGCGCCAGCACCCACACACGTTTGAAAAAAAATAGTTCAAGTGCAAAACAATAACATATAATGTCAGGAATACTTGAACAATAAGTTAAACAAACTTCCACCATATGAATTTCAAGCACTTGGTATGCTACTGAAAAATCTTAGTGTCCTGAACAAGCGTTGGTTATTTCTGTCAGACAAGAAAACATATATTAATGATCTCACGGTAGTTAGTCGCGCTTGACTTACTTTTGTTTTTCTCTCTAGAAGAAGACACAGGCTCGCGAAAAAATTAAGATTTTTATTGTGCGACAAATGATTTGTAGTCCCCATTAAAATAAAACTGTACGAAGAAAAATTATGAGGTATTATAAATGATTTTATGAGGAAAATATAATACTATACACGCACATACCTTATTCATAAAAAAATCATACAAGTAACACAAAATGATTTAAATAAAATAAAATTATTAGTAACGAAACATCTTGGCTGGAGGAAACCCAATAAGCCGCTGGAACTGTGTATGTAAGGCAAGTCGTTATGTCTAAAAGTAAAATAACTTTCACTGAATGTTATACTTGCATAAACAGTTGTAATATTTTTACGAGAACTTATACAAGATTATTTATTACCTCAAACAGTTCATATCGAACGCAGTGCAAAAATGAAACTTTAAGTATTTTTAGATATGGCTTGTAAAAATTATTAATAAAATAAAATACTCGACGCAGTCATGACTAATAAAAACTATTGACTTATTTATGAATTGAGCAATGCATACGTGACTAATAACCATTAATATTATTAATTCAGCTCGGCGTATTATTTGGTTTAAACCATGCATGACAGTTGCGCCAGTTGTCAAAACATCTTTTAAGTTTGACGGATCGCTCGGTTCCACATCCTCACTCAATACATGAGAAAAATGTGTCATCGATGCAGATTGGGCAGTCATGCTAAGAAAAATATCGCTTAGATATTTTTGTATATACATAATTTAAACTGGCTTCGTATGAAACTTTTTTTTTTTTTGGGTACGGTCTGCGTAAGAAGCGTGGCAATGACTCAGTGGATCAGCTACTAAAAATATTTTTTTTTTTCATTCTTCAAATTTAACATGACTGACTTACCCCCCCCCCTCTACATAATATTCGCGTTGTTGGTAGTGGTTCGTAATGCTAAAACATATGAGATAGACAGAGAGATAAAAAAAAATTTGGCATTGGCTTGTATATTTAACCACGCTGAAGCTATGCTTTTAATGGATGACATAATTTTCCCATAGCATATTTCTCATTCGTTGAGGTCGTAAACCTTTTAATTAAAAGAATCTGTAACTGACATAGGTCAGGGGGGGATGGCCTCTCATATTTGCAATGCGTTGAAAATTGCACCCTAGCAATAATTACAATGATTGATACATGACCGAGTATACAAATTAATAAACCATAAGAAAGCCACATAATGCCGAGATTTGGGGTACATAATTTTGTAGAAGCACTATTGCTTCTTTCGCAAATGCGTAGAACTAATGACTTTACTAGAAATATTGTTACGGGTGAGGGAATGTCTATATAATTTTCCTCCTCCACTCGTCAAATTCTTTGGGCTACCATTCTCCCCAGTCAAATGTGGTACTAGTAGGTCACACATAAGGAAATTCGTTTTAGATGCCGTTTCGACGCATCGCATTTTTGAAATTCGCCCTTAGCCCACGCAATGAATAGCTATGTGATTCCAGCTGTGGGACTTTCAGCTAAGACACCGCCCACAGTGACTACACCGGTTATTTGACAGATGAGAACCCGATGAAAATGTATTACACGTATACATTGTCAAATGCGATGAGTTATTTCGCTAATTGTAAATAAACTGTAACATCAATTCTACTACTTAGAAGGAAGCTCAGGTCAGGGTCAGACGTATATATTCTGCAAGATGCCGTCATCTTTCTGCGAAACAACATAATAATTTATGTTAAAATAGTATTTTGAAACATTTTCCGTTTGCTTTTTCAAGTTAGTAGAGATTACTTTGTGATCAGTCAACATATTATTATATAATATATAATATAATATATAAATGCGTTTTGTTTCAAATTACATTTGATGGTGTTACGTTATTTAATCGCGTTAATTAAGAGATTATCTACGCGAGGAATTAACGTGCCTTGCAGTCCTGATTGCTACGTCTTGACAACCTAGTCAGGCGTTAATGCTGGGTAGCGTCCACTCTGCATACACTAACATTTGTGAAAAATGCAACACCAAGAAGGATACATGTTAGTGAAATACCACAGATTAGATTCGTGACAATACACATTTGATTAGGATTACAGAACTCTACATAACTTCTGTCCTTGAGAATTCAGTGTGGTGGTGCGAAGCCCCCACGTGCTGCAATCAGAGCCCCTAAACGTCGTGGCGTGGAATCAAAGAGGACATGGATATGTTCCTGGGGAATCTCCCTCCACGCGGTTTGTATGCGAATCTACAGAACATCAACAGTGGTTGCTGGAGGACCGTGACGAACAAGTCGCCTACCAACCATATCCCAGACATGTTCGATGGGCGACATGTCAGGCGAACGTGCAGGCCAATGAAGCAGTGGTACCCGTCGTTCATTGAAAAAGGCTTGCAAATTCCTCGCCCACATGTATCACACTAAACTATTTCTGTACAGAAATAATTTTTTAAATAAAATATGTTTTTATTTATTTTTTTTTTCTCTGTAGTTATCCAGTTTACAAGAGACTTTTTGTTCGTGTATTTTCTTAACTAAATTAATGGGTCTAAATGTATGACGTGTTATTTACTTTTGATATTCGGAACTGGAATAATGGTAGCCATCTTCCACTCCACGGGCGCCCATCCACACTTGCACGATGCATTCACGATATGTGATTTGTTTGTTTACGAAATGATGATTTTCCATTCTGTGCAGTCCCCTAATTCCATCAACAAATGACATATTTCTAAATTTTTATTCAATTAATCTTCTGGTTTGAACGACAGGTAGTAAATATAACAATTAGCTGTAACATGAAATGTAAGCTTAACTTCACTACCAAGTTATTACAGTAGGCAGTCCCATTACATGCCCGTGACAAGTTGATTTACAACACTTGATAACACTTTCTTTAATACGTTTAATTGAATTCTATTGAAAAAATTTTCTACTTTTTCACTGACTACTGTATTCACACTTAGCGACTTTGTAGTGATGTCCGGAATTGTTGCCGCTGAATAAAGGCCATAAACCTACCATTCTACAGTTGGCCGCTGGGCATACCATGTTAAAGTTGTAGTAATCGGATCTACCAGGCTCCAAATAACCAGGAAATCAGTGAAGCGATGGTATACAGAAACAGACGCAACTACGAACACAAGGCGCCACCCAACATTCGAGCCTGAACGGTGCGGACGATGATGTCAACCTCAAGATACGTCTGTCACTATCGTCGATGAGTGGCTGTTGCAGCATTGCACTGCCGCATCAGCGTAACTCACAAATACCTACCTCCATAGGCATCACTGTTGTGAGAGAACCAGATGGGCGCTAGAATGAAATGGTTTAGTAGGCCGATCGATCCAATAGACTGCCTTAATGGAATGCCAGTCTGTTGATAAAGAAGGGAGGGGAGGAGGAGTTGGGGCACCAAACCTTAGCGCGTTTCCCTCTCATCCTCAGGTCTGTCGGAGAAAATGGCGGTACCACCATTGCTCATCGTTTATGTAAAGTGAAAGAAGGTTTCAGGCGAGGACTCAAGTTCGTTTGATTTGAGATGCATTGTCCGTTTTAATCATGAATTCTTGTTTTATATATATATAATTACCAATGTTTTAATGCGCGATGCATTTTTCTTTCGTCTGCCATAGCAGCTAAGTTGCTCACATTCGCATCAAAAAAGAGAGAAGCGTTCTTAGCTTTGTTTTTTTTTTTCTCTAATGCAATGCTAGGAAAACAGCGTTCCAGGAATATCCACCTCGGGGTTGGCGAAGACGGGATCTTTGTAGGTCGTGTCAAATATTTAACTACATGAACGTAAGCATGGAATAAGTGTATGTATAAAGCAAACAGAAGAGAATCGATCCAGTTGTTTCGCCTACGTGTATTACCCGGAAATACGCACACGGCTCCATCTTGAATGCATTATGGTTACTTGGTCTTGCAGACGAACGCTTTTAATTTACACAAATGAAAGTAATGCGGTAATTTCATTAAAGGTACGCCATGGTCCGATATCGCAATACCGTGAAGAAAATCTGGTGTTAATGTCAATATTAAATACTGGGGCTGTGATATTACATGTAGGAGTATGAAACAAATAACCGAAGTTCCGAATAAATTTAGGTGTTAAGTTAATATTCTTGCAGAAACAGCTCTAGACATGGTAACCAACTGAATGAAACAACATGACAGTTACATTAAGCCGTGGTCACAGGATCATTACAATGCCATTTTCTAAATTACATAAATGAAAAATACTTAAAAATCTTAAAAAAATCAAGGAAAAATTACACAAGGCCATTTGCATACGTACAATACTTGTGAGCAAATTTAATAGGTAGACCAACTTCAGGAGGTTGACAGAAATTATTAAGATACTGAATTGTAATTTTTTTTAATTCTTAAACACAAACTCTTCCATGCACGATTTCCATACTGTTTAGTACGGGTGTCATATGTGAGTTGTAATCGTCAGGTTAGTGACAGTGTTATTTGTTTACGTATAGCTACGGAAGGATGAAGAAGGGCTGTATGTAAAAATAAACTAAGCAAGAAACACAAAATTTGCTTCTTTTTTTTTTATTTATCGTGGCCTGGCTATACCATTTATGGTTCCATTTTCGTGTCTTTGCTAAGCTTGTGCAGCTCTGGCTTCGGATGTGTCTTCTATTTAGCGATGTTATTCCTAATACGTCACCGAGAGAGGTGGCACAGTGGTTAACTTTCGGACTCGAATGCGGGGGGACTGGAGTTCGAGTCCCGGTCAGGCCATCCTGATTTCGGTTTTCCCGTGGTTTCTCGAAATCACTCCAGGCAGATGCTGGGATGATTCCCTCCATGGCCGAATAATGATTCTCTTAGCAACTTGCTCTGACCTTGCTGTCGACGAGATGTTAAGCCCTACCTACCTAATACGTCCTAAATGTAAACTGGTACGCAAGAAAATTACTGTTACCAAAATTTGTGTGCTCGTTATGCTATGATGGCCCCCGACAGAGGTACCCCCTGGTGCACTACCAAGCACGTGTGTGAGTGGCGAGTAATGTGGGGTAGAGTATGGCATGTATATGCAGTTTACACACAAACTCTTACGGAAAGATGGTTCTGCAGAGTATTTCAGCGAGGGCTGTGATGGGCATATGCACTATGTGTGTAGCTAGGTACATCTTCTCGAGAACTAAGTCAACACGAGGTTGAAATATGTAATCCTTATTCCAACATTATGTATACAGGCGCTCGCTTTTACGACAAGCTTGCTTCACGCCTGCAAGTGTCCTGCACCATCAGTGAGGGGCTTAACTCGTTACGGTTGTAGTAATACCTACTCGCTTCTCATCGACTGTGATGTCTTATATGTGTATCGTTTTACAAGATTTATGCATTAAACGTAACTCATTTTTATTAAATATAAATTTTATTACATTACATTTGTAGGATCATCTATAATGATCACGTACAAAATAATTTATATGTATTTTAAATTTATATGTATATTTTATAAATAAATAATTTATAACTACAAATATATTTTAAAAATATATAATATGTTTATGTATCGATGGCAGCATATGCGGGTTTTCCAAATGTATACGATTTCTTCTCGCGCGAATATGTATGTGGGTTTTCTCAGAGTGCTCCTATATATTTAATTTATTTTTTTTACATTTAAAATGAATGGAAGAGTGCTCTCCATGAGCATAAGCCGGGCTCCTTAAAAGAGCAGTACAAGAAATGTTCCTCCAATTAGATGCTTCGTTCACAAAGTAAAGTATAGTATAGTGAATTAAAGAGGAAAAGTCGTACAATGGATAAATGGTTCGTGAAATGCTTTACAAACAGGGAGACATGTTTCTGGGCATCGAAGATGTTGGTGATTGTGTCACCGGTTCGAGTCCCGATCAGATGGTGCTACATCTACAGCCATAGGCATGCTCACGAGTGTGCGGTATCGATGGTGATTTATACAGCGTTCGTTCGTATAGCTCGAGAATTAGTTGGGCAATAACATGTCATCTAGCATCGGTCACGCGCCAATAACTAATGGTTGATAATAAACACTGCATACAATGTACGTGATGAATTATTTGCATATATAATTGGATATATACATGACCTAGAGGTTAATTGTTATTCAATCGACAGGAGTCAGTTGGCAGGAATCTTGTGAGGGGTCGGTCTTGTGTGGGTGTCAGTCTTGTGAGGGGTTGTGAGGGGTCGGTCTTTAGAGGGGTCGGTCTTGTGAGGGGTCGGTCTTGTGAGGGGTCGGTCTTTTGAGGGGTCGGTCTTGTGAGGGGTCGGTCTTGTGAGGGGTCAGTCTTGTGAGGGGTCAGCCTTGAGAGGGGTCGGTCTTTTGAGGGGTCGGTCTTGTGAGGGGTCGGTCTTGTGAGTAGTCGGTCTGGCAGTAGTCAGTGTTTGTAGAATGCTGGCTCGGCTTATTTGTCACTTGTCACTTGTGTGACCATGAGGTTAAGCAGTGCGTAGGACTTGTCTGGAAGAAACTGCGGAAGATGTTATTGAATGGTAATGTGATTAAACTACTATATAAAAGGTTTGTATAAATTGATGCATAAAAAATGTTTAAATCCACTGATGAAATATGTCAAGAGCAACAGCTATACCGAGTAGATACTCAAGTTGCTGGTGTGTAAAGGACTTCAGTAAACTTGTAAGGAGACTGCACTTGTGAGGAGTCGGTGGTTGTGAGAAGTCACAACTGAGGAGTCACCACTGAGGAGTCACAACTGAGGAGTCAGCACTGAGGAGTCAGCACTGAGGAGTCAGCACTGTGGAGTCAGCACTGTGCAGTAGTACAAGTGTAAGAATTAACACATGCTTGAAGACGGTGCAAGCCAATGATTGTACAAAGTGTACTTTGGAGCTTACCTCTGTGGATGTACCTTCTCCCACTGCTGAAAAATTACATGCAAAAAACAATGTTGTTTCTGTTCCAAGACCTTCAGGCTCCGTTAATTTTATGGACCCTCGAACCAGAAATAGTTTACTCGACGAATCAGTAGGAAGGCTAGCAACATCCTTGTCTTGTGTTAATAAGTGCAGTGCATGCTGTCTCGAGTCAAGCAAAGTTGCATTACCACTACACGCACTAGTGTCTCTCTTTAAATTATCACTTCTACAAAATGTCACGTAGGCGAAACAACTGGATCGATTCTCTCCTGTTTGCCTTGTACATACACTTATTCCATGCTTACGTTCACGTAATTAAATATTTGCTAGTGCAGTCTGACCCAGGTAAGAATTGTACAGCAGGAAGTACATGGCATATTGAAAGTCTTTCAGCCATGATATGAACTGGTACTTGACGCGTCGTAGCTCCAACCCCTAAACGAATCCACAGTTCCTTTAGTCCCATATTTCTGAAGGTAGTCCAATGATATAATAGCAGAACCAGAATGTCAGTGTCATTCGATAATATCAACACTCTGTGATAGCCTCTGTTTGTAGCATGCTTAATATGGGGCATAATACGGGCATCTGCTTCTTCTAAAGATGGTAAACTGTAATTCTTTATAGGATTCAATTAAATTGGATTGCTGTATGGACATGCATGATGTTGGGTTAGGAAAAGATTTTGCACTGCAGAATACCTGCACATTTGGCCACATATAGTTGTATTCATGTAGGATATATGCTTTGAAGCAGTCTTGAAGTTACACTTTGTTGGAACTAAATGTTAAAAATTTGTTTGTTTGTACAGGAATAGATGTTGCATTTGTAATGGAGTGCAAATTAATTGATCCACGTGTAGCTCGGCGAATGCGTTCAAAACTTTTTGATGACTTATCTAAGTAAAAATCAAATAGGAAATATATTCATGTTGCTGTATTAGGTATAATTTTTAAGAAAACTGTGTTGGTAAGCCCTAAAAATAATTGTTTTAACCATCCCACTAAAATTTTTTGTCGATTCAGTTGTCCTATTTAAATGAAGTAATTACGTATGCTCACGTGTTGCTAAATCCAGGCGGTATAATATTAAACAACATGTGAATGTAATTCGTTATATTTCCACTCTTGTGAGAAGACAGAAGTTTATTCTTTACGTAGGTTCTAGCACGATACAAATCGAAGAATTTTACACAATTATATTTATTTTATGAAAATTGTAATTAGTCCATTTCCTCACATACAAAACGTAAAAATCCGGTACACGTGTGACAACAGTGCACCCTGGTGGCGAAAATATTTAGTTGCCAAACTAAAAACATTGAGCTTTTCAACCTGAGAAGAATAAGCAGGCTTACTAGGAGTGGGTTGTACAGTATCAACATGTTACTTTGTATCTGATACCCACTTGTAACAGGTATTGTAAAAGAGTACACTGCCGAATTATCAGATAATTTTAGAATCAGTTGAACATTCGCCAGTGTGTTGCATTTATTTTGCTGTTCCATGTAACTGATACAATTTGATTAGGTTAAAATTCAGTTTATTGATTTATATTTGGCAACTCCAAAGTTAAACGTTTTCGCTGTATTTTTTTTTAATTAGAAGAGAATGTTGTGTAATTCTGTTCTGTTTTCGTTTACATAATTAACATATAGCAAGTTCATTACCCCCTGTGGAAAAATTTCGCACGAATGAAGTCTTTTTCTTATCTTTACTCTTGTATTTATCTATACTTTATTTCACTTGAGCAGATGCCATACAGTACTCCAACCTAAAATACGTACAGTACTTTTTAACACGCTTACTTGATGACTCGCGTGTCTTATAACAAGCGTACCTGATAACATGCACGGACAAGGCCACGCCAGAGAATGGCGAATACTAGCGACGTATTAGGGAATTACTTTATCTTGTACATAGACTAAAGATGAGGTAGACCGATTTTTCGTCTTCTGCGCATGTACCTTACCACTGACCTACCCCATACCAACACAACTGCCACATAGTCAACAGTGATGAACGTGTTTGTTTATATCTTAATTTTTCAAAAGACAAGCACTTTTGTGTTAATAAAATACTTTCACCAATTTAAATTTAATCACACTGCATTACGAATTGGTTAGCGGAAGCATGCATTTATCTCAAAGCAGGTGTGTGCTACATAGTGTTATAACCTCAAAACAGATCCACGTCGTTTATGAAAGTCGTGTTGGCAGCAAAGCAGTTCAATGTTGGGACACGCGGACTGGTTCTGCGCAGCCAACGAGATCGCTCTATTCCATATTCACTCTACGATCTGATACAGAAAGTATTAAGATAATTCGTAACAGTTACAATCCTGTATCAGTATCAGTTTGGAACAGGCACAGAAAATTGCGGAAACGACCCATATCTACCACTGGCGTCTCAAGGTTTCCCTCCAAAGGCGGCATGGCACGGGGAAAGTTTATTTTACCCAGATTGGGAAGCCGAATGCTTTTAGTTTGGTTAAACTAAAATTATTCGCCACTAGGTAAGCGCTAGTGTGGTGCGTGTATCAGATTTTCTCTATTTTCTACGTTAAAAATCAAAATAGTTGCAAAAATCATAAATACAAAATAACAACGTAACTAAATAAAATCATTCTCTTTTATTATTCCGTAGCTTAAAAATGTTATATACGTGACCTCTTTGGAACACTGCGCACCTAGCGGCGGAAATGTTCCCCATACCAAACTCCCCCCAAAAGAAAACTCGTTTCGTTCCTAACCTGAGTAGCAATAACCTTAGACAGGGGATCGGGGGAATGCCAGCCCCGGGGGTGCATTATTGAGATCCTAGCTGCCAGTCTGCCCGCAGTTCACGACGACCGCCTNGCGGGGCGAAACCACGCCACGCACGCGATATTCGCGACCGGAACTGAACCACTAAAGAGATGCTCTTGTGGTCGCGGCCACGACAAAGCTGCAGGGAAATAGAACGGCAGGTGGCCATCTCCCACGACCCATCCGCTAAGAACTTCTTTCTGGCGAAAACATATGGCCTCGTGCATGCAACTCCACGGCGGAAGTTGAAACACACTCGCACGCCCTGGCTAGTTGGCTTTGTCCTCTGTCGCTCTCTTGCACGTCACTTTTTTATTTACGGAGTATATATATATATATATATATAGTATACGCGCGGTGTTTCTTCACACGTTTCTAATCAAACCCTTGAAAAATCACCCAAATGCATGAAGTGCTTGAATGTTTCCAAAATATGCTATGTGTCACAAGCGTTTTATACTTCTGTTAACGTAAACTTACCTACCTCATTTTTTCGTTGAATCAATATTCTACCTATATTTTATTTATAAATAACATTATTTCACGTCTAATTAATATGAATAAAAAAAGTGAGAAAACCAGTGTGTTGGTAATGCCGAATAAGAAATATTTCCTCTCGCGAAATATTAGTACACTAAGTATGCACGATCGCGGTGCGTCGTCCCTTTGGGGTAATTTCCTAGATTCGGTTAAGCTTTGTTAACACGAGGCGGAGGAATATGCTGGAAGTAGAACTTCAGCAGGACTTCAGAGAAGTCGGAAGTAACCGTGAATGGGCACTATAGATCAAGTAAACAGAGACGACATAGCGTGGGGGCGTGGCCATTCTCTGATTGGCTGGACGAGGCTCTGGAAACGGGCCTTGTGTCTTATTGGCTGCTGCGTGCTGCCAAGTGTTCACTATTGGCTGAACTGCCGGCTGGCGAGTAGTTTACCAGACGCTGATTGCCGAACGGCGTTTCGACATGTTGCCAGCCAGTGACGCCGCTTTTGTTGGCGCGTGCGGCTGGAGTTGCGATTTAAGCGGCAGTTTTGCCTCTGTACTCTGAAGTACTCTGTGACTTCGTAGCATATGTATAGGATATTCTCGGTAAAGTGAGCACTTTTGGAAGCCCTGTCATTTTGAATAATAGACAAAAAATATATATTTTATTGTAGCCAACTTTTTTGTCCGGTGAAATATATGCACTGTGTTTATTACTTACATTGCAATATTTATTTTAAAAAGTGGTGGAAGGATAAAAAAAAATGGCCGATAAGAAAAAAAGTGCTAACTTTACCGTTAACAGCGTATACTACGTTTCATAGTTCTGTTCTTTTTTTATGCGTCTGAGTTTATTTTGAAATTCAATTGTATTCTTTTTTGTGAATGCTAATAAGCTTTTTTTTTTTTTTTTTTTTTACAAAAGTAGTGCAATTATTGCTCGTCTCAGGTATGTTGACTGAGCGCGAGTATATAAACTCTGTTTTAGCTCTGCTTTTTTCCAACATTTAAGTTGTAAATATGTTCAATTCCCTAGAAAAAGAAAATTAAATGTAATTGTTCGTTGCACCGGGAACGTATAGATTACAAACGAAGTATTATTGCTGATCTCTCGAATTTTATTATTACTACACGAAGTGCAAAAAAATATTGTCGACAGTAATGAACATTTGTGAATTTGACTCGCCTGGGGTTGAAAGTTTTCTCTTTTTTAAATAATTCATTTAAATGCCAGCGCCTTGTTGTGTATTTTCCATTCACGCTTGGCATTTGAAAAAAGTCCCTGACTTTGAGAGGTGGCTGAAGCTATCTGTCTTTCCCGCAGCGCAAGGGTAGCTGCCCTTGCCAGATGTCTAAGACATCCCTGGCGTGGAGTGGTAAAGCGATCAGCCTGCGCCGAACGACGTGTGACTGACGTCTGAAGACACCAGAGCGCAGTTTCGCCCGCGGGGAGTGCGAAGGCGGAAGATGTAGAACGGAAGTGCTGTAGTAGCGCTGTTCACATTTGTTCCTCCGAGAAAATAATCCTTAAATGTATTTACTGAAATTACTGAGAAGGTTTTGTGTTTCTTGTTGATATAAGAAAGAAAAATCTCGTCTCGTAAGTCGAGTGTGTGTTGTTGCACTGTCTGTTTCAAAAAAAATTTGTTTCCTTTTTAGTCTCCTGCACTTAGATTATAACCTATTCGCGGTTTATTAACACTTGTTAAATCAAACCTTTGAAAAATCGCCCCATTTATGACGTTTATGGTTCCTTCCTAAATACGTCATGTATAGGGCCAGTGACTTTCCGCGTAAAAATCGGAGCAGACAGTAGACTTCAATGCTATATACACACCTCAGCTGTTGTACTCCTATTGGCTGCTGGTGCCATGTCCGTCTTCGACTAAGCCACTCAGGACTAAGTAACTCCGACACTGAACCTTCGTGATTCGTGCGCAAACGGTTAACACGGGCCGGAACATTTCTCAGCCAATCAAAGAAGCTGGACGACCCTACAGTGTTTTGGACTGTATCTTGTCTCGAAATCTTTTCGCGAAATATCACTGCTCCTAGTCATGTATCATAATCGTTTTATACTTAGGTTAACATAGAAGTACCTTATTTTTGGTTAAATTAAAATTGTATTTTATCAATAAATTATAAACTATTACTTATAATTAATATGATTAAAACCGTGAAAAATAGGTATGTTGGTAATGCCCAGTAAGAAATAGTTCTTATAAATAATATTATTAAACAGAGTGCGCACGAATGCAGTGCGTTGTCTCTAGGTGTAATTTTCTCGAAACAGTTAAGCTTTCTCTGCATGAGGCGGAGGAGTATTCTGGAAGTAGAACTTCAGCAGGACTTCAGAAAAGTTGTAAGTAACCGTGAATGGACTATATCCTATATTTTGTGACGTATTGCTCTTCGTGCTCTGGTTTGATATGATTGACAGGTCATTTAGCTTAAATGAATTTCCCTCATAGTCTACCTTCGGTTCGCGTAGTGAGCTCCTCAAAAAGTATTTGGGTCTCTAATATCTTCTCCTGACAGTATAATATGATTCATGGTAATACTTCTGTTTCTTTACTACTCGGAGCATTCAAGACCTCGCTGTTAAGTGCCAACTAAAAGAACTCTCAAAACTCTCAACTTTACTACTCGTGTGCAGAAACGTTGATACACCAGTTATCAAATGAGTTGTAGAGAAATGAGAATAGTTGGGAGTTGTGTATAAGAGAGGAAAGGAAGTAATCTCGAAGGGTGGAGAAGAGAATGCAAGTGTGACATATTTAAATAACGAAACAACAAACCACTTCGCAGATAACCACAAGATAACATACATATAACCCTAAGAAGCAGAACATTAAGCATACAAATTCACTAAATAATAAAACTGCTCAAATAATCACAAAACAAACAATACGATCAAAATAAAAGAAAATTATTGTATTTAGCTGGAAAATTCTAGTGCGATGGGTACGTAAGAATACATAAAAACCATTTAATGAAAAGTCGTGACAGTTCCGCCGTTTTCAGCAAAAATTAATCTCTGTCTTGGAAGATACTAATTTTGTTTCTTGTTTCAAAAGAATGTAAGGCGTTTCAAAAGTCTGGCAGTAAAGTTCAAAATAGAAAGAAGAAGAAAAAAATAAGCCAAAATCAAGACACTTGCAAAATACTAAAAATACAAAAAAAAAATGCCTGTCACAGTCAATTAGTTAATTTTAAAAAATATAATAGCACTTCAAGTCCCTTTAACTGGTGGTACAGTTTATATGGCGGGACCCGACACAATACGTAACAAATATGTGTATTTCACAATAAAATGAAATCACAACTTGTTAAAAATATGTGAAACGGTGAAATTCAAAATTAAACGTTCCTAGTAGCTTCGGCGTAGGCAAATAAATAAATTGAAAGAGAACCGGTAAGATAAGGTGGGTCTCATCCGACGAAGATGTGACGTGGCCACATAGACCTCCACTTTTCACACTTTAATATATCTGCTCGGGCTTTGCGATTTCATAACTAATTTCAGTGATCACGGCAAGTGTCCTGGATAAATAAGTGAAGGTGTGATCAGGCAGGCCGCTCAGCTAAGGGCCTGACCACAATTCGTAACAAGGTGCAATTGCAGATGAGATAGGATAATTAGGCAGTAATGAGGTGGCAGTGGGCTGAGTCTGCTTCCTACGCCGTGCCCCTATAACTGACGTTCGTCTATATTTTCTAAGCGAATTTAACAGTTCTCCATTTTAACCAATATTTGCAGTTGTTTTATCGGGAATACGTTCTCTCGTATGCACACTGAAAGGTTTCCAAAACATTCGATTTCTGACTGGTTACTGGCGCACTTAGTAACGGTTACACCGTGTTGCGTTCTGGCATATATAATTATGCAAATAAAACAATCCAATAAATTTGAAAATCAAAGGTTAATTGCTTAACATATTACCCTTTTGCACAGTATGCAAATCGAAAATGGCATGACTATATTAATCATATCATTGCGTCGTTAGCAGTTTAGAACATTAAACATGAAATAATTGTTGGTAAAATACTAAGATAAATTTTAACACCAACTTATAGTTTCTTTGTAAAGCTTCATTAATACAGTCTCGCTTTGTGTAAATATAAAGCGTTTGTTTACACGACAAAATTGTATTCTCACGCTCTGAATTAACTTGCATGAAAAACATAAATCCGTATTAAATATTCAAAGTGTTGAGGTTTTCTGTGGTGTTGAAATTCTTACAAAACCAAACATTTATCTCCTGCTGGCAACCTTCCACCAGACAAACTACCTTTCCATTGCTTTTACCTCTCTCGCGCGTGAAAATGCGGAATTTATGGCAAAAGGTACCGAAATCATACATTAGAACAAGTCCACATTTTACACTCTCATTAGTAGCTGAAATCAGGCTACAGGGATCTCTAGCATGCTGCAATTAAAAATACTACAAGAGGAACCAATAATTCAGGTAACAGCTACGCGATTAACATTTTCTGCGAATGGAGAATAACCGCACATAAAAAAAAATGTATGAATTTATCTCCGTAAATTTCTTCCTCCACTTTCCAGAAGAGTAAATGCTGGACGACCTTAGAATATATGGAGGAATAAATTTCAAAATGTTTAACTTAGGAAAAGGACGCGTATATAACGAGGATTACACTGAAGAAGATGTCGATGATGATACAGAATGTGATGACGTGTTGATGGATTGTGGTAGTTTGGAAACAAGTAAATAAGGTAAAATATTAGCTATTTTATAGCTACAATTGGGTACGCGGTATGCCCTATGCACTGGCGTCTAAACGTAGAGGTTCGCGGTTATAAACCAAGCCTCAGGTTGCTGGGAATTTCACGGACGGATATTCTTACATTATTTCTGAAGTTAATGGACGCTGTTGTGGTTAGATCCCCGTTTCCTCCCATTGCCAATACTGATCCATCCTCGTCCTGTTTCACGTCATCAGTTTTCCAGGTTTGGCCGGGAAAAAACAGGTCATTCAATATAGTAGATCAGCACAGGCGTGCATAGCCTTCATCATCAGGGCGTGCCGCAAAGTTACGGCGTTGCTTTGGCCACCTATAAAGTGGCGGTCCAAGATATCTCCCCGCCCCGCAAAATTGTTGGTTCTCAACTTTAAAATAGTGATAGTTACGCAAATGTTGTTCCAAAATAGTACGCAATGAGACCATATTTCGCAATCGTTTTGCAAAATATTTACGGGGAACTCAATGGCGAAAGCCTGATTTGTGTAAATTGAAAAGTGAAATGAATTGGTTAACTAATACAACAACTTAAATGAATACTTTCTTTTATTACCTAGAAAGGTAACAATAGTATTATTTTCAGTAAAGTAGAATATTTCAAGAAAACCACATCCCATACGGAGTTGTGGAAGTTAAACTCAGCATCGCGGGTTGCCTGTCTCGCGCAGAGCCTACGGAAGCTGTTGCGTGGGGGGTTCAGGGGAGTTGGGAGGAACGCCGACCAATCGGACACCTGTGGCCGGTCTTGACGCGATGGATAAATCAATTTCTGTGTTCCTTAGTATATCTCAGACAGACCAGCATGCTCTTAATAATGCTGTAATTCTAGAATAATAAATAAATCTCAAAGACCACAGTGGCCGCGATGGCTGAGCGGTTAGCCTGCTCGCCTCACACCAAGGCGAACCGGGCTCGACACCCGGTCGGGATTACTCCCGGTTTTTTTTTAAGTTGAAATCATGCCGGACGATGACACTGGTCAGCGGGGTTTTCTCGGGAAACTCCCGTTTCCCCTGCCCTTTCATTCCAGCGCTTCTTCGTACTCACCTCGCTTCGCCCTCGTCGGCTCTCAATACCTCGACATTAAGGCGCCCGTCTACCTGGAACTTTTTCCCACGTTTAGGCCGAGAAGCGCGGGAGCGATAAGGGCGACACTGCCACGCGCATCAAGTACGCCATCGCCGCTAAGTGCAAGGCTCTGAACTGGCGTGCAGTGTTCTCGTCGTGCTGCGTGTACCTATGGGACTTTCAGAGGTGACCATATTATATTATTAGTGGGAAGTCTTTAGGAAGGTTCAATGCAGGCCCCTATAGTAGTTTTGTATGTATCTGATGCGTGCATTTTGAGCTACAGCGCCTTGGAAAGGCCGTTTTTAGCAGTTTTGGAGTACTCTGAATTGATGTTTCTAACGTACGTGATATTTTGAAAGTACTTAACAGCTCTCGTCTGAAGTGTGTGTTCTTTTCGTAGATCAGCACGTTGGACGCACGCTTAATAGTTTCGTTGAAAAACGTGTATTTCGAACACTCTGCAACGCAGTTCAAGCGCCAGGTAGACGGGCGCCTTAAGTGGAGTGGAGTGTAGAGATGCGGGCGGCTCTTGAAAACTAGGTCTTGAGAGCCGATGAGGGTGAAACGAGGCGAGAATGGAGGAGCGCCGGAATGCAAGAGCTGAGGAAAACGGGAGATCCTCGATAAAACCCGCCAACCAGCGGCATCGTCCGGCACTATTCCCACTTGAGACTCGATGTTAAGAGCCTCCCAAATCTCTTCACTAACTCACTCACTCAAAGGCCACAATTTTGAACTAACAAATTTACGGGTCATTAGGGTGTGCCTAGACATACCACGAGCACCCTGTGCGCACGCCTATGCATGACAGTATGTTCACTTGCAGTTTATACAGAGCAATATTTAAACATTTTAAAGGTTAATTTTTACGATAAAATTTTGTGTGTACTTTTTTTGTTTGCACCTCTAAATTTTTTGTGACCCTAGAAACACACTAGTCTACATGAAGTCACTCTTGAAGCAGGTTTATGTTATTGACTAAAAACGAGGTAGACTGATTTTTGTCTTCTGCGCACGACCCCAACCCTAGCTCAAGAACTGCCAAAACAACTGTCAAATTCACGTGCTGCAAAAATTATGTGTCCCGAATTTACGGGGGGGGGGGGGAACATGCTCTCCATGATTTTGTGCTATTTGCGTTACGACTTCGTCGAAATTAGTGTACTAGTTTATCAAAGGGCTTATTTCAGTATGCTAAACTTAGTCGAAACCACGTGGTTTTGACGGATCTGTAAAAGAAAAGCAGTTCAATGCTGGAACACGGGGATTGTTTACGATAGTCTATTTGCGGTGTCTTCTTCTCACTTTCCTGAAACAAACCTTTGAAAAATCACCCAATTCATGACGTGTTTGGTTGTTTTCTAAACGTGTCATGTGTCAGGAGCTTTTGTGCTTATGTTGGCAATAATGCATTTTATTTTTGGTTAAACTGCACTTTTATTTATATTTTATCTATAATTTATAATGTTGCATTTATAATAATATGAATATGAACAGGGAGAAAATAAGTGTGTTGGTAATGCCTAGTAATAAATAGGTCTTATGCATAATATTATTACTCTGAGTGCGTACGAATGCGGTGCGCTGTCCCTCTGGTGTGATTTTCTAGTCTTTGTTAAGCTTTGTTTGCACGAGGGCGGGGGAATATCCTGGAAGTGTAATTTAAGCAGGGCTTCAGAAAAGTGTTAATGAACCGTGGATGTACTATACCTAATTGGCAAGAGCACTCTACCACATACGGGTAGTTCACATATGTAGGGCCAGTGACTTTTCGCGTAAAAATCGCAGCACACAGTAGACTTCAATACTATATACACACCCCAGTTGTCGTTATACCTCCATTGGCTGCTGTTGCCGTGTCCGTCTTTTACCAAGCCACTCAGGACTAAGTAACTCTGACACTGAACCTTCGTGATTCGTGCGCAAACGGTTAACACGGGCCAGAACATTTTTAGCCAATCAAAGAAGCTGGAGGACCCTAGAGTGCTTTGGAATGTACCTTGTCTCGAAATATTTTCGCGAAATATCACTGCCCCTACACATATGATATGGCTAGTTCTCACTTGATTTAGCGCGTTTTAAAACAAATATTTGCAAAACAAATCACCGACTGTGTCTGCACACATAATAGGATTGTAAACGTTCCCCGGAATACTTCTTGTAATATTGGCAGCTTTGTTTCGGTGAGATGGCCGCCCAAAGGTTGGTATGAATCCAAGGCAACGTCACGGTGATGGGAGACCGCGGTGAGAAGGCAGGCTGATTATTCGGTGGTTTTTTATTGCCTTCCGGTCTATGAAGGTGAGAGATCCAGCCAACGGTGCCGGGAATAGAACTCACATTCCTCGGATGAGATGCAACAATGCCTGCCTACGCTGTTTCACGCAGAGTATCTTATGAAAAGTGAAACGTTTAGATTAGCGGAAAATAAAATAAGGGTCTTTCGGTTTTATACATAGCCCTACCATTGTATTTTTTTTTTGTACTTTTAACATACTTATATTTTCTAGAAATTTCAGAGTATCGCTTTGTCGACACGTGATGATATATAAATTAGGTCCATCGCAGTGTTAATTTTTGAAAGCAACGGGAGAAAACACAGCTGCTGAAAGAGGAACCTAAGCAAGGCTTTTAAAAAGCCTCAGTTGCCCACAAACCAGTTATAGGATATGAGATGTTACCACAGCACTGTTAAAAATAAACACGTGAAATTGTTTAAAAATGCAGGCAAAACTATATTGCGAAATTTCCGTAAAACCATGGACATCTTCGCTGTCTTGGCAATGAATATCAGAAAAATTTCACGAAAATGTCTTGAAATTACGGTCCTTCCCGTAAGTAAATGTTACAAGAAATTGTATTGTAATTGTGGTAAAACAAATAAGTTTTCTTTGTGTGAATGTTTTACAGTGCACAAAAATTTAGTTTTGAAAATTTTGATTTATTTTCGGTTTGCAAGTGGAATTTGAGTAAGAACTGAAATTATAACCGCACAAAATCACAACCACCTGTCACATTCTCATGCTTTCAACTTGATAAATTCAGTACAGAAACACGCAGGCATATTTTCTGTTTCTTCAGTTATAGAAATTTCGCCTTTTTTTTCATGCGGTTAGTTTTACCTTTTGATGCGTGAAGGTAGAAGTGTGCGTGTCATGAATGGCCTACGATTTTAGGCTCACGGCGGCGAAGAAAGTTTCTAGTAGAAACGGCATTTTGTTACAGGTCCCTGTGTCCATGACTGACAGACGATGTAATTTATCGTCACTCGGGCTACTTCACGCCTGTGTTTCGCGATTTGAAAATAGACCACATCGTAGGACAGACATTTGGCGTTGACTGGGCAACTTGTAAATTGCTTAGACAATAAAGTTTTTGTAGTGTTTGTGGAACTTATGTAGGCCTACTTGCTTACAATTCTGTGCATCAGGAGTAAAGGGCACTATGTCACAAGTATTATCATTTGCAGGAGTGTTGTTTAACCCGATACCATGATGGTACACAGTGCCCTTTCCTACTGGCTAAATCGCTTATTACTCCGTGTAGCACACTGTGCTTCGCAACCCAGAAATAATACGAAAAATACAATAAGACAATGCAGAAGCCTCGGTTTTGTAAAATACACATAGTGTCCTTTACCTCCGATGCACAGTTATCGTAACAGTTAGGAAAAAAGTGTAATAAAATCCCGCTGTGGCAGATCTACTTTGCACAGGAGAGCGTTACAGCGGAAGCCTTTCTCGTAGAGGCGAGGGGGCGCAGGGCGCGCGTGTTACTGTCGCCCGTATCGCTGCGCCTCGAACGCGATAAAGAAAAAAATCTCCGGGCCGTGTACTTGTTAAGTGGTGTTGTTTATATTCAAGAGGCACGGCGTCACCGTTAGAGCTCTCTCGCTTTAAAGCTTCGAACTCGCGAAAATAGTTTTAAGAAGGTGGCGTCTTTAAACAAGAGAGCAAAGCATGAGCAGTCATTTAGAGTGTAGATATCTTAATTTCGGTTCTCTAGAGAGAAGCGTTTTAAAAACTGAACATGCATATCGTCCGCTATTCGAAGGAATAATTCTTCCATCCACGATTTTACAACACAAAGTGCGAACAATTTTCAAGACCACTGCACGTGAGATTCGAGCTTACGGCCCTTTTGTTCTGTAATGAGCGTAAACGCACGTCGTAAAAATCCTCGCTCGCGGACATCCCGTCGGTTAAGCAAATGTCGCCGCAGAACTGCTGCGTTTAAACTCGAATCGACATCAAAGGAGTTGTTCTGTAAACAAAAAAGAACCCCGTGTGGAGGGGAGGGGGGATGAAGACGCCCACAATTTCTTTCTGCCCGATTAAATCACTCTTTTTGAGGATGGTCCAGACCTTAGTTGCTTGATCATTCCATGCCTATTCATCCCTGAAGCTTTCCTCTTTTACGGTCGTCATAAAACAGCGAAATGGTCCCACAACCCTTACAGGCGAACCCTTCCCTTCAACAGGAACCCCACCGAGGCAGGAAAAAAAAATAAGAAACCCCTTTTGGGAAGCGAAAATTCACAGCGCAGCTTTTACCCTTGTAAAAAATATATCGACCAGTCATCCTTTTCATGCCTCATGGCCATCCGAGCCTTTCAGTGTTTTTTTTTCCTTCCCAGACAATAGCCCCAACCCTTTTCGAGGCTATTCCTGTTTTAACCCTTTGCGCGTTGCGCGGTCCAGGAAATATCCCGTTAGGTCATCGGCCCTGCTGTGGCCCTCGGCTGGATGGCTGACGGACAACGCGAAGACCTCCCTCGGAGGAACAGTCGCAGGAGTGGCCGTCAAGCATCCGCAGTCGAGTGGAGTAGAGCTTTAAACAGCGTTCGAGACCGAGAAGCGCGGGAGCGATAAGGGTGACACTGCCACGCGCGTCAAGTGCGCCATCGCCGCTAAGCGCAAGGCTCTGAACTAGCGTGCAGTGTTATCGTCGCTCTGCGTGTGCCTATGGGACATTCAGTGGTCACCCTATCATTTTATTGGTGGAAAGTCTGCAGGAAGGTTCAATGCAGGGTCATTGAGTAGTTTTGTATATATCTGACGCGTATATTTTGAAATACAGCGCTTTGGAAAAGCCGTTTTTTTCCATTTTTTAGCTCTCTGAAATGGTGTTTCTAATATGTATGACGTCTTGAAAGCACTCATGAGCCCTCGTCTGAAGTGCGTGTTCTTTTCGTAGATCGGGATAATGGACGCACGCTTAGTAAGTTTAGCAGAATAACGTGTGTTTCAAACACACTGCACGCAGTTCGAGAGCCAGGTAGGTGGGAGCCTCAACTACGTGGAGAATGCGGAGCAGCGCTGGAATGCAAGGGCAAGGGAGGAACGGGATATCCCCGAGAAAACCCGCCGAACAGTGGCACCGTCCGGCACGATTCCCACGTGCGATAAACCAGGAGCGCCCCCGCCGGGAATCGAACCCAATACACCTTAGTGGGAGACGAGCGCTCTGACCACCTNTTTAATACAGAGTACTTGACGGCCCTGCCTGCCAAGCCGACAGCCGCGAACTTCATATGGGGAATCAATGTTAAACGAAATTCCTACTCATTGCGGCAATTTGAAAGATAACTATTCCAAACAAAAACACATTTTGACACGACTTTCTCAGAAAATATTACTACATAAAATTATTTTTGAAAAAAAAAAAAAAAAAAAGTTATTCATTTAATTTTTACATATGTAAATTAAAATATTGCATTAAGAAAATATTAAACAAAACAATCGGCAATATGTCTTAACGTAGCAACATTCCTTAAGAAATCACACTTAGAATATTTTTTTTGAAATAGATATCTTTAAAATTGACGAGATGAGAAAAAATTTCGTTTAACATTGATTCCCCCATTTGAAGTTCGCAGCTGCCGGCTTGGTAGGCAGGGCCTTTAAGGTGGCCGCCTGGCTGAAGGAATTACGCATCTCTGAGGCCTAAAAGCGGGGGAGCGCTAGGGGCGACCGAGACATACGCATCAAGTCTCTCATCGCCTCTACGTGCAAAGCACTGAACTGGCGTGCAGTCTTGCCGTCGATTACGCACCTCTACGAGACTTTCAGCGGAGACCCTACTATTTTATGACGTAATAATAAAAACAAAGGTTTTGATGCACGTCCCTATTCCTTTTTTAATGTTTCGTACCGGAATGTTCATACCTAAAAACGACCCTGGAAACACTCGTCTGAGCCATTTCCACCATAAAAAAAAACATGCTTTAGAGTGAATTGGAGGAACTGAAAAACGTATACAGACGCGTGACGTTTCTTAAATGTTATTCGTAAGAAGACTTCATTCAGACACGTTGGACGGTTTTTTTAATAAAACGTTTTCTGCTGGAACTCTGCACACCGTTCGGTGGCCTACCCAGGCGGCCACCTTAACGACACAGAGATGAAGCAGTCGCTTGTACTGCAAACTCCAACCAAACACGAAATAAAAATGGCGTCACTGGCTTGCAATATGTTGGAACGGCCGTTCGCCAATCAGCGCCTGGTAACCTTCTCCCCTGCCGGCAGCCCAGCCAATGTGGAAACTTTGGCAGGAAGTAGTAGCCAATCAGACACAAGACCCTTGCTAGAGCATTGTGCTGCCAGTCAGAGAATGGGTAGGACCACTTCAACGGAACCGCCACGCTATTCCATCTATGTGCACTTCTCTACTTTTTTTTTTTTTCAAGAACTGTTTTTTTTTTATCATTACTAATACGTAAGAGACCTGAAAAATTCGCGTATTCATTTCGGGACAAGCTAGAATGCAAGACATGTGCGTTTATATAATTTCAACCATTGGTCCACACGGTGTTTGACGCCTCCTGGAGAACGCTGGTCTAATCGTTGCCTTCCCCTGTCACAGCAGACAACCACTGTGCATGTGATATCTGCATACTTGTCCATACGACAGTGCCGTCTAGCCTATAGGTCATTGAACTCGCGAATTTTTCAGGTCTCTACTAATACGTCGAAAATACTCCAAAGAGTTGCAATGCTATTTTCAGTTGTTCGAATACTCTTAAACTTGTTATACATATATATAAATTGTATGTTTACTTAATTAATTAATTTTTTGGCTGCTTAGGATTGAAAACGGTAATATAAACACTATTACATATACATAAAACAGGGGCCGCGGGGGTTGAGCGGTTTAACTGCTCGCCTTCCACCAAGGCAAACCGGGCCCAATCCCCGGCTGGGTCACTCCCGGATTTTCGCAAGTAGAGGAAATAAGGAGGTGTAGCACGGAGCTCTACACTGTTGCCAGTTCGTCTCTCCCTTCTTCCTAAAAAGCTGGCGTCATAGAGGAAATAAGGAGGTGTAGCACGGAGCTCTACACTGTTGCCAGTTCGTCTCTCCCTTCTTCCTAAAAAGCTGGCGTCATAGAGGAAATAAGGAGGTGTAGCACGGAGCTCTACACTGTTGCCAGTTCGTCTCTCCCTTCTTCCTAAAAAGCTGGCGTCATAGAGGAAATAAGGAGGTGTAGCACGGAGCTCTACACTGTTGCCAGTTCGTCTCTCCCTTCTTCCTAAAAAGCTGGCGTCATAGAGGAAATAAGGAGGTGTAGCACGGAGCTCTACACTGTTGCCAGTTCGTCTCTCCCTTCTTCCTAAAAAGCTGGCGTCATAGAGGAAATAAGGAGGTGTAGCACGGAGCTATACACTATTGCCAGTTCGTCTCTCCCTTCTTCCTAAAAAGCTGGCGTCATAGAGGAAATAAGGAAATATCGCGCTCGCGAGTGAATGAAAGAAATTTGTCGCAATTTATGTATCAAAACTTTCAAACCCCGTGTAAACCAGTACAAAATACTGACATGGCTCTTTCCACAGTTAGAAATATGTTTCATTCTAATTAAACTATATTTTTTTAAAGTTCGCATTTATAATTATATACATATTGTACCTTCATACGAAATAACTAGGGG
Source organism: Clitarchus hookeri (assembly GCA_002778355.1). Lineage (NCBI taxonomy): Eukaryota > Metazoa > Arthropoda > Insecta > Phasmatodea > Phasmatidae > Clitarchus > Clitarchus hookeri. The sequence continues at coordinate 305,984 of NQII01000322.1, read as the reverse complement.
CAGTGAAATTTTGCGAAAATATTTCGAGACAAAATACAGTCCAAAGCACTGTAGGGTCATCCAACTTCTTTGATTAGCTAAAAAATGTTCCAGTTAATGTTAACCGTTTGCTCACGAATCACGAAGGTTCAGTGTCGGAGTTACTTAGTCCTGAGTGGCTTGGTTAAAGACGGACACGGCACCAGCAGCCAATGGAGGTATAACAACAGCTGAGGTGTGTATATAGTATTGAAGTCTACTGAGTGCTCCAATTTTTACGCGAAAAGTCACTGGCCCTAGAAATAACATATACGGAGCTAGTTAATAAATAATCCAAAATCGAAATAAATAACGTTATTAACGTACCTGTTCAATGCATAAATGTGTGTATATATACTTGCAATTCTTAAACTACAACAAAGTAACGTAATGATTTTCGCCAAGTGATACCGCAACTTGAGATGTCTGGTTCGAATACGTCCTCTATATTTACATTAACGTACGTAGTTACACAAATTTTTTTCTAATGTAGGAATGTTGAATACGCATTGTAGGATATCTACAACTTGTGTACAAATAAGTTTTACATTTTTTACATTTCTGAAAGAAACTGTTTTACTTTACAGTAACAGGACAAGAAATAATTTGATTTCCTTTGACGATTTATATAGACTTACTTGGTTGGTCTGTAGGTAACTTCCAAACACATCGTTTCTTCTTTTGGACCACCGCGTGCCCTTCAATCACATGTGAATATCAACACTGCCTTGGACACACCACTGAACAGTACTCTTTCATGACGTGGCCCATGTGACACCGAGACACTAAACTGTGATACATATGTAAGTTTTTATGTGTACAAAACGAAACGAAACCGGTCCGATTTGCCGCCAGTTTGAACGGTGCACTTTTATTTGGGCGTTAAGTTCTCGCATAATTGACTGTCTCACGATCACTATTTCTGTATGCACCCCAGGGGATTTTTGATGTGAGCATATATGCATTTCGGGGCAGTGATTCATTTTTAAACGTTAATTTTTAGCAAAGCTCAGTTACCCGTGAACTAACTACAGTCAAGCGTTTCTTCTACGCCAGCGCAAGGGTTTTCAGCGTCTCAAAACAAAACAACGTCGGATTTACGTGCCTTATTAATTATCATCAAAGCTTGAATAAATTTAAAATCGTAAGGAGTATGGCCTGGGGCACATGCATAACTGTGTGTAGTCAAGTCGAAGTGACCGCTAAATTTAAATGATATCGCGTGCAAAACATTTATTTCACTTGTCAAGTTTTCGTACAGTATCATCTATAAAGTTGGTCATTTGAAGAGATTTGCTCCGACCCGAATACAAATCTGCCACGCAGCTGGTCTCCGATGTCCGTCTACGGCTAACAGAAGTGCGGCAGTTGTACGATGATGTTTCCTAAATCATAACTGGGATTCAGTTAACAGATTATATTTGCTTACTTGTTAATAGATTTGTCAATAGGAAGTTTCGACCACCATTCTCATTTCCGGAAAATATCGGAAAGTTCAATTTTTTTTAGGGGGTGGGGATAATGAATAAAGTGGAAGTTGTAGAAACTTAATAAAATAAATGTTATGCCGTGAGAAATTTTTTAAATAATGAGTGTTTTGGTGTTCTTGAATGGGCTGTACCAGAAAATTATGTTCACTGTAAAACTAATACTGATAGTGAAGTTAACATAGCTTTGTCCCTACCCAACACCTATCATTTTCATATCCTGTGCACGGGCCTGTATGTATGTATGTATATGTTTGTGTGTGCGAGTTTATGTGTATGTATGTGAATTTATGTGTATGGTTGTTTGTGAATGTATGCATATAGGCCTATATGTGTGTATGTGTATATGTGTGTATATGTGCGTATGTATAAATGTATTTATGTATGAGATTAAGCATTATCTTCTATTAAAAATCGTGTGACGTTTGGCAATTGAATATAGTGTATACAAAGACTGCTGTTTCCTCATGATACAAACAAGAACGATGTATTATTAGGGGCAGTGATATTTCGCGAAAAGATTTCGAGACAAGATACAATCCAAAGCACTGTAGGGTCGGGGTCGTCCAACTTCTTTGATTGGCTAAAAAAAATGCTCTGGCCCGTGTTAACCGTTTGCGCACGAATCACGAAGGTTCGGTGTCGGGGTTACTTAGTCCTGAGTGGCTTGGTCAAAGACGGACACGGCACCAGCAGCCGATGGATGTATAACAACAGCTGAGGTGTGTGTATATAGTATTGAAGTCTACTGTGTGCTCCGATTTTTAATCGAAAAGTCACTTCCCCTATGTATTATACTTCATCCGACATGTCTGTGAGCCTTCATTATAACACATGAAAACTTATGGTATTAAACCTGCAAGTGTAACTATTTTTAGCCTACTTTCCGAAGGAAAAAAATGATTATGAGAACACTTTCCTGTCTGTTTCTTTAACAATGGTGGCCATCTTATTATTTAGGGTGATATGTCATATCTCGAGAACCATTTGATCTATTTAAACAAAATGTTCTATGCTTGCAGAGCATCATGCAAGCAGCAAATTTTGAAGAGGGCATTGTTGTTAGATTGCATAACATGAAAAAATAAATATTTTACATTATATCCCGAAAACTATAAAAGCAATTCTCACCCAATTTGGCATGTAAGTCATACAAGCATCAACGTGCCAACACTCAGCCACTTTTGTCAGCCAGTTTGCAAGATAGTGCCACATGAATAAACAAACTTTTTATGTCGTATCTCGGTAAGCAATAAGCCGATTCATACCAAATTTGGCAAATAAACATTACTGCGGCAGATGATGTTCAATTATGTGATTCGTGTATCTCAGACGCTTATTTTCAAAATGGCAGCCATATAGTTATCTTAGCTTAGGATGGCATATCGTCGAAACCATATGGGCTAATAAATTCCAACTTATTTGTATGCTGACAGTAGATATTACAACTATCAACTGTGTCTACTAGGAGCTTATTTTGTACGTCGTCATTCTCAAGACAAAAATATAATTAAAATATTTATTGACACTAATACCAGCCAGATTTTGTTTATTGTTCACCGTTTATTGTTTTCTTAAAATTGCACTCTTCAGTCTCTCAAGAAGCACTGCATTGTTAGCGCTTTTACTCATGTTTCTTTCCATAAGTTAAAACTGTACACAGGCTGACGTAGTCCCAACTCATGCAAATTTCTACAAACTGACTTACACCACTCATGTTTTGTATTAGCTCGTGGAATGATATTAAAATTATATCAATGCAATTTCCATTATACAGATTACAATTACAAGCATACAAGTTCGACTGTGGTGAGTCGCGCTGGCCACTGTGGAGTCTGATATTGACAATAGTTGTAATTTAGTTCGTTTGGTTTCGGAAACAACAATTATTAGGGCCAGTGACTTTTCACGTAAAAATCGGAGCACACAGTAGACTTCAATACTATATACACACATCAGCTGTTGTTATACCTCCATTGGCTGCTGGTACCGTGTCCGTCTTCGGCCAAGCCACTCAGGACTAAGTAACTCCGACACTGAACCTTCGTGATTCGTGCGCAAACGGTTAACACGGGCCAGAAATTTTTTTAGTCAATCAAAGAAGCTGGACGACCCTACAGTGCTTTGGACTGTGTCTTGTCTCGAAATCTTTTTGCACAATATCACTGCCCATAGCAATGGAAAAACTTGCGTCGCATTTGACGATGGGTGGTTCCACAGCGCAGAAATAGCGTAATCACAGCATACAAAAGCTCTCATGTGTTTAATATTTTTTAAATTTATTTCAGGTTTGCTTAAAATTTTATTTACTGTATTTTACGTTGTATGTTGCGGTAGTTTTTGTGTGCAGTCATGAGTTCTAGAAAGGTGAAGAAAAGAGAAGTCACCACTCAACGCCAACAGGACATCATTAACCTCACCGAATCGTTGTATTCCCTAATTAGGCGAGGGGAAATGAAACCTACCAACATCGCGGAAAGAGCGGCAAAATGTTGAAACTCTNTTTTTAAAGTTTTATTTGGGTAATTATTAAGTTTAGGGGGCTTTTCTGTAAAAAAAAAAACAATAATTTCACGGAAAATGGTATATTTCCACTCCACTAATGATGCAGAACACGAATACGTATACGAGGGGCATTAACGTCCGACTAATTTCGTAACATGTGCCCACCTAACCTAACAGAACCTAACCCCACGATGGGCGAATCACTATTTTACATTTTTAAACTAACCTAGGATTGTTGGGTTTTACACTAACCTAGGATTTTTTAATTTTACAGTAACCTAGGATTGTACGGTTATATAGTCTCAAATGTGAGTGTATGAATCACCTAACCAAAAGGTGGTATTACAATGTGTAATTAAAAATAAAAACTACTTTGTGTTGGAATTTGTGTACCCCTGCGAGGGATTCTTCATAAACAACCCAATATATACAGTGGAAATTTATTATAAAGACAACTGACAATGGTAAGGAAAATTGCCTCTATAGTGAGTTTGTTATAGTCAATTAATTTTATATAGGTTATGGAGAGATGGTGCATTTTAAGATTCTGAAGAAGGAGCTTGTTTTGTATTTATAAGTTACATTGCGGCATTAATTGCCATTGTTATACGTCACTAAATAGATTACAGTCGATATAACTGGAACTTCCCCTACTATTAAACATATCTGTATCACTTCACTAAACACGAGAGGACATCTTAATCGATGAAATCACAGTCATAATCTTTTAAGAAAACAACTGTGTATTAATGAATTTCCCCAACACAGCTGTTCTACAGCCATTGTCTTTTAGTTATTGTAAATTATCAGTGTCATATTTTTCACTTTCAGTGCTACATAGCCAACCTAATTTGCATAAATTAAAAAGGACCATAATTCAGTTTCTGGGTCAACTACAGTTACTGATACCAAAAAAATACAAGGGTTATCGTCATGGACAATGCACCATATCACAGCACACAGGTGTGAGCTCCAACCTTTTGTTTTTGAATAAATAAAATGTTTATATTGTTTGTGACATGTTAGATTCTGTGCTAGTCAACACAGGTATCAGGAAAACAGTTACATGTAATATGATAAAAAGTTTAAGAATGTCTAGCACAGTAGTTATAGACATTCTTATCACGTTCACATTATAGAAGTCTCCAATCATACATTTGGTATCCAATAAATACTATGCAACCAACCAACTATTTAAAAGTTTATGTTTTGGAAAGAATTGTGCTTAATTCAAACATTCTATACAACAGACATACTGTTGGCAACATTCAAGGGTAATACATTTTAATTTGTTGTATTGTGTGGTGATTTCAGCTGGAGAAGTTCCCCAACAGTAGCTGGAGGAAGGATGCCATCATCAATTGGCTGCAGGAGCACAACATTCCGTTTGCTGTATCCTTTTTTTGCAAAATCTTGTTGTGTAGTGTTAAATTGTATGGTAATGTTGTTGAGCATTGCTTTATAGCATTATATGTAAAGTAGCAGTCTACATCAGAGAGCAGCTATTGAAGCATGTCATGTTTTGAATAATTGGTTTCTAATTTTTGGAGTGGAGATGGATGTATTCATTTTTTTTAATAGTTCCTGCTGTGTTGAGTTCTTTATGTACTTTTTTGTTTTGATCTATGGTAATTCTGTAGCAAATGGAATCACTAAAATCCATAATGTATTACCAGTACTTCTAACTAACTAATAAATAAATAAACAGTATTTATAAGTACTGCAACTTATGCCTTTAGGATGTTTTAACCTAATGCAAACTGGAGATGTTAGGATACACCATTGTCAGCTTCTTTAATTATTGTAAACAACAGTTCTCTCTTTTTTTTTTGTTTACTGGAGCCACATTTTTTAGTTATGTTTAATTTGTTATTGCCATTTCTTTATAAAAATCTGTGGCACACTTATTTTGTTCCTTCTCTAAGCATTTGCTTAGTAACATGTTTCAATTTAATTGTTTGAATATTAGACATTAGTGAAACCAATGTCTTTTCGTATTAGTTTTAAGTTACATTTTTGTTTGGAAAATATTTTAAGATAGCGACAGAGGTTAACGGCATTAAATACGGGCCCGGAGCTCAACTAAAACATAAACACAGCGCCCTACCGCCGCCTCAATTATTTGAAAAAAGTCTGTCGGGTTGCATTTTTGTTGCAAATCCACTATAAGAGTTAGGGGAACTTCGGTACCTGACCTCGTGACAGCACGGCCATCCGGGGCTTATGGGAGATTGGCGGTACCATATTTATGTTGTTGGATGGACTCCTTGAATGTTGACACATTTCAATGCAAAATATTGCGCCACATCTATAATATGTA
>NQII01000322.1:186097-299605 GCA_002778355.1 Clitarchus hookeri | reverse complement strand
GCAAAGTATTGTGCCACACCTATAATATGTGATCAAAGTGAAAGTTTATCTCCCCCACCCAATCCCCCAGTCAAAATCAAACCTACACACACACACAAAACATCAAATTTTTAATACTCACATTTTGGGTTTATAGAATGAAATGTTTTTCGCTTTCATCGCATATTCTTTTGTGTGAAAATCTCAAGATTAAAAACTTTACGCTTGTGGAATATCCATTAATAATATACACATGATTTTATAATGGGTACGTGCATGTACAAACACATGTACACACACAGTGGAATGTAAACATTGCATGTAAACATTACCATGTGACTGCCACATGGCAATGTTTGTTTACATTTGGCAGAAGGATACGAAATGGGCTTGAAAGTAGATATTTAGCAGGGCTTCAAAAAAGTCTCTTCCAGTCGTGAACTGACTATAGGTAGGTTATGTGCTGTCACAATAACGGCAATTGAGTAATCATCGCCTGAATCAGTCACTACTTATAAACCCAGCATTGTGCACTTGGATTGAAAGATCTTAGCGGCTCTTAACAACGAGGTCTTGAGAGGGGAGTGGCCCGGCCGGGGAATGAACCTGGTTCGCCTTGATGGGAGGCGAGCAGTCTAACCGCTCAGCACTGCGGCCCCGAACACTGTGCAGTAATTTGTTGTTTAATAATGCACACACTGCCTTTACGTATGTTCTGCGTTATGCAGTTTTTTTCTTATGTATGTCCAACTCAAACCCTAAATAGATCTATATATTTTCTCTTGTCCGAGTAACGTTTTGAAGAAAAAAGTCAGACGAGCCGATACCACTGAATGGCAACAGTTCCACCGCCTAGAGCGTTCATGCGCACACTTCGTAAAGGAACAAAATTTCGCGAACACAGCCCTGTATTTTCCTCCGGTCTCGGCGCCGCTCCGGCTTGGCGAAGTCAGCACAGTGGCGAAACCTGTTGTCGCAGCGCGGAACTATTACGCGCCAATCTGCTACTCCGGAATCCCCTCCCCTTTACTAGGTGATTTCGTACCATTCCCCTCCCGACAATGCCACTATTGCGTAGTGTTGCCATGAAGGCAGACGCGCTGAGGCGTGGACGCCCACAAAGGAAAATATCCCGCACCCCACCCAACCCTTCTCCTTAAAACTCGCCCCAGCCCTTTTTCTCGAGCTACCCACTCCGCCCACACTCGAACCCTTCGTTCGGAGGACATGACACGCTGTTTTTTATTGCCGACGCCCACTTGCCAACCGCCCGGCCCCGCTCACGTGTTCGGTGCAGGGCCAACCACGCCTCTAGCGAGATCCCAGCTCTTCCGAGAAAACGATCCCAATCTACGACCTCCGGAAATAACGTTCGCCTCTCTAGTGCTCGTTGTCCGTGAACACTTGCGTCCCCAATTTTTTTATTTCTTATTTCTCCTTTGAGCAGTGTTGCAAATCGGATGGGAAGACAACCCTCACCTCCCCCAGCCATTCCACTAACCAACCAACCACCATAAATTACTACGTCGAGTAATTCTCTCTTTGTGTACGGGAGCTAGGGGAGAAGAGTAATGGCCCTCTGACGGCAAAAACTACATGATTGCAAGATTAAAATTACGGAAATAGCACATTTCGTTTTCAAGGAGAGCGAGTTCTGATATTAATGCATAAATTAATAATTTCACCTGCTATAGATTTTTGATTTATCGTAAATAAACTCATTTTGCCATAGCACTTTCTAGAAGGTGTGCCGTGCCGCCTTTAGGAATAGTGTTAGGTCATAATTAGTATATATATATATATATATATATGTTTTTGACATATAAAGGATGTCAGGTGATTCGCGGATAAGGACTGCGGCACACGAATCTGCGATCAAAACTAAATAAAAGACATTATTTGGTTAAAAAAAAAAAGGGTAAGGCCCTTAGTTTACAACAAAAAATACATAATGCACGGAGCCTGGCCGATGGATGCACCCATGGCCACTGCCGTGTCCCCGTACTCACTGCATGTGAACTCCATGGCCTCTTTGGCACTAATGAGCTTGGTTATTTCCCTTTCCTTATGCCTTACGACCGGTTCATTAGTTCCAGCATTGCCACATCGCCTCACCTTTAATTGAAATACCACATGTTTGCTACAATGTCCTTTTTCTCGTAAACGAAGGGCCTTACGCATTTTTACCTAAGAGTATTTTCTACTTAGTTTTGATCACAGATTCGTGTGGTGCAGTCCGTACCCGCGAATTACCTGACATCCTGTGGTCTCGTTAGAATGGTCGGCGGGTTTTCTCAGGGATCTCCCGTTTCCGGCGCTCACCTCACTTCACCCTCATCGGCTCTCAAGACCTCGTTGTCAAGAGCCGCCCAAATCTCTTCACTCATTCTCGTCGGAAATCACGTTCCAAAGTTTTTCGGTCTAACGGAGAAACTGAGAATCTCTTTTTATACGTAAAAATATATGTTGTGATTTGTGATAGTGGGCGCTAAGACGTCCTGCTAATGAGAGCAAACTATGACTCAGTATGAAAACTCGTACAATAATACGTAGTTCGAAGTCTATTAGGGTACCTAGAAAGTTCCTTCGTTTTTTACTTGATTTGCGCGGTTTTGCGAAGCAAAGCCATACGGGGTGCAGGGGAGGTCTTTTGTACAGTTTTCAAATTTTTAAACTACAGATTTTTAAACAAAACAAAATTGTTACCTCAGTGATTGCCCTCAAAAATTATCGTGGCCAGAAATTGTATCGGCCTAATCTACAAGAAATTTTTGTTGGCGCGTAGACGAGTTTAGCACTAAGTAAAAAAGTCAGCTTGGAACACTGCATAGAAAATAATATGTTTGAACGTAACAAGCAACTTTCTATATACACTGTTGGCGATTAATTGAACACTTTTGACAGCCTTGCCTAGGATCTACTTTCCTGCGCGCATTTTATTCTTCTGACACAAGTGAAATTAACATTGCACGGGCCAAACGACTTTATTCATGCGTCGATCGAGCGTGACTGTGAAATCGCTATGAACGTGAATGTGATAATTATGTATTAATTATTACATTTAAACGCATGTAACAAAAAGCCAATAAATTAAAAGTGTTACGTGTCTACAGATTTAAACCTCACACTTTTAACATGCCTTGGGAGGCTCTTAACTACGTGGTCTTGAGAGATGGCGAGGGTGAAACGAGATGAGCACGGAAAAGCGCCAGAATGCACGTGCGGGGGAAAACGGGATATCCCCGAGAATACCCGTGGACTGCCGACCAGCGCCATCGTCGGGAACCGAACCTGGTTCTCCTTGGATGGAGGCGAGCGCTCTATCTGCTTCGCTACCGCGGCCCACTCGTTGTAGTCTACCATACAGATAACTGAATTCACAAACGTGTCACTTCTCTTTGCGAATACTACTGTCCTTGCTGGGTAATGTGTAGGGCCGCCTGTTTTTCGCGGAAAAATTTATGCGCAGTCTATAATTCAAATTGGTACGTGCATACTTGCTCATTTCCTTTGATTACTGGCCTCGTATCTGTGTGAGAAGACATTTTCTACTTTTAGGCCGCGGTGGTGTAGTGGTTAGACTACTCGCCTCCCACCTAGTCGAACCGGGTTCTATTCCCGGCGGGGTCACTCACGGATTTCAGCACGCGGGGATCGTGCCGGATGATGCCGCTGGTCGGTGGGTTTTCTCGGGGATCTCCTGTTTCTCCCGGCTCTGCTCCATACTCACCTCGGTTTCACCCACATCGTCCTCTCAAGACCTCGATGTTGATAGCAGCCCAAATCTCTCCACCCCCACTCTCCATTTTATACTTGACTGGGCCAATTAGAATTAAGTCATCCCGACACTGAACGTCGGTGACTGGCTGGCAGACACCAAAGACGCGTCAGAGTTGAAATCATCCCACCACGGAATAGGTTCTGAACTAACGTGTTTTGCAGTCAAACTGGTCGTGGAATTTTTTCGCAAAATCAGGTGGCCTTATCAATATGCAATTTATTCACGTTCCGCAATTTTTCGATAAGACGTGAAGTCACAAGTGTGCGCAGTATTTAGGACAAGCAAGACTTCAAACACATGTACATTTCTGCTATGTCTACTGTTCGTTTACAGTTTATAAGACACGATTATGGCGAACTCTTGAGCCAATAAAAAGCCAGCAAGGAAACAAGGACCGAATCTCGTGCTACACTCTAACAAACTGTTTGTACTTCTACAAGAAAAATCCTTATAAAACCCAGTTGCCAAGAAAATCCTTTGTGAAACTACAAATAGCATTCTTTTAAAATTTGCAAAACATGTATTTGTAATATTATAAATGATAGTCTTGTTTGTATTAAAACTTACATTATTGAGAAGTGTACATAAAATTATATATTTTTTCTTCTAGACAACAAATTAGATGAGTTAATAACAGAGAATAACTAAAACAAATATATTTCAAAATATATTTTATGAGAAAAAATTACACTTCACCAGCACGAGGGACTAGAATCCACACGCCTTACAATATTACCCCGCACCTTCAACCACGAGATCAACTTTGACTTACGCACTTAACACTTATTTTTATACATTATATAGCTACAAGTACCTACAAAATATTAAGGAAGTTAATTGATTATGAAGAATACATTTATTTCATTTTAAGAGTTCTGTGTAGCTAGGAATCATTAAGAGTCAATGAGTAATACGGTCACATTTATTTGAAGTTGTCGTTTTATTATGATTATTTGAGTTGTTTTAGGTGTTTTACATTGTTCCAACTTGCAATACATGTCTTTTTGCACGCAACTACACTTCACATCACCCATAGTTTTTGCACAACCAGCTATATACGGTTTTACGTTGTTGAGTGTCCGCCATTTTGCTGAAGCTCGTGGATACGGTTCACCATAGTAGAAACATTTATTGAGTTCTATTACAAATAAGACCCTTGTTGTTTTGCGAACGAGTAGTTTTACGAGAGAAACCTTTGTTCTTTAACAAGTATTTGTAAAATTACAAACAATTTCTGAGAAAAAATTACAAACGTTTTTTACAGTGTACTTGCTTTGTAGCACAAACTGGTTGCTCTTGGAAACAGCAGAGCGAGAAACGTGACAAATATGCTGATAAAATGACAGGCGTCGTGGCCATAAACAAACGAACAGTAGAGATTTGGAAATTTCGGATATTAGTTTGGAGACGAGCTGAATTTCAAGTAAATAATTAAAGCCACCTGTTTTTTCGTGAAAAGACTTACGCCAAGGGTAGACTCCAATGTCCTACGGCTAGAGCCAGTGACTTTTCGCGTAAAAATCGGAGCACCCAGTAGATTTCAATACTATATACATACCTCAGCTGTTGTTATACCTCCATTGGCTGCTGGTGCCGTGTCCGTCTTTGACCAAGCCACTCAGGACTAAGTAACTCCGACACTGAACCTTCTTGATTCGTGCGCAAACGGTTAACACGGGCCGGAACATTTGTTTAGCCAATCAAAGAAGTTGGACGACCCTACAGTGCTTTGGACTGTATCTTGTCTCGAAATCTTTTCGCGAAAGATCACTGCCAGAGACCAGAAAAATTCGTGAGTTCAATGACCTGCAGGCTAGACTCTCCAGTCTTATGTACAAATATGCCGACAGCAACTCCACATTGGTTGTCTGCTGTCACAGTAGAAGGTGACGGTTGGGCCGGCCTTCTCCAGGAGGTGTCAAACACCGTGCGGACCAAAGGTTGATGTTTTATTAACACACGTGTTTCGAATTCTAGCTTGTACCGAAATGAATCTGCGAATTTTTCAGGTCTCTACCTCTGGCATACGTGCAGTTTTCCTTTGGCCATTGGCCTAGTGTCTTTTTCGGGAGACGGTTCCTTACCTGACTGGGCCAATCAGAATTAGGTAACTCCGAAACTGAGTGTCCGTGATTCGCGGACAGACACATGCAAAGCGTGACAGATAAAATCGTCCAATCACGAAAGTGTAACTGATCTCTAGTGTTTTCAAGTATATTTAGTCCTGAAATCATTTCGCGGAAAACAGTTGACCCTAGACATACTCTGTGTAGTTGAGTTTCTCATTCCATTGCACCGCAGTTTGTTTGACATCCTCTTGCACGAATTTGAACCAATAACCAACCTGCAAGAATAAAATGGCTTAACCCCGTGCTACCTAGCCTGGGGTTAAACTGGAGCAAAGGTCTGTGGAATTTAACTTTTTGCCGAATGAATCCACGACATTTCCGGGGTCGGTAACTATAAGCATTCCTTTACTTTTTTCTTGTTTATTTTGGCTAACAAAGGGGTTTAGCGTGAAGCAGCAAACATTTGCGAAAAAAACGTAAATTACGCCAATTTGTTTTTACATCCTAGTAAGCATCTTGCAGATGGCAGTGCAAGGAAAGTAAAGTTCAGCCCCGTTTAAAGGAATTCACAGCAGACTAGATGTCGGCAGCTGCTGTAACATACTTTTCCGTAACTTCTTCTCTCCTACCCAGTATAGTTCTACTACTTATTATAGGAGTGTCCACTACCCCTAGACACTATGACGCAGAAACCATCAGATCCATTCTATTTCTCAGGCACACAAGTGGAAAACTCATCCCCTCCCTTCTTCTGTCTGCGCTCACAAAACCCCACACGTTATAAATCGATGAATGAATATTAACAATAAAAAAGCGGAATGATAAAGCCTAAGAAAATATTGAATTTAAAAAGTGGAAAATAAAAACACTAATTTTTAAATAGTAATTTTAACAAAATCTTTTCTATGAAAAATTTTGTATAAATTTTTGTTTAATTTTTAAGGGTAAGAATTGCTAAGCGTTTTTTTTTTAAGAATCATTAAATAAATAATACCCAATAGTAATCGAAAAACACTTAAATAATAAAAGTAAATATATTGTATTTGTAAAACTTTGTAATTCTAAAGTAAAACAAAAATATTGTACTTGCAAAATATTTTTTAAGCACTTGCTTAAGCAAGGTACGAAAAAAAATGTGGTCATTATTTTTCTCCTTAGTTCTGTTGATAAAGTTACCACCACAATTTTATACCTGATATGTTTCCTTCTGCTAGTCTTTATTATGCGACTCTAAACTTTCAGCCGTCACCATCAATGTATTCAAATTTTGTACCTTACAAATAAATTTTATTTGATTTGTAGAAGCAAGTATTTTTCAGTTGTCTGACAAATTACCATGCCCAACTACCCCATTTCACCCTTAACATTTGTACTTAGAGTTACCATTTCTTAGGCGTACTCATTAACTCTGGCATTTGCCTGAGGAATAAATGTTTAAATAAGTATTTTTGCATAAGATTTGTACACCTGCCATTTTTGACACGCACTAGCATAACTTTTGTCATGTACCCCGAAAATCATACTGCAACAATCAATGTTTTCCAGACTCTTCGATAATGATATATATTTTTTTTTAAGTAAACCAGGGATTTCCATTAATGAGATGAGTGGCTCACTTAAAAATATGTTACTCATCGAGTAAAAATAATTGAAATTCCAAGCGTATGTTTTCGCGAACGAAAGCTAAGCCTTCTCCAGCCCACATTTCGTCCAGTCAGCAAGGGGCTAAAATAGTAAAAAGCCAATAGTGAAAGCAAAAAAAAAAATCCTATTATGAGTGATTTTTAAGATATTATTTTACCTCCCTACAAACATGGATTTAACTACCATTTTGAAGGAAAAAAACCTAGAAAAGAAGTTTTGCAATAGAACGATTAACATGTGTTTTAGAGCAAAACACGTTGCTACAAAAATTAATCTACAAATTTTTATATCAATCATTTATTATAACTTACCCTTTATGACCAATATAAATGATTCCGAGTGATACCTCAACTCTGGAAGAAAGTCTTTCTCACTGTCATCGTAGAGCTGAAGAAGCATCTTATTAAAAAACAAAGACTCTTCCGGCGAAACTACTGATGTAGGAGGAAAATTTGTACTTTGCCCTTATGGTGGCGGCAGTGAGAACGAATTCCTTCCACAGCTGATGTATCACTTTTCTCTAAAAAAAAAAAAACACACAGTAAAAATTAACTTTTAATTTGGCCTCCTTTCCTTGAACATAAATTTTCATCAATATCACTGTTTTCGAACATATCAGTAAGGTCAGAGATTATGGAAACGAACTGTCGACACAGACTGGAGCTGGAAAGTCACTCGAATAGGCTTGCTCCTAATTCGCTTAAATAAAACACCTGTGCCCTTAGAATTCCACATCATTTAATGTGAATGCCTTGAAGGTTGCACGAAGAGAATATTTAGCTGAAGGAACTTTGAACTAAAGTTTTCAGCTATCTGCAAACTACGTAGTAAATTCTTCTGCTCTGTTGATGGAAAAGATCTAGAGAAAGAGGAATGTGGCAATCCTGTCGCTATGCAGTTATAAGANCCCCCCCTAAGGTTTTGAAACAGTACATGTTCATTTGTTTTTCTACGAACTGTTGCAGGATTTTCGGTGGTTTATAGACTATTTTCTGTTCCTTGGTCATTTCTTCCTAGTTCCTCCCACCGCATTCCCTCGTCTTTCTGTTCCTTGAAATGCATAAGTCACAGTTTGCGTCATGTACCTTTCTTGTGGGCTCGCCTGCATAATAGGCAAGTACACATAACTGAAATTCCGTGGCTGTTCCTTTAATGTGGGCGTGCCCATTATAGTCTATTAGTACTATCTTCATACTTTTTTAATAAAACCTTTGAAAAATCACCCCATGGATGACGTGTTTAGTTGTTTCATAAATATGCAATATATCTCAAGCGTTTTATACTGCTTTTAACGTAAAAGTATCTCATTTTTTTATTAAATATAACTTTTACCCTTATTTTATCTATAACTTATAATATTTTATTTGTAATCGATGTGAATAAAAACAGGGAGAAAATGGGCGTGTTGGTAATGCCCGGTAAGAAATAGTTTCCATGCAAAATATTATGAAACTGAGTGCGCACGAATGCAGTGCCCTTTCCCTTTGGCGTAATTTTCTAGACTTAGTTAAGCTTGGTTTGCATGAGGCAGCGGAATATCCTGAAAATAGAACTTCAGCAGGGCTTCAGAAAAATTGGAAGTAACCGAAAATGGACTATAGCTCGGAGCAATGATATTTCGCGGAAAGATTTTGAGACAAGATACAGTCCAAAGCACTGTAGGGTCGTCCAGCTAAAAAAAATGTTCTGGCCCGTGTTAACCGTTTGCGCACGAATCATGAAGGTTCGGTGTCGGAGTTACTTAGTCCTGAGTGGCTTGGTCAAAGACGGACACGGCACCAGCAGCCAGTAGTGGTGTAACATCAGCTGAGGTGTGTATATAGTATTGAAGTCTACCGTGTGCTCCGATTTTTACGCGAAAAGTCACTGGCCCTGACTATAGCTGATACGACTCTGTGCGTGCTGAGAAAGACACATTGCTGGCCTGTCCCGCCACTATGCTGGCGTTTAAGGCAGAAGTTCGCGGTTTAAGGGGCTGCTTCACTTATGTATTCTGAACTATATCGAGGTGCTACTATAGTGACGTCCCTACACTTCATCTTAAGTTCCGCTGCCAGAATTCGAGTAGGTTGTAGAAGACGCCCGGATCAGTTGCACAGCAGGAAATAACGGCGATTGTCATTATTATTTTCCAAAGCAATGCCTTCCCCTTAATTTCTCCCATGAGATATTCCTCGTGGGGGAAAGTGAAAGTTTCAGTTATCCAATGCACCGATGCAGCTACGGAAAACATGTTAAAAATATAGGGACAATGTGAGAGATTTTGTGGTGGTTCGAGAATAACCTCTAGCAAAACAAAATGAGAAGTCTCATTAAATTGGTTGACTGATGTGGGAACTGTAGTGATTCGAAAACATGTATAGCTTTGTAATACATTCGTAACGAAATGAAATGTCCCACGCATTGTGAAGTTCACGGAAAATCGATCACTGCAGAGGTCAACCTTTGAATTAAGTCACTGCCCGTTAACTGTGCAGACTGGTATGCACGCTCTCAGTTAAGTTGGCAGCGAATCAAGTAAAGTAGTTCAAAGTACTGATGTTGTGTTGTGACAGTAATTAAATCTTTGGCAAATGAAGTTGGTGTTCTTTTGCTTTACACACATTAGGGTACGAATTGCCAACTTAGTACAACATTTAGGTTCCGAACACTTGCCTGTTTTTACCAGGCTGGTGTATGAATAAAGTGATTAGTCCCATTGGCAAAGTACAGTTTGCATATGGCAGAAGAATACAAAATGTAGAAAAATAGATCTTAATCAGGGCTTTCAAAAGTTCCCCGTTATCCGGGAACAGTCTTGATAGTCTATTCACGATTTCATCACATTTTTTTTTAATAAGACCTTTGAAAAATCACGTTATGCATTACGTGTTTGATTGTTTCCCAAAAAATGACACGTATCACAAGCGTTTTATACGGGCGTTAACATAAAAGTACTTTATTATTGCATAAATTGAAATTTTACTTATATTTTATATATAAATTATCATATTTAATTTATAATTAATATGAATAAAAGCAGGGGGAAAAGAAATGTGTTGGTAACACCTGGTAAGAAATAGTTCTTATGCAAAAAATTGTTACACTGAGTGCGTTGTCCCTTTGGTGTAACTTCCTAGACTAGGTTAAGCTTTGTTGGCATGGCGCGGAGGAATATCCTGGAAGTAGAACTTCAGCAGGGTTTCAGAAAAGTTGGAAGTAACCGTGAATAGACTATATCAAACGATAACGCAAAAATGTATCACCATGTTCTTAGCAATGGGATTCTGTACGCGCTCTTGCAACCTGTGTGGTTTTGATTTTCTTGGCGAGGGCAGCAAGGGGAAAGAAACCACGCGAATTCTTGGAACTAGTCTAAGGGTACGAGCAGGCCCGGAGAAGGGGGAGGTGGGCGAAAAGGGAAGGGGGACAGGTACAGCCCAGTACGAAAACGTTACATATCATAGACATACTTTTCTAGCCTGTTCAAATAAGTTATCAGCGTTCGTGTTGTAACTTCCCTATTCGTGCAAACCAGTTATGGAAATTGTTCTACTTAAGAAAAGAGATTGGAAAGCCTGTTCGGTCGTGCTGAGACGTGTGCGACTCTCGCATTCTAAAAGTCGTGGATTCGATCCAGGCCGTCTGCACTGGGGCTTGTTTTCACCCCGAAGAGGTTTTCCCACCCCCGATCCAGGTGCATGCTGGTGCAGTTCCTGCATACGCACCCTCCCAAATTCCCACCCTGTGCTGTCGTGTACAAAGGTAAGGCATTTATTTCCTGAGCACGGAATATTTTTACGAGGTGAAAAGCTTGCCGTTCGTTTGTATTGTTTGTCCTTATTAAAATTTCATGAGCAAGTTCGAACCAAATGTTGATTCAGGGTAATTAATAGAGTGGTTGTACTGAGAACACATGACGTATGTGCTGCATATTTACTTTTATCAGAACCAAGTCCACAATTTTTTTACGATTTAAGAATTACATTTATTTGGTTAATACTAACAATAAATACTTTTCATATGATTCAGTGTGTGAAAGTATCGAATCATCCATCTCAGGTACAAGTGAACGTAAAAATTAAGCAAAATATTTCTTACGCCATGTCCCAAGACATGATTATAAACAGCGCATGAAGTCATACGCAATTTCGTTCGACTGATTGGCGAGTCCGTATAACAGCTTCTTAACTGCCACTTCCAGTTCCTAGCATTTCACTGGTGTCACAGATTCAGTTTTAAAGGGGACCGCGGTGGTGTAGTGGTTAGACAACTCGCCTCCCACCAAGGCGAACCGGTCTCGATTCCGGGTGGTGTCACTCCAGGAAATTAGCATGTGGGAATCGTGCCGGACGATGCCGCTGGTTGGCGGGTTTTCTCAGGGATCTCCCGTTTCCCACACCCGTGCATTCCGGCGCTGCTCCATACTCACCTCGTTTCACCCTGACCGGCTCTCAAGACCCCGATGTTAACAGCCGTCCAAACCTCTCAACTCCACTCCACACGAGTTCAAAGTGTACTCGAGCTTTTTTTTTATTATTATTATTATTGGCCACTGTCACAGTAGGAAACAGTCGTACTTACTGTGTTGTTCATCACTCGGTTGCACTATTGCTTCCTGTATATTACTGGCTCACAGTCTCGCAGAGCGTGCCTAACGAGCCGAGTTGTCGTGGGATGAACATCGTGCTCGTGGCAGCTCCCTCTCCGGGATCTGCCCGCCTCTTGGTACCAGCGAAGGCGAGGGGCTTCTCCGAGTGCGGCGGGACTGCAGCAGCTCGGGTGCGGCGACTACTCCGCAACTCGTTGGGTCCCCAGGTGGCAGACAGAGGATCCCCAGGCCCTGGGGTGGCTGGGAATATTCCAATACCAGCCCGCGGACCAACTGGCCGGTGCGAAAGCGCCGTCGACGTGGACGTCGGGAACCTGGGTAGCTCAGTACGAGATAGCGAATCGCGTCGTGCGGCAGGCAGCCCAACGGCCAAGGAGGGGAGGGGGATCTCGAAGTGCCATGGGCAAAGTGTAGCAAACCTCGCTGCTGGATTCTGCGGGCTGCAGACTGCGGATGCGCGATGAATGGAATGAAATGCATCAAACCTTGGAAGCATCCTGACGTCAGCCTTCACTCCTGGGCCAGCGGATTCGCCTCCATCGCTGGTAGGTCCAGGATGTCCCGCCGAGCTATAGCTCACCCACGACCGACGGACTGTTTTCGAGGATGGGGAGGGGGTGGCTCCCTGTACGATTCTCCACGCCTTCACCCGCGGCGTGGAGACCCTGATGTCGGCGCGGAAGAGCGAAGATGGAGTAGGTGCCATTCCAATATTCCAGCATTAATGTACTTTGTTAACGTTAACCTGTACTATTACTATTTAGTACTACTTTTTTATTGTAATCGTAGTGTATGTTTCAATGTCTACGTTGGAATCAGTGCAGTTTCGTGCCGTTTTGTCCATAATAAATCCGGCAGTGTTACATTTCTGTGGTGTCACTTCTTTCCCTTGGTGCCCTAAGCACGTGTTTACTTTGTTTAATGGTTGAACCAGCCCTGCGTGGAAGTGTGTTGCCGGCGAAAGGACTGCGCCAGTTTGGATTCTTGAGCGAATAAGGTGAAGAGACATTTCACGCTAGTTCCTGTCTCACCCTTAGTGCTCACTTCCGGTCTTTTGACTAGCGATACACCGAGTCAGGCTGCCATCTTAAAGCTGTTTAAGACCCGATTTGTTTTCTTCTATATTTCGAGGATATTTAATGGTTTCGTGACAAGATATCAAATATAACTTGATTAAAATACATTGTTTGAAATTTAACACGTATATATTTTTTTCAAATGCACGCAAGTATAATAAAATTAACTTAAAATCCTTATTCGTACAAATATGTAAAAAAGTGGTCTGAACACAAAGTCTGGTTTCAGTTAAGATGCTTATTAAAGTTACATGAGAGGTATTTTGCAATTTCTTTGAAATCTAACGCTTGGTCCGCCAGAGGTAAGGGTTAACTCATGAAAATTTAAAACTGAAACAGGCGTGAACCGCACGACAAGTTTCCACGAAATATATCGCACAACATTCTAACAACATGAATAACTATTTTGAGTTTTAGTCTAACGTAATGCTTTTGTGCTAGTTCGGTATTTGTAAGAAACATATTACATATTTAAAATTTATTTTACTTATTTCATTCATTTTTGTAGAGTCAATTTTTTTCGTTCCCAAGACTTCTTTTTTTTTCGGGCTGTTACTTCGCATCACAACAAAAAAATTACGTAACCCGTTAAAAGCGTAGAAAATAATTTTGGTGTTTTCAACGTCTTTAAGGGAATTTCTCGAGTGACGGGTTGAAGTCAGCCGCCGCCAGATCTCTGAGGATTGTGGTCCAGTTAGGGGTGCAGCACACGAGATGCGTGTCAGGCTGCAGCAGACGCACATCCCCCTGCGGCTATAAAACCAACCCTTCAAGAAAAATCATTAAAAAAATTTAAAGTTTACGAGGTCCTCTCCAACCGTGTCTTCCGGGGCTCAAATAATCGACGCGTTCTTTTCCCCCAGCCAAACTCTCATAACTCTTTACGAGTCCGGGATTTTCTCCGACGGTTTACTCGTAAATCAGGCTATTAAAATATCCTGCAGCTGAAGTTTTATGTGCTTCCCAGTTTCCTTCACCCTACTCGAGCACGGAGCCACTCGCCCTTATTAACAACCATCCCCCTTTTTGGCCCGTGACCTCGGAGCGTTATGCCCCAATTAAAGAGTTTGTGCGTGGCCTTGTAACACGTGCGTGGAAAATAATCACCCCCTTGTGACCTCCCGCTCGGAAATGGCGCGGAACGCCCGAATATACAGCATTCAAACCTCTGAGTGTCTTCCGAACTTTGGAACACACCCTCCCAACCAGATGGTACCCATTAGACCAGTGGTTCTCAAACTGTAGTTCGTGGCTTGGTCCTAGGTGCTCCGCGAAATAAATTTCGTGAATCGTCCTACAAATTTATTTATTTTTCTACAATAACATTTGTAGCCGCGGTGGTGTAGTAGATAGGCTACTCGCTTTCCATCTAGGCGAACCAGGTTCGATTCACGGCGGGGCCACTCCCGTATTTACGTATGTGGGAATCGTGTCGGACGATGCAGCTGGTCGGTGGGTTTTTTCGGGGATCTCCTGTTTCCCCCGCCCTTTCATTCCGGCGCTGATCCATACTCACCTCGCTTCACCCTCATCGGCTTTCAAGACCTCGATGTTAAGAGCCGCCCAAATCTCTTCACTCACTTGCTATTAAATTCTTAAATATAAATTTTTATAATGATAATGCCAATATTTTTTATGGTGGCAATTCATTTTAGTGAATAGTTTGATAATTATTCTTGCGTGCATAGGCCTATACTTGAACTGAAGAGGTACAGACTAAGTGATCAGTTTCATCTTAACAGTTTACACCGAGTGATCCATGGCGAAGGAAAGTTTGGGAACCACTGCCTTAGACTGGCGATAAGGTAGAGTGCGTTTCGTCATCGGCCCTTATTCTCATACGTTCACTCGTGAACTGCCCGCATAACTGTCGAAATCACGTGTTCAATACGCACTGTTAAAAATGTCCGTAAATTCAAGGAATTTTTTTTTTTACAAAAATGTAGGTACAGTTAATACACAAAAAAAAAACCGCAATGATGAAAAAAGTAGCTGAGCACCGTAAATACAAAATACGTAACGTCTCTGTAATTTCTATATGTTTGGGTTTCGGGAACGAACAAAGCCGAGTCTGCACGAAATTTTCTTCGCGACTGTAAAGAGAAAATTACCCTTTCTGCGGTAGTTAGGATATCCACGCCACGAAGGCGTAATCCTTCAAACATCAAAAAGTAGCATCAGGTACCTGTAACAGTTAGTAAAACCAAAACACTCAACCATTTATAGAAATAGAAAGAGTTGCGTTTATCATGTCTACATAATAATAATAATAATGACGTATGGGGAGTGCACCCAGGGCAAGGTGACACCTTCCTAGTGACGGTCTTTCCATCTGGGACCCGTAGGTAACTGTCATCCCCGGGCATGACAGAAGTGAAACCCTAGAATGGAGCAGTGCTGGAAAGCAGGGGCGGGGGAAGCGGGAGTACCCCGATAAAGCCCGCCGGCAAGCGGCATCGACCAGCACGAATCCCACATGCGAAAATCCGGGAGTGAGCCCGCCGGGGATCGAGCCCGGATCGCCGTGGTGGGAGGCGAGCGCCCTGGACACTGCGCCACTGCTGCCCCATATGTCTACAAATAATATACTGGTACCGTAGGTGAGTGATGTGTTTCTCGGAATCCAAAGTTTTGAATTTTCTTCAAATCTCACACCGAAATAAAATATTTTATCTTTTGTTTGTATTCAGTATAACACTCACATATGAAAATAATTATTTTGGTTTTTTTTTTTTTTAAACCTAAGGTACAGAAATACTATAACTAAAACTTTTACGGACAGGTTTCTTGAATACAGGGATAGTTATGTTAATGTAACGGAATTTCCGTAATTTAAAAAAGCAACGCATCTATAATTTTACTGAGAATCCAGGGAAAAAATTTTACCAGCATTTTCCCGTAACTTTGTGAGAAATGTATTTAACAGTGTGTAGCGTGAACGTTTGTTAACGTTTAATTTTTTTTAACAGAATCATATAAAAAGATTGTTCAGTCTGATTTAAATAACTACATCTCAGCTATTTTTAATTTTGGTCAGTGGAAACGAACCAACGTTTCAAAACACGTGTTGTAAACAGTAAGCTAACCTTAGTCTAAGCCACGTGTTTTGACAGGTTTGGTGGCAAAAAGAAAAAAAACCGCAGATCGTTGTAGGAACACAGAAGGTGGTTATTCTGCGCAAATGGCATGCGCACTGTAACCCATATTCCCTGCACGTAGCTACCTGGTGCAAGGTCATTAGCCAATCAGGACGTGGCAATCAGCACGGCGTAGCCAATCAGACGCTCGGCCCGTTCCATGTGAAACACAGCCAATCACCTGTCGTTTCTACGAACCGTCAGTCGCACTTAATTTTCTGCTGTTACATAGGAACAGGACAATTTTTCGGGTTTATTTAGTTGTCAGAACAGACATCGAAGACTTCTACTTTAGTACTGTTTTTTAAACTGGAGGAAAACTTTATTGTAACAATAACATATCCGAAACAAAAGAACAACGAAATAAAATGTCCTCTCCCAAGGGTGCTTAACTTTAATGACCTAGAGGGGGCGAAGTGAGAAGTGTTAATTTAATAGCGTCTCCAGTTGGCATAACGAATATCTTCTCTTACGCTGACAATAAAGTTCAAGTTACCGTCTTCTTTACGTAAAAAAAAGGTTAAGTGTAGAGGTCTCTAAAAGCATTTTGAAATTTATATCAAGTCGTAATTGTTGAAAAGGTCCATAATTTTTTTTTCTAGAGCCTGAGTTACTTACCTCTTCCCCTCAAATATGGAAAGCACACGGTTTTCCCTTCGCATAAATCAATGAACAAATTATAACGGCTCTTTCCGAACTCTGGCTACTCAGGAATTAAGACTTTGTCTTTGTTTGGAAGAGATGCTGTTCTTTGTTCATAGCTGTACCATCGCTTTTTGCGCAACAACAAAGCAATAGCCATCAAGAGGATGTACTAGCATTGTGGGAGCTTGGAAAAAGTGTTAAATATTTTCTCCTACAAAGATAATTCAGCATTAATTTCGCTTAAAATCCGTCTGGCCTAAACGAAGATGATCTGACGGCAATCACTTAAAATTAACTTCCCCGAAAGGCCCACCAAACTAGGGCATTGTCCATAACCGTAAAGTTATTTGAGCTTGGTCAGAGCTCTAATTGGCAGCAGTTGAACAGAGATGACGCCAAAGAGCAACAGCACATAGTACTCAATAATACAGAGGTGAAGCAGGCCCTTATACCGCGAACTCCAACCGCACGCGGCAGCGAAATGGCGTCGCTAGCCAGAAAACCGTTTCGAGCGCCGTTCGCCAAGCAACGCCCGGTAACCAACTCGCGAACAGGCAGCCCAGACAGTCGGGAACATTTTGCAGCACGCGGTAGCCAATCGGACAGGATGCCCGCTGCCAGAGCCCCGCGCAGCCAGATAATGGGCACGTCCGCGTCAAATAAACCGCCACGCCATTTCCTCTCCGCGTGCGTGCACCCTCCGCGGCAACGTAAAGTTATCTGCGAACCTAACACCAGCTTCAGACGGGTTCAAGGTGCGCAGGTGTTCGCTCGAAAGTGCACGCAATCTCGGTGCAGGCATCCGAAACGAACAAACCACCGGGAAGCCGGTTCAAACTGAACGTATTGCAATCGTTCGCACGCAAGCTGCGAGGTAACTGTTGCACACAAGTGTGACGACAGTTGCTAATGTTTTTTTTTTTTTTTTTACTTAACTATTTTACCTGTTAAGCCATACCGATCAAACCCTGGCTTCTGTTATTCTTAAATTTAAAGTTAAATTAGGATTGAAGTTATTAAGTTCATTTGCAAAGAAAGTTAAAATAAGAGGCTATGGCTTTTAAAGTTACTGTGTAGGGTAAGGTTTTAATCAGCTTTCTATTCTTATTATTATGATATTAAAATTAGGGATGGTGTGATAAGTCTTTTTTTTTTTTTTTTTTTTNATCAGCTTTCTATTCTTATTATTATGATATTAAAATTAGGGATGGTGTGATAAGTCTTTTTTTTTTTTTTTTTTTTTAAATTTGAATTTTCCCTATTTAGAGCGCTTGGAACCATTTTGGCTGAGTTTTCTTGCTGCCCAATATTCCTTCATGAGTTGTGACTGTCTTTGTTTTCTTTCCTCCGTGAAGGTGTAGTTGTTTTTCCTTCTGATTTTGGGTTCAAATTTTGCAGTGTCGACCAATCTTCTGAAGGTTTCACGGTCTCTCGTGTTTTCTTCTGTAATTGAAAGTGATTTTAGGTCGTTTCTGACTTCTTGTAGCCAATTGGTGGGTGTTTTTAGACTGTTGTTGTGATCGAAAATCTTTTTAGTTAGTCTGTAATTGTCCATTCGTTGTAGGTGGCCATAGAATTTTAGCCGTTTTTTTTCTAATGTTCTCTGTAATTGGTTCTACTTTGGTATAAAGTTCGTTGTTGCTTTTGCATCTGTATGTTCCGTCTTCTGTTCTTCTTGGGCCTAGAATTTTCCTGAGGATCCGTCTCTCTTTTTTCTCGAGTTCTTCTCGTTGTCCTACCTTTTTTAATGTCAAGGTTTCTGCACCGTATGTTGCTTGTGGCCTAATTACTGTTTGATAGTGTCTGATTTTGGCTTGCCATGAGATCGTCTTCTTGTTATAGCGATCTTGAGTGGTTCTGTACGCGTTCTCCATTTTTTGTGTTCGGTTTGTGATGGCAACATTGTCTAGACCGTTGGTCTGTATCCATTCGCCTAGGTACTTGAATTTATTGACCCGTTTGATTTTGCCGAATTCTGTGATGATGTGTTTTCCTGTTGGTCTGTGTTCCATATATTCTGTTTTCTTGTAGGAGATTTGGAGACCGGTTTTTGTGGCAATTTTGTGGAGTGTTTCAATTGCGACTTTGGCGTCGGTTGTGTTTTCTGATAGGATGGCAATGTCGTCTGCGAAAGCGAGGCATCTGACCTCAAATTTCTTCTGGCCTCTCCCAAAGGTCAGACCCTGGATTCCGAGTTGTTTCAGTTCTTTCTCCCACTCTTTTACGATTTTGTCCAGGACTAGGTTGAATAGGATCGGGGAGAGTCCGTCGCCTTGTCTGACACCTGTTTTGATTTTAAATTCTTTCGACAACTCGCCCAGAAATTTAACTCTGGACGTTGTGTCGGTTAACGTCTGTTCGATTAGAGCTCTTGTGTTTGCATCTATTCCCAGTTCTTTTAGTATTTGGAATAGCGTGTGTCTATCGATGGAGTCGTAAGCTTTTGTGAAATCGATAAAACTGATGACTGTGTTCTTGTTTCTGAGTGTTCGGTTCCTTAGGATCGATTTCAGGTTGTGTATTTGTTCAGGGCATGATCGGCCTTTCCTGAATCCGGCTTGGTATTCGCCGATCGTTGATTCCGCCTGTTGTTCTAGTTTTTCTAGGAGGGCTTTGGATAGGATTTTGTAGGTAACCGCTAGCAGTGAGATTCCCCTGTAGTTGTTGATGTCCATCTTGTTGCCTTTTTTGTGGATTGGGTGGATCAGTGCGAGTTTCCAGTCGTTTGGGACTTTGCCTGTGTTCCAGCAGGTTTCAATAATTTTGTGGATTGTTGTTGCTGTTTGTCCTCTTGTAGTTTTCCAAATTTCTGCCGTGATCCCGTCTTCGCCTGGGGCTTTGTTGTTTTTGAGTGACTGGATGTAACTTTTGACTTGTTTCAGCGTTGGCGGTTGTGATGGTGGGTATTGGTGTGTCGGTGTGGAGAATTGTAATCTCTCCTGTGGTTCCTCGCAGTTTAGTAGGTTTTCGAAATAGGATGCGAGCATGTTGCAGTTTTCGAGGTTATTTGTGATTATTTTTCCTTCTGTGTTTTTGAAGTGGAGCGATGGTGGTGTGTAGCCTGTGAGTTCTTCTCTAAATATTTTATAAAATTCTCTTGTGTTGTTTTTGTTGTAGTCCTCGTCTAGTTGTGTCAAGCGGTTGCTGTCGTACTTGCGTTTTTCGTTTCTGATTGTTTTGGATGTTTGTTTTCTGTTTGTTGAGAATTTGGTCCAGCTCTCTAGTGGTTTCTTCTGGTTCCAGATCTTCCATGTTCTTAGCCTCTCATCTAAGGCTTCGTCGCATGTCGTATTCCACCATCGGTGTTTTCGTTTGCGTGGGGGTTGTTCGATTTTGTGATAAGTCTTTATTAATTAATTTTTGGTTTTCTCTATTTTTGTTGTTGGTAAAAAGGGGAGGACGGACCCCTCTAAAAAAACTCTGATGCACTGTCATTATTAATTTAAAGTTACACTGTTATTACACTGGAATTAACCCTACCTCGCGACATTTCGCCAGCCGCCATTTTTACAAGACGTTATCAAGGTGTTCCGACGGTTCGCTCTAAACCCGAGTCGGTGACGTCATGCAGTAAAATACTAGCCAATGGAAGTCAGTTGAGAGGCTGGTACTAATTAGCCAGCCAGTAGAATAAATGTGGTATTCATTGTCATGTCTGGAGATACGAAGTAGGAAGTGCTATTTTTCTCGTTCACTCGCTCGTGAAGTGGAGACATTGATAACTCTGTACACAATCAACTACAACACGAAAAGTATTTTTGTCGATATTAACCAAGTAAATTTAATTTATAATCCATAAACCATTCTGTAGATGGGTGTAATTTTACCTCCGCCCAAAATATATAGTAGCTAGTTCACACATTCGCAATTCGGCTACTCTACTCAATAATCCCTTCGACCACTTACAGTTACGAAAAAAACATACAGTAGCAAATGAACAACCGTAGTTTGCCCATTTAAAACTATTTTTATGCTTGGAAAATAGATGCGTTTTAAGAAAAACACACCCAGTGGCAAAAGAACAATAGTACCGCAAAATAAAAATTCTTCATGCTTCGGTGATTAACGTGTACTGTGTTGTCAATTTAAAAACTATACCGTAAAGTTTAAAACTTAACCTGTTCACAGACATCCGCCATTTTATAATGCCACGAAGCGAACCTAAATTTTTTTTCCATTTCCATTATTTCAGGTTTAGAGTATCGGTATACGTCTGCGAGCAGACCTTGAATTCGAGTCGATGCCAGCCTTTTTTTCGCATGTGAAAGAATGCGGTTGACGTTAATGACGACGAAAGGGTTTCTCTTACTCCTGATTCTTCAACGTTGTTTTACCACTGCAGGCTTCGTCGTCGTCGTCCATCCCAGAAGGACTAACGGTCAGCGACTGGGGATTCGCTTACGAGGACCACTGGCAAGGTAACGCTATCTCGCCCGTGACGGCGCCTCTACAGGTTGATTCTAAAATCATGGGACAAACTTTGAGGGGTGGTAGAGCTCACTAAAACCAACTATTATTGTATAGGAATATATGGGCGGAAGTGACGCGTTGAGGCACAAACACAAAAATAACACATGAAATGCAACACATTCTTTATTTACAAAGTCGCCGCTAAATGCCTTTTTACAGCAATGTTTATAATAATTGCTCAAAATTGCTACCACCGACAGTAATGCAAGCTTGGTAGCGTCTGTGGAGTGATTGGCGAACAGATTCAAATACGCCGGGTATTTCACGCACGCCACCATTGTCAGCCAGTCACGCCATATGTAGAGGTCGCCAAGCATGCGTGACTGTTGGTGGATGCATTTCCAGCAACGGTTTTAACATTGTCTGTACGGAATCACTCGTTAAGTATGCTGCTAATGAACATTTTATGTTTCCGTTAATGTGTTATGTTTTTGTGTTTGTGCCTCAACGCGTCACTTTCGCCCATATATTCCTATACAATAATAGTTGGTTTTAGTGAGCTCTACCACCCCTCAAAGTTTGTCCCTTGATTTTAGAATCATCCTGTATAAGCCACGTATTTCCATTTATCAGCATCGCTCATGTCAGGCAAAAGCAGAGTAATGCGAGCATGCAATCTGTTCGCGGTTCTTTCGTACTTTTTGAATCAAACCTTTCAAAAATCACCCCACGTACAATTTAAATTCGAATCAGTGAAAACGGCTCCACCCAAAATCAGTGGAAAACCACTGATTGTTTCAGTGAAACGATTTCACTGATCGAGTAAATGACGTGAAACAATTCCACTGATTGAATAAGTGACGGCCAACTGCGTACGGCGATATAAATATTATTTTTATTGAATTTAGTCAAATAATTACGAGAATTAACATATTTCTTATAGTTACTATTAATATTTCGCAATTTACAGTAATTTAAACAATTAAAAAATTTCTGTAGCTGGTCGGGATTGAGAACGTACAACTATTAGACCGTTACCTTACCACCTGAGATACGAAGCCACCGTTGAAAATGGAGAAGAAAATATAGTGTTCTATTTTCTCATCGAAAGTCTTATAGTTTTAAATTGTATGCCCTTTCTTTTAGCTTTTAGTTTAATTGGCGACGTCAGGATTGTCAAACAAATAGTACGTGTGATGTCACTCACTTCCCCCCATTAAATGCAATTTAACACTTTAAACCAAGCACTCTGATGGTTACGTGAAAACGTACAAATTACCTTTGTAAAATGGTGTTATTAAACACGAAACTCAAATTTTATAAAGTATTTTGTATTTGTTTTATTAGTTTATTCGATATTTCATTTCATACGCGTTTATCAACGGCCATTTTTACACGTTGTTTAACTGATCCATCGGTCAAAAAACAAATCACTGACAAACAGTGAAAAAATGGCCGATGAATCAGTGGAAAATGTCACTGAATTTAAAAGTGAAGGAAAACTGGCATTTTTCCCCCTAATTCAGCAGTTAAATTCACTGAAGTGACAGTTAAATCAGTCAGGTATTATTAATTGATTTAAACAGTGAATTACTCACTGATTCAGATTTAGATTGTATGATGTGTTTGATTATTTCCTAGATATGCCATGTGTTAACATAAAAATGCCTTATTTTTGGTTGAATTAAACTTTTATTTGTATTTAATATATAAATTATAATATTTAATCTATAAATAATATTAAATAAAAACAGAGAGAAAATAGACGTGTTGGTAACACCCAGTGAGAAATAATTCTAATGCAAAATGCTTTTACATCGAGTGCACACGAATGTTGGCGTTGTCCATTTGGTGTAAATTTTATAGACTTGGCTAAGCTTTTTTCGCACGAGGCGGAGGAATATCCTGGAAGTATAACTTTAGCAGGGCTTCAGAAATGTTGTAAGTAACCATGGATGTACTATAGGAGGGCAAGAGGAGCGGTCGAACCTCCACTTTTCAGTTAGGAAGGGCGTGGTTCCCCTGATCGAGAAACGGTGGTCGGTAACTACTTCAGTTTATAATAAATACGTATAGCAAGGGGCAGTGATATTTCGCGAAAAGATTTCGAGACAAGATACAGTCCAAAACACTGTAGGGTCATCCAACTTCTTTGATTGACTAAAAAATGTTTTGGCCCGTGTTAACCGTTTGCGCACGAATCACGAAGGTTCAGTGTCGGAGTTACCTAGTCCTGAGTGGCTTGGTCGAAGACGGACACGGCACCAGCAGCCAATGGAGGTATAACAACAGCGGAGGTGTGTATATAGTATTGAAGTCTACTGTGTGCTCCGATTTTTACGCGAAAAGTCACTGGCCCTACTTATAACTAATGGTAAACTACTTTCCTCACTCTCTTGAAATATATTTTGTTCATTGGTATTTTCTTAACGGAAACAGAAATACGCAGCAGAAATTGTTATTTTGTTACAATTTTTATGAGTAAGGAGTTTATAGTAAGAGAGGACGAGGGAGAGAGTGCCAAGGTTGATATGAGAGTCCGTATGGTCACTAGGTCTGGGATTTGCCACCCTTCGGGAAACAAGAAGTCGGCGCCTGTGAACGCGAGTTTCTCAGACTCGTTATCATCAGCCGTAAATAATAGTGTTAGTTAGGTGCCTTTCACGTGAGAGGTGCCGCCGTAAGTACACTGGAGAGCCAAAAAAACTGGTATAGGCGTGCGTATGCAAATAACAGAGGTATGGAACCAATCAGAGTAACGCGATGCGGTCGGCAACGCCTATATAAGACAACAAGCGTCTGGCAACATTGCTAGATCGGTTACTGCTGCTACAATGGCAGGTTATCAAGATTTAAGCGAGTTTGAACGTGGTGTTATAGTCGGCGCACGAGAGATGCGACAGAGCATCTCCAAGGTAGCGATTAAATTTGGATTTTCGCGTACGACCATTTCACGAGTGTACCATGAATATCGGGAATCCGGTAAAACATCAAATCTTCGACATCGCTGCGGCCGGAAAAAAGATCGTGAACGAACGGGACAAACGACGACTGAAGAGAATCATTAAACGTGACAGATAAGCAATCCTGTCTCATATTGGCACAGATTTCAATGCCTCCTGCATACCTTCAGACATTAGTCGAGTCCATGTCACGTCGTCTCGTGGCACTTCTGCGTGCTCGCGGGGGCCCTACACGATATTAGGCAGGTGTACCAGNTGCGTGCTCGGGGGGGGGGGGCTACACGATGTTAGGCAGGTGTATCAGTTTTTTTGGCTCTTCAGTGTATTAACAACTTGAACTTTAGCAAAGCGGGATGGGTTCGCTTTGCCTAAAGTAAATTGGTACAATTGATATACCAACGGATGGACGAGAGCCCTGTACCGAGTCTTTTACTTCCCCCGCGCTGGCGGTAACTCCCAGTGATAAGAAACTGTATTTTAAGTGAGAGGGGCATTTAGTAATACAGCCCATTCGTTACTTCCAAAATTTCCTGAAGTCCTGCCATAGTTGTTTCAGGTTATTCCTCAGCCTCATGCAAACTAAGCTTAAATAAGTCTAGAACATCCCACCACAGGACAACGCACCGTATTTGTGCGGGCTCAGTTCAATAATATTTTGCACTAGAACTATTTCCCACCAGGTAATACTAGACACCTGAAAAATTCGCGTCATCTTTCGGCGACAGGATAAACTACACTGTCTTATACATCAAGCGAGAACATTGAATGGTTTTATATTCCACTTATCTTTAAGTGAGGTCACGTGCGTGCTCGACTTCGTTAAAGAAGATTGTCCACTCCACCGCTAAGTTACATTATTGGCTCAACAATCCCGCGAGGTGTGCCAGGCATACAGCCGGCCAATGGCAGAAGTCGGCAAAATACACAGTAACGTGGAGTTCAGTGTGCCGCTAAATAGTAACGCGAATTTCGCAGATCTCTAAGAATCACCAACACATGTCCCTATTTCCTCCCTATATTATTTACATTCGGTAAAAATTAATATTATAATGTATAGATAAAATATTAGCAGAATTCAAATTTAGCCAAAAATAAAATACTTCTACGTAAAGTATAATGCACTTATGATACACTGAGAGGAATGTTTGTTCCAGTCAAGAAAATATTTGTTTGTATAGGGTCAAAAATATTGTGTTGAGTAAACAAAGCTTGCAAAGCAACAAAATTAATTTTGTTCATCTGACAAAATATACGCTTGAATTAACTAAACCTCTGTGGTGGGCCAAAATAAATTACACTTTGAACAAAATATTTAGCTCCATCAACTGTACATATTTGTGTGGCCACCCATTTGATTGCCTTCGATCGAAAATACAGCTCGAGAGTTTTTTTGTATTTTTTTTGTGACATTTAGGAGGGTAACCGTGATTGCCAGTGCATTTATTGATGCCTGGTGATGGCATCCTAACAAAACAAGTTCAACATGGGACTTAAGAGTTAAGAGCTGTAAAACTTGGAATATTTATTCACGCACGCACGTTGTCCAGTATTCAAAATATGTGTATTTAGACACATTCCTTGTTTCGTTATTACTAGCCGCTTTAGCTGAGGTTGCTAGGGCACGGCGCTCGGTCGCGGACGATCTAGGTTCGTGTCTCGGTCGCGGACGATCTAGGTTCGTGTCTCGGTCAGGCTTCCGATTTCCTTCGTACTAACCGAAACTATTTAATGTACGTAGAGCCGCCAAACAAATCTTTAGTTACACCAACAAAATCTTTTGGGGGGGGGGGTAACCAAGTAAGAACAAAAAATATTTCATTCCCCGTATACAAACAATTTGGTTGCGCCAAAACTTTGTTTGATTCAACGGAACCTTTTTGTCAGTGTACGTGACCTATTTAGGAACCAACCAAACGCGTTATAAATAGGGTGATTTTTTTCAAAGGCTTGATACAAAAAGTGTGAAGATACTGGGGATAGGCCATAGCTGTGGACTGTTAGTAGTACCGGTACTCTGCCTGTGGCTGAAAAGTCATTTGGCGGAATGAGCAGTCGGGCGTTTCTCTTAAATCGCAGAGAGACGTTTGGCATACCAGTCGCACGACGGGACAGATGATCCACCAACAATTTTTTGTACAGAATTTTGGTAGAACAGAAGTTTGGACGCACATACGTTTGGTATCGCAGGCACTTGACGGAACAAGCGTATCGCCGAACATGCGTTTGGCAGAAAATTCTGCCCAACGACTTTTCAATAAAATGTCGAGTGCCCGATACCCTCAAGTGGCTTAGCACCTGCCATTTGCTTAGTGATCTGTCACAATATACAATCTTTGGGAGCCTTGATTCGATACAAGGCCACAGAATACATAAAAAATACAGAAGTGACACAGACGCTTATACACTGTAAAAACACTTTCTTTGCTGCAACACGTGATTTGTTGCCGCAAATAAAAATGTGTTTAAATATGAACCACTGAAAAGTAGAGGTTTGCCACAATCATAATAAACGTATTTCCGATAGTTACTATTAATATTTTAAAATTTACCGATATTTTAAAAATTAAAAAATGTATGTAGCTGGTCGACATAAAAGCTGTATAATATCGACAAAATGTTACCTTTGCTAGGAAGTAATCTTTCTTTGCTGTAAACCAAACTAGCATAAAGAATATTAATGTATTTCTTTGCTTTAACGTAAGGTATTATTGCCATAAAATAAAAAAGAATTAGGGAAAATATTTGTTAACAGCAAACATACGTTTCTGTAACCTCTTCGAATTAAATAAATATATTATTGTACACAAAACCGCCTCAAAGAAATTGTTTATTTTGCCGTATAGGAAAGACTGTGGGGATTTGTTTCCTAGAGTGTACCGCAAACCCCAGCCGCACACGCCAGCAAAATGGCGGTCACTGACCGGCAACACGTCATGACACCGTTCGCCAATCAGCGCCTGCCAGTCAGATACAAGACCCAAGTCACAGACTCCCGCAGCCAATCCGCGAACGAGCACACTCACGTCAAAGGAACTGCCACCCCATTTCACTTACTTATCGTGTTCTGCGACCAGGCTAGCAGTCTGATGAACGATGCCGCGATGTCAAGGCGGTTTCCTCGGTTTACACGAGCTTCACTCTCTTTGCGCGGGGTAGGGGGGGTCGCACCCGGAATTTCCACACGTGGGAATCGTGCCCGACGATGCCGCCGACCCGGCGGGTTTTCTCGGGGATCCCCCCGTTTACCCCGCCCTCGCATTCCGCCGCTGCACCATACTCACCTCGCTTAACCCTCTTTGGCTTTCAAGACCCCAAACATCTTCACTAACTGCCCCCTCTTCTTCGTTCAGCAGTAAAAACATTCCCACCTCAGCATACCTCATCCATTCCCCAGTCCAACCTGGAAAGACAGCTGAGTCCCTAGGGTACATTCTTTCTTAATTCGAATCAGTGGCAAGTCACTGATTCGCAGTCAAATCCAACTGCTATAATCAGTGAAAATGACTCCACTTAAAATAAGTGGATAATCACTGGTTGCTTCAGAGGGGAAAAAAATTCACTGAATGTATTAGTGAATACTTCATCCGATCAGTTGCTACAAGGAATTTTTTTATTTTTATTTTTTTTTTGTTGCCATGAACGTGTAAGATTTGGTTGGTTAAAATAAATATTTGTATGTTTGACCCCTTCAATGCAATTTCGAGTATTAAAACATCTTAACTTGACCGGGTTTTAAAACCACGACCTTTATTGCCGGAGCTGTGTCAGTTCTTCATCGGCTACTGTGACTGATCACTTGGAATGATCATATCTTGATTTATCAAGATGGCATGTGCGTAGATAAATGTGTTCTCGTTTTACAATTTTTTTTTTTTTTTTGTATTCTGTGGAAATTATTTCGTACGGTTTTTTTTCTTCGGTGTAAGGCATCAAATAAACTCACTAACAAATACTGTTACTATCTTGATTGTCAGAAAAAATACAAACGAACTCTTGAACTGATACATATAATTTAACTGATCCATCAGTCAAAAAGCAAAGCACTGAAAAACAGCGAAAGAAATTGTTGAAGAACAAGTGGGAAATGTCACTGAATCAATACTAGAAGGAAACGGGCGTTTTTCACTAATTCGTCAGTTCATATTAACCGAAGTGACTGTTGAAGAAGTCAGATGCAGTTAACTGATTCGAACAGTGAAATTTCTCACTGGTTCAGATCTAGAGTGTGGAGCCGGTTCCATTTAGCGCCTTCAATGCTGACCCCGCCCGTCGTTTCAGAAATATACGTAGCAGTTTGAAATTCGACCCATTCCCCTTAAAATAGTACAGATAAGATGAGGTCCACAGCAAACCATGAGGCAATGTAAAAGCGATAGGGCTAAGAAGAGTGGCAAATTGGAATGCCAAAGGTCAAATCTATTTGTAAATACTGGGAATCAAAAATTAAACCATCCTTAAAAATTTAACACGATAGAAAATCCCTTCCTAGTCTGTGGTAAACTCCCTTTTAAAAGATGCTTAGGTACCAAATTTCAAGATCCTGAGCCGAAATGCGTGGAAACAGCGAGCGATCAAATAATGTATAAAGCAGAAAAACATCTTCTCCACCTTAACGCTATTTCCTCTTATCGTAATTTTCCGTTTAAATACGTTGTTCTGCAAAAGAAACTAGAAAAAATATAACTAAATATAAGAAATACTCAGGCGTAGTAATAACAAGCACGCAACGACTGTAAAATATAATACCATAATTTCTGCTTCGAAGAACCCTTTGTCAGGATATATACTATTATAAAAAAAGTATCTCACAATCTTAAATCGCCTGAGAATTGACTATTAATACGCTCTAGTCTCAAAACTAGAGATTCATCTCAAATCTGTGTCACCTGATACGATCTCAAGAAGATATCTGAGAAACGATAAAAGGACTGAAATAAAATAAACATGTGTGTTAAAATATGTATATAGCCGTCATTTTTAAATAAGTGTATAACCCACTTAAAAATAAAAGTTTACGTGGAGTGCCGTGGCATGTCTTGTTTTGCAAATAATATGATAGGAATTGGCTTATTATTTCCCGAAATATGACACAGAATCATTTTTCTTAAGTGGCGCTATCTTGCGAATTGACGGACAAAAGTGGCGAAGTATTACACATATTTGATGCTTACAGTTTACACTTTCAGCATACCAAGTTAAGAATAACCTAAAATATTTATATGTCCGCCATGTTGAAAATAAGTTAATTGTCCGTTTAAGTTGTATATGGTAACATGGCCTAACATGGTATTAGTTGCCTGAGAAATTTGGTGGGAATCAACTGGGAAGTTTTCCGAGATATGATGTAAGTTTAATCTTTTCAAGTAGTTCTATCTTTCAAAATGGCTGACCAATAATTCTATACCTGCTTAAATAAAATATTTACATGATGAACTGTCAAGATACGAAACTTGGTCTAAATTGGTTTAATGGGTCCCAAGATATAAAATCGCACCCTAAATATTAAACTGGCCGCCATTTTTTAAATAAGCACACGGCTTGGTAGAAAATTATTAAAGTCGGATGACCGTAATACGTACTATACGTCTACCGAGTTTGGTAAAATTTGATTTACAGGTTCAAAAATTCTTAGGGGGGGACATACATCCCAGACAATCACATGATTGCATAAGCCTATCTCCCCAACGAAAGTAAGGTAATAATAATAGGATAAAAAATATTCTCGCGATAAAAAATGAGTTTATAAAAATACGTGAAACTTCTATACACTTTCCCTTTTGCTAATAAATTAAGAAGTTTCAATTCTTATTGGGTCACTCAGAAATAAGTAACTCCAGTTTTTATGCCCATCACGTCATTCGAAGAAGACAGAGCACGGATTTTGGAGTACAGCTATTCGAGAAGTTTCTTTCCTACGCAAGGAAGTACTACTTGTATGTACAATTATTTCAAAACACTTATTCCAGGAGGTGGCTAGTGTAAAAAGCAGCCAGGGAGTCCTGGCAATCCATCACGTAAGAAGGTCGGGTTACAGCAACACAGAGGTGGTGGTAAAAGAGGTAATATTAGTGGCACTGATGAAGTGGTTTTTACGAATGGCAGTAGCAGTTATGAAAGCGATAGTACTGGTAGAAACAGAACTGCAGGTGTCGCGGTAATAAGATAGAGAATAATAGTTGTAATTATAGCTGTGTTAGCACTTGGTAACAAATGTGAAGAGCAAATGGTAGTAATTTTATGAGCTGCGGTATGATTAAAAATGTTACGTCACAGACGAATGCAAGTCCTTCCTTCAGCACCGAGAGAGAGAGAGAGAGAGAGAGAGAGAGAGAGAGAGAGTAAGAGAGAAGAGATTTTGGCGGCTCTTAACATCGAGATTTTGAGAGCCGGTGAGAGTGAAACGAGGTGAGTATGGAGCAGCGCCAGAATGAAAGGGCGGGGGAAACGGAAGACCCCCGAGAAAATCCGCCGACCAGCGGCATCGTTCGGTACGATACCCACATGCCAAAATCCGGGGGGCAACCCCGCCGGGAATCGAACCCGGTTAGCCTTGGTGGGAGGAGAGAAGTCTAACCGCTACATCACCGCGGCTCCTGCAGCACTAAAGTTGTGTTTACAAACTTTGTGGTTACAGTAGTTCAGTCGCCTGATACTGCATTTTCGCTTCCTACAACTAGCATCATCGTGCACTATTAGTACGGCTTTCCGAAATGCGGGACAGTTTTGACGTGAATGCGTCTTTAAAATCAGATCGACACATATGGTAACAGGACGAAAAAATGTATTGTACATTCGTACCACATACTGTTCAACGTTTCGACATCATTAGTGATTACTCTTTGCTATAAAAAATATTTTGAGTGCATAGTTTTCTCATAAATACATGAAAAAAAATCACAGTTTTACTGTTTTAGAAATGTACAAATAAAGAAAATTAATTTCGTAATAAAATTAAATGTAAAATCGTACAAATAAATGGTTTTTCAGTTTCAAAAAATTTATGAATGTAAGGAAATGCTTTGCGTATTTTTTTATTTGTAGCTCTCCCTAAATTTTTGTAAACTAACTTTTGCTAACAATATTTTTTAATTAATTAAGACAATATCTTTTAGCAATCATTGTTATTTTTTTTTTCCAAAAGTTTAGTTTATTTTATTTGTACATAACAAAACCATACAATTTTGAATTTGATAAGTTATTTTGCAAAAATTATGCGATCTAAAAAATAATTTATCTGAGGAAAATGTAGTCTTAGATAATATCTACAACTTGAACAGTATGTGGTAGGCCCCAAAAAAAGTAGTAAACTTTTTTGTGGCCAATACCCATAATGACGATGTAACGTTTCCGGGGTTATCTATGACGATATTATAACTTCGTAACTAAAAACCACGATTGAAATAAATGCTATCTTGTTCGAACGGATAAACGACTATGACGCGAGCATGCTCTTTAGTTGGCACCACGCATGCGCAAGATTTGTGGAGGGGAGGGGGGGATCTGCGGCATTAACGGCAATTTTGGGCGCAGGCGAAAATTTTCCGGCAAAATATCTCGCTGCTCCGGTGTGCTAGTGCGCTGATTTTGGTGGCAAACGAAAGATATTGTTTAGACCTGTCGAATTAAGCAGAAAATGCCAGGTATAATCCATTAATTTACGGTTACTTCACACTTTTCTGAAACCCTGCTAAAGTTCTACTTCCATTATATTCCTTCGCCTCGTGCATACTAAGTGGGAGGTAGTGTGATTCTGTGTCGCCAGAGCGCATGCGAACTGATTTGTAAATACTTCCAGGCCATCCGCTAGATTACACCACAGTCGTATTCCATCCCCCCTCTCACACACAGCATATGTCATCCATTCCGGGGACCGCCGAGTGCCTGGTAATCCGCTTACCTCTCAAATGACACCTCGCTTCTAGCAGATTGCTCTCTGCGATTGCAACGTGCTTGAGGGCTAGCAATACCCTGACCACGTGTATGACAACTCAGATGCCAGTAGGGAAGATATGCACATTTGGAAAGCCAATAATACACTTTTGTAAACCTTTCACTATTGATTACAGTGGTTGGGAGCAATTAAGATTCGTTACTTTTACGTGTATATAAAATTATGGCAATAAAAATGTACATTTGTTTATATGCGCTGATTGAGGTGTTTGCCCTAAATCCTAATGTGTCAAACGGCAAGTAAGTAAGTTACTGTTGAGCAAACAGGAACGAATGTGAATGCATTTTCATTCGATAATGAAATGAAATGGGCAGTGTTTATTTAAGGGAAGTTGATCAAGACCTATTTCCCGGAAATAAACACTGCCAAATTGATAAAGATCTTGTTTCCTAATTACGCAATGTTAAAAAAAAATTCATTTATATAAATGAGGTGAAAATGTTTATAAAAAACATTGCTCGGTTTTTAGTCTATTCATCTGCTGATACAGTAGCTTAAACATATAAAAAAAACTAATTGCATTTTGCTTTTCCTTTTAGTATAGAGTTTGTAAAATTATTGGAATGGAGGGGCTCGGTACTGGAGCCTGCTTAGCGAGCCGAATCACTGAAGGGCAGGGAGGATGCCGGTGTTGAATACAAGGGGTGTTTCAGTATAATTATGTAGGTGTTTAATATATATTATTATGAGTGTACATCACCAATAGCTAGAGAAAGGCATGCAGGGTTATAAAATACCGGTATCACTAACACAGGCCACGGTAATGCTATCGGGACTGACATCACTCCCACTTTTGGAAGGATGAATGACTTCGGTAGTCATTGCGCGAATTTTCTAATCAACACACCTCCCTCCCTCCCCACCTTCCCGAGCATGACTCGAGGTGCGAAGAACCTTCTGGGCCATGTCATCTCAGCTA
Organism: Clitarchus hookeri; assembly: GCA_002778355.1. Lineage (NCBI taxonomy): Eukaryota > Metazoa > Arthropoda > Insecta > Phasmatodea > Phasmatidae > Clitarchus > Clitarchus hookeri. The sequence goes on along the minus strand of NQII01000322.1, from coordinate 266,440 downwards.
TATAAGCGGTGGTATGCCTCTATGTCGGCAGTTGTGTGTGAATATTAGTGCCGGGTGTGTTGTGCCATCGGAATGGTGGCCGATGGCAGAGTAACCAGTGAGTGGAGTATGCAAGCATCGAGAGATAAGAGCATGTGCCTGGCTGGCGGGACTGTGAAAGAGTGGTACTTTATACATGAGGGGCGGGCAATTGGAATTACGTTAACATATGGCTATGGGCATTTTGATCAGATATGTTGAACTAGTAAGTGAAGATTAAGACAAACAGTGATAAGGACTTAAATCATAAAACAGATATAAGCAAATATTGCCACTCACCAATAATAATAATATATGTTAATAGTAGAGATAGGTAGTTTAACATTGTACATAATAGTTGTGGTTATTTTTATAACACTGTAAATCAATATAAAATTAAATTTTATATTTTTTTTATTTTTATGAATGTCTAAACAAAGTTTGTACTGTGAAGTGTAGGGTATCTTTCATTTTTTTTTTCTTTGACATTTCACAATTGGTTATAAACCAGCGACAGACCGAACACTTACTGTTCCATTACTCAATTTTATCCCTCAGTTTAATTCATCATTTTTATTATTCAATTTCATCCCTATATTTTACACTCACTGTAATTTCCATAATTTTGTAGTAGATTGCACTGGTAATGTATTTTAGCATCGTATACTAGAGTACACTGATTGGGAAAACGTTTAATTGTGCTGTCACATTGTACACTCGTGATTCACTATTGGTCAAATGACATCACTGGCTCTGCAGGTATATAAGGTGGGCAGAGTCATGCATTGCTTCAGTTCTTCGTCTGATATGACAAGCAATATACTGCCTTATTTCTCCTGACCTTCTTAGCTGTCCGACCAGTAAGCTATTTTATGTTCGGCTCTTCCATTACAGCAGTTTGAAGGGTATTATAGATCATGCTCAGGATTTTTAATATATTCCATAATATAGGGTGAACCCTTATAGCAAATTAACATTAACTCAGCACTTCTGTATGATTTTTTAATGTATCATATATATGCTTCCCTATGACATGTTCTTGTGCAGTTAATTTATTGAGAACTAGTACACAAAATATTTTATATAATAATTCTGTATTTTTATTTGTCCTGCACAGATCAGGAGGAACCTTTCATTTAATGGTGTGAACGCGACTGATGTCCCACCTTAGCCTTTGGTGGTACCATTTCTGACTCCAACTGGACTGCCTATATAGTAATAGGCAGTGTCATTCTCGGCACCACTGACATCATCATCAACTCTATCAATCCAATCCACTGAACTGTTACATCATCACTTGTGTTGCTCCTGCAATGAAACCCTTGTGTTTAACAATAATGCAAAAATATATGAAAAATATGTCTGTGTGGTGAATGTGGATTGGGTGACATAAACATATAAATTGTAGCATATAATTTGCTAGAAGCAATAACTTGCAGATACATGCAAAACATAAGCTGTGGGTCATTCGGCTGCCAAACTGCAATGCATCCAGTCTCCTTTCCCCAAGTGCATGTGTAAACCTCCCACAACACCAAGGGTTACAAATGATCCAATGGTTTTGTTGAGGCCGAAAAAGCTTTCCATTGCATTTTAAATATTTATATCGCTGGAAATGAGAATGATTTGTCAAAAGATATTTGTACGTTTTTAGTTTGCACGAAGAAAAATATCGTCAGGTTGCTAACCAAAGAAGTATGAAAGTAGGACACAATTAAATTACAATGTGGCTTGAGTACAACTGCAAAACAGAATCCTTTCAATGTAGGTATGGACAAAGGAGAAATGAAGATGTAGAAGTAACCATGTTTGAGACAGGTGAATTTAATAGGTCGTAAAATCCTTTATAGGAAAAATATGTGAAGAAAAAGACAAGTACAAAGAGCAAATTCAGGGTGGGTACCACCAAAAGTTAATCATCTGTAGCTCTGAACTAAAAAACTGGAACCACTGCATGCCTTGGCTTACATCCAGATATCATAATCGATTAAGAAAAAAGAGACTATCAATAACACAAAAAAAGGGTGTTGTGGTAGTGTGGTGGGTAAACTACTCGCCTCCCACCTAGGCGAACTGGGTTCGATTCCCAGTGGGGGTGCTCCTGAATTTTCTCATTTGGGAATCATGCTGGACGATGCCGCTGGTCTGCAAGTTTTCTTGGGGATCTCCCATTTCCCCCACCCTTGCCTTCCAGTGTTGCTCCATGCTCACATCACTTCATCATCATCAGTTCTTAAGACTTCGATGTTAAGGGCAGCCCAAATCTCTCCACTTCATTAACCCAAAAAAAAAACACCATCGACCACATGTGTTTTAGGTGGACGATTTTGCCACATTTTGTGTAAGGAAAAATCTGTCAGTATATGACAAAAAAATACAATGAGCTGGACTAATTTTTTTTTTCTCTGGGCTGGAGTTCTGGACACCACTGCATCAAGTAAGTCTTTGAAAGAACAACCCTGTTGCATCGCTCAATGCATTGCTCAGTGCCAAAGATAAAGGTCATGCCTGTATGTGTGGTTAACAAAGACAAATCAGATCATTTCAACTTACTGCTGATGACCACCAAGCAATATGCTCACTACTGCTACATAACAAATTTCTTCCAAGTAGTGAGATCATGGTCCATGATCACCCTACGAAAATAAATCTATTGACGTAAGGTGTGACGATCTGGCAGGCCAATTTACTGGACCACCTCTAGAGATCCCGCGACCATATTAATCACGATCTAATATCACCCTTGCTGCTGCGTAATATGCTTGACAACCATCATGTTGAAACAACATGGTCTGTCTCTGAGGCTTAGGTCTTCAAGCAAAGTCGGTAGGTGTCAACTTGTGAGTGTACAGAGAAGTAAAAATACATATGTGTGGCCTAATTATCATGAATAATATATTTAAATAGTGATTGTGCTTCCTTTCCATACCGAAATATGAGTTAGGTATAAAATCATAAAATTTGAAATATCTCGGACACCGTAAACTTCAAAGCAAAACGGACGAAATTAGCCTTAAAAACATGTATGAGGGTGTGAAGACTATATTAGTGCAATAGAAGTACATACTTGGTGGCCATATTATTTTTCGGTAAAAATAATTATTTATTAAATAAAAGTAATGCGCTAAAATATGGACTAATATATATTAATTAAAATGAATAAACGTATAGAATAGTAAAATAATGACATGAAGTAAGTTTTTTGAGTTATTAAATTGAATATAACCTAACCACCGTATTAAGTTGGGATGTGATAGCACAGTGTTAATAGTCGTGAACGATGAACTTTTAGACTGGTTTGCAAATTTCACTTGAAAACCAAATTTACGATTTTTTTTAATGTATTTTCTATACACTGCTAAACACCTGCATAACGAGAATCAAACTTTTTTGTAACCTTTTACTATAAATTTGAAATATACAAAAACTTGTTAGAAAATTTACGGACAGGTTCTGCAATTTCTCAGAAATGTTTAAAATTTACTGAAAATCTGTTATTAAAAAAGCAAACGAGTCCTTAGATTTAAGAATATTTCTAGATATATAGTCATTGCTAAATTTTCGTAATTTCATGGAAAAAAAAATTTCTAGCAGAAAAGGGTAGAGGGGGGAGAGGTGTGAACCAGCCTTAAGAGGCGCGCGTGGCGGCGCCTTAATCCAGCGGGCTGGCAGCGGCCCAGCCCAATGAAACGTAAACTCCCGGCTTCGCCCCTGCTCCGCGCTGGTCCGGCCTGGATAAACCGGAAGTCGAGGTGGGATGGGGACGAAAATAATTCCAGAAGCGAAAACTGAGAAATGCAAGATGGCCTGGCGCGTCTACTGGAAGCAGGCGCGTCGTTGAGCGCAGGCTTCTTGCTGCTTGAGACTTCGTATGGTAGCAGCCTATCTCCCGTGGTGTTAACGCCGTTCTGGTGTCGGAACAGATTTTCTGTGTTTCTACCACATTATTTTATAAAGGCTGTTCGCCATAAAGTGGGCACTCTTGAAATCTACCTCGTAAAAAAGTCACTGCTCCTGCCTTCATATAATTTAACGGGCGCACTGAGTGGCATGTGCCCAGTAAAGTTGGTAACGATGAAGGGAAAGTAGTTCCATATATTAACGTCAAATGAAAAGTACTAGGTAACTATTTGTGATAACTTAAATTATTTATTTCGCTTTCTGTTTTTTTTTTTATGCAACGAAGTGTGAAAATGAGTTGATTTGTAAAATATTTATTTTTACTTAAAGTAATTCACAGTTTCACTTGACCGGCGCATGAATAAAGTGATGAGGCCCATGGCAATGTTAATTTTACATATGGTGGAAGAATATGCAATGTGGATACAAGTAGATCTTAAGCAGGGTTTTCGAAAGTGCTCAGTTTACCGTAAACAGCTTGCATTTTGTGATATGGTATAAAACACTAGTTCAATAAAAGTACAAAAATTTAAGGAAATTGCATTTTAGAACATTAAATTCGTTGAATACAAACCATTTTAACTTTAAATCCCAAGCCAAACAATTTTCAAACTGGTAGACAAGTAATATATTTGGCTACAGTTATAAATCATTTTTAATGTCACCAGAAAAACGTGAAGACATTTCTTGGTAATTTAATGTGTTGTCCGCCTCTAATTTTATCTAAAGTTTCAGACAATAGTTAAAATTTTAAATTCGCAGCTGTAAAAAGCTTATTGCAGGCTAACCAAGCCTCATATTTCAAAAGAAAAGCTTCAGGGTTTTCTTTTAATTAAAATAAATCCTTATCTGAACTCGAACTTCGTGTTTAAATAAATATTTGAAAGGTGTTTGGCACGACATTTAAACACCACTGAGTTTGTATTTTTCATCAAATTAATATTGATGTGTTGTGAAAAGATAAAATATTCTCAAAACATAGGGGGGGGGAATGTAGGCACTAGCGCATACGTGGGTCGCCAAGCGGTGATAAAAGCTACAGTAAAATACGTTTAAGTGATAGAAAATTAATTTATTGGTGGGACATTTTGAAGATGGCGCACATTTGCTGTCATCCGAAACAGGCTAGAAGTGAGACGTAAGTACACACCACTACAATAATACTGTAGATCTCTCATGGTTATTTCCAACATTTCTGAAGCCGGCTAAAGTTATTCTTTCAGTGTACTCCTCCGCCTTATGCAAACAAAGGTTTGCTTCATCTAGAAATTGCACTAAAGGGACATCGCACCGCATTTGTCCGCGCTCAGTTTAATTATATTTTCATGAGAACTATTTCTCATTAGACTTTATCAACACATTTACTTCTCTGTTTTTATTNGTCTGTCACGTTTAATGATTCTCGTCAGTCGTCGTTTGTCCCGTTCTTTCACGATCTTTTACCGGCCACAGCGATGTCGAAGATGTGATGTTTTACCAGATTCCCGATACTCACGGTACACTCGTGAAATGGTCGTACGCGAACATCCTAATGTTATCGCTACCTCGGAGATGCTATGTCCCATCTCTCGTGCGCCGACTATAACATCACGTTCAAACTCACTTAAATCTCGATAACCTGCCATTGTAGCAGCAGTAACCCTTCTAGTTACCGACAGCATCGGGTTATTCCGATTGGTTCCATGCCTCTGTTATTTGCATACGCACGCTAATACAAGTTTTTTTTTGGCTCTTCAGTGTATTTAGGAAACAAGCCAAACACGTCATACATGGGGTGATTTTTTAAAGGTTTGATTCAAAAAGTGTGGAAATGCCATCAATAAACTAAAGTTGTATTGTTCTCTGTATTTATACTTGGCGCAGTCCCATTGTTCCACACGGCACAGGACAAGCCAAGAATAATAACACGTTTCATTGCTGACTGGCTGTGAACGAATGGACTGGCGAGTTTACTATGCACTAATTAAAGTAACTTGTAATGTACGCACAACGCGATATACAACCCCTTCGTGCTCATTTAAATAACTTAACACAACTGACATTTCCTTGTTCAAGAAAATTACAACTAATGTGACGTAGTGCTAATGTAAAGTCAGCATAGAAAATATAGTCTATTCGCGGTTTCTTCACACTTTTTGAAACAAACTTTTGAAATATCACGCCATGTGTGACATGTACAGTTATTTCCTAAATATGTCATATATCACATGAGCTTTATACTTATGTTAACATAAGTTTTATTTTTGGTGAAATTAGACTTTTACTTATATTTCAAATATGAATTATAATATTTAATTTATAATTTATATGAATAAAAACAATGATAAAATAGGTGTGTTGGTAATGCCTAGTAAAAAATAGTTCTTATGCAACATATTAAAGTGAGTGCGCACGAATTTTGTGCGTTGTCCCTTTGGTGTAATTTTATAGACTTGGTTAAGCTGTGTTTGCATGAGACGGAGGAATACCCTGCAAGTAGAACTATAGTAGGGCTTTACAAAAGGTTTCATTAACTGTTAATGTAATATAGCAAAGTAATGGAATCACATGCGTACGAATTCTGTTCTAAAGCACAGAGAAATCGTCAGACAAGCTTTCCTAAAGCTAGGCAACGAACATAGTGCTCAATGTAGCCATGTATTTAACAACACTTAAGAGTTTTTTTTTTTTTTTTTTTCACGCGGTGCCATCTGCGATTTGCGATCTACGTTTCTCCAGAAGGAAGGTCGCAGAGACTGCTGTTTTTAAATCTGACGAAGTTTATTTTCGTTCTTTCAGCCAAGTGACTTTAACGAATTTTAAAAACATCCTGCTTAAACGTACATGGTTGCTTAGCAGTAAACAGGGTTTAAGCACATATACGTAGGAACTCGGTATTTTATGTTGCATAATTTTATGCCGAATAATGCGCGTCCTAAAGGCACTACATTAAGTAATTTATTTGCAGTCCAAACACGCAGTTGTGCTTAACGATACGATCAGCGTAATTTCTCTGCTGGATGCCCCTGATTACCCACAAGAATGAAGTAGGTAGGTAGGCAGGACTTAACGTCTAGTCAACAGCAAAGTTGTTACAGACTGAGCAAGTTGCTCAGCGGAGCTTGAACAGGGAAGTTATCAGCCATGGCCTGTAGTACGGATCCATCTCGGCATTCGCCTGGAGCGATTTCGGGAAACTACGGGAGATCGAAACCAGGATGGCGGGACAGGGATTCGAACCAGGTCCTCCCGAATACGAGTCCGAAAGTTTACCACTGCACCACGTCACTTGGTGACACAAGAATAACGCCAGGGACGTCGATAAAACGATCAAGCTAGTGATTTAATCCGCCTTTCCTTGCAAAGAGGCTAGTAGTGCCTTCCTTTTCCCAGCAAGATCTTTTGCTCTGCATCCTCACGTACAATCAAATCAAACACGATGCTCTTCACGTGCCGTTTACATGGGTGATGTCAGACACTGGAGTACGGAAACAAAAATCAATTTCTTATTACAGTCGGTGGTTGGTTTTGGTAAGATGTCATGTCTAACATTTTTTTCATTCAGGACGGCAACGTGTGAAAACAAAAATTCCTGTAAAATATCCCAAGTCACCACAGGTGATGGTGCGTAATTATAACACCATTATTCTATGCTTTTCAGTGGTAGCCGGTAATTCAGTTCAGAATGAAGACTTCACAAGACTTTAGCGTTATGCGTGTTACATTTCTGAAGTAACCAGAATGAGACAAACAAAATCACACGAGATGATAATTGAAATGGTTTTCTTTATTAATTTACAACATATTTTAATTATTTTTATATTCGGAGATAGTTCCTGCTGAAAACTTTATTATATATCATGCACACATTATATATATTACTAGCGAATCGGCCTNCATTTCTGAAGTAACCAGAATGAGACAAACAAAATCACACGAGATGATAATTGAAATGGTTTTCTTTATTAATTTACTAACATATTTTAATTATTTTTATATTCGGAGATAGTTCCTGCTGAAAACTTTATTATATATCATGCACACATTATATATATTACTAGCGAATCGGCCAGGCTTCGCCCGGTAACAATTTAGTTTTTACAGCGATAATTTGAAAGACAAAAATGGTTACTTTGGGTCATCCTTAATAGATAAACATATGCTATCGCGGACTTTTCTATAGACCTTTTTGAGAGCTACAATTCTGTAATACACTAATTTGATGTATCTCTTATGGTTTAGTCAGCGCAAGACATTTCAGCGCCCTAAAAGCTGTTTTTTACGACTTGATTACAAACGGTTTGACATTTCTCTACTATTCTTATATTAAATATAAAAGAATTACATACCACAATCTTTCGCAAAAAATTCTGTAAATAATGTAAACCGCATCAAAATCCATCAAGTAGTTTAGACGAACTAAGCGAATACACAGGCAGACATGGATAAGCGACTTCGTTTTATACTATTTAGAGATGTATAATTTCAGGGCAATTCCAACTATTCCCAAAAAAGCTCATATAAAGTACAGCCATGGTAAACATTCAATACCTTCAATTATTTTTAATAGGTCAGAAATTTGTTAAAAAAATATGGCGGCGTTATAGAATTTTAATGTCATACGTCGTATCTCTAGAACCATTAGATCTACTCAAACTTTGTATTTGTGTATTAACAATACTTGTATAAACCACTTGAACATACTAATTTACAAAAATTTTCCTTTGAGAGAGAAACGAGTGTAGGAATGAAATAAAGTAAGACGTATAGTCTAGTCTAAAGGTACTTTTTCTTCACCTAGAGCCGAATTTTTTGCAACAGTCAGTTGTAGAATACAAGCATAACTTCAATATTATTCGTAGACTTCACTATTTTCCAAAAATGGCATGTTCCCAAAATTTTACTAAAGCATGTCGTACCTAAGGAAACGACTATTCCATGTATAGTGATTTTATGAATAAAAGTAGTTAGAAAATGGGAGTTCCCCGTCACATGGATGCTGGATGGGGAACCGGGGACCCACGGCAACCATATTGGATGACGTCAGATGGCAACCTCCCGCTCTGTAATTCCTCACCAAAGCTGGATATTTTCCCTTTTTTACCTCGGAATTTCTCTTTTTCCCTCAAAAACGTCCAAAATTTCCCGAATTTCCCTCGGTGCCAAAATTTTCATGAGTCACTCAATACGAAAATAGCATGACCCCTCAATGTGGCTAAGTGACTCAATTTTGGAAATGAAGGATGAGCGATCACCCTAACATTCAGGCTCCGTCATTCCATGCCAGCGCCATCCATCTTGTCTAAAGAATATTCGAGTTCATTACCCTGTCATGCAACTTCTCTCATTCCTTCCAGTCTCTCTCGCCCACGCCCGTTTTCTCTCACCTGCTCTATCCCTTGGGGTTTTCTAATATTCCTTCCGGTTTCCTTTGTTTTCTCTCTTGCCTTATATTTTTCATGCTCCCTCATTCCTTCCTGTCTCCATATCGTGTCCGTTCTATCCCTTGGAGGAGTTTTCTCATATTCTTTCTTGTTCCTTTATTTTTACCCTTTCCTATCGCTTGCTTTTCGAGCCCTATACATCTTGGATGTTCCCTCACGACCATCGTCTGCTGCCACCTTCGTTTTCTCATATTCCTTCTGGTCTCCTATTACTTGGCGTCCTGGCGGGGGACGAGTCCCATTCTCTGTTATTCCATCTTGGTTTTCTCATATTCCTTCTAGTTTCCTTTCACTTGGCGGCAACGAGTCTGATGCTTTGCCATTCCACCTGCACGACACGGAGTGAAGCCTTCCCACGCACGCGTCAAGTACGTCCTTAGCAGACTTATAATCATAGTTGGCTGAAATTTCCGAACCATTTAAGAAACAGACACAAAATTCATAACATAGGCATAAACCTCGACGAAGAAAAGGATCATGCTTTCAAGTATGCCCTAAGTCTTCGTATAAACATAGTAGTCCGCCATTTCCCATCTGCCTAAGTTAGAGTCACTAAATTCATATCGCACACGCATCGTTCCCGACATCAAACAGGTAGCGGGGTCCATTAGACCATAAGCTCTCTCTATTATAAGCACAGTTGTCAACCATTTCCCATCTGCTTAGGCCATAGTCACCAAATTTAAATCATACGCATCGCTCACAACCTAGAACAGGGCAGAGAGGCAATTATGCATTAAACCTACTTATAAACATAGGTACTTGTCATTTCCTATCCGCAAAAGCTACGACCGCCAAATTCATATAACTGGTATCGTTCCTAGATGCAATCAATGTGATAAGGATAATTAAGAACCTAAGTGCTGTTATACGCATAGGAGGGCGTCTTGTCAGAAATATTTAAGTTCGGCTAACATGTAACAGTCAACCATACATTATAAAGGAAATAACGGCACACGTTTATTTGTTCTTAGTTATGCACTTTTAATGTATTGAACCTTACACTACCGCTTTTCTGGAAAACTTATTATTTCAGTTGTGTATAAAATCGAATGCAAGGGTCTGTTTTAAAGAAAAATTGAACGAGAGAGTGCGTTACGGGGAATATAGTTCAATCTGAAGTATTATGTCTTTCTCGGGCTGTTAAAGTCGACTGATGTTTGTTCGACAAACAAACTAACTGAGGAAGGAATATTTTTGAGGAATGAAAGGGCGAAAAATCTGAGAGAGACCCTGCCAGGAACCGAACTTGTCCCGTCGTGTTGGGGGGAAGAGGCCGAGTGAAGAATGGGCTGGTGTTGAGGTGGACCTCCTGTGCGAAAATGTGTGTTGTACAAAAGAGAGGAGGCTGTACACGTACTCGTGATGGGAAACGAGAGCTCTAGCCACTGCAGTCCCCCTCTTACGTGACACCGTGGAAAAAGTTATCGTTGCAAAATGGGCCTGGGGTGCCGTTTTCGATGGGGAGCTTAGAGTGACGAGTTCAAATCTTCATAATTTAGAAGATTGCAGTAGGCCTTCTGACCTGAGAAATCTCTCCTGCAACCTGATACTTTTTTTAATTTTGCATAGATAATATGTAAACCTCATGTGCGTAAGCATGAGTATTTTTATAATTTTTTTTGTGAATCTATTGCTTATGTGTTTGCATTATACGAGATTTCGTATCTTCGTGGCATCACGAGGGGCTGATAGAGCTCAAGTATGCTAGCAAGCATCAGAACTCTTTCTGGGCATGATGGAGGTGCACAATGTTTGTCGCAAAACTGAACACCGGTAATGGGTGATTTAGCTCTCGCTTCTACCCTTTCGAAAATGTATCGTTCGTATGTCTATGTGATACATTGCCATGCCTGGGCTGAAACATTGTCAACATGCGTATGTATCTCTGTAGGTTCTTGAATAACTAGGGACGTTTCCTCTGAAGGTTCAAGATTAATACCACTTAAAAAACGAAGGGGGTTTTTTTTTCAACACGGAGTATCGCTTTGATTCGGAAATATAAATTTGTAGCACTGTTCAGGGCATGAAGTGTATATCTTATGTTCGTTACTGGGCAATATGTTTCCTCCTATTTTTGTAATGGATGGTCTGTTTTCTCTTACCTTAAATTGGCGAATATATATATATATATATATATATATATAAGGTCTTAGGTTTTCCCGTCGCAACAAGGGTTAAATATTTTATTCGTGAAATGAGGTTTACACTTGTATTTACAGATGAGAGAGTGTCGAATATTCTGTTAATTTTTTTCCTACCAAACGGTTTAACATTAATTGACCACTGTGTACGTGGGCGTGGAAATATTTCTAAGTATATGCATCAGCGGATGAAAAGGGTCGTTCGTTGGATTACGAAGAGAATATTAATGACCCGATTCAATATATATGCTTAGAGTTATCAGTCAGACTGGCCAAAAACGCATCGTGTGCGAAATTGTAGCTTTAAATACCTGTAAAATGGTAAATGGTGTCTCGGTATGCCTTAAATATGCAAGGAATTGCTTACACCACATAAATCTTTGCGTTCAATATAGTGATTTTTTTTAAGTTAATACGTACACATTTGTCTGCCTTACGTGTTGCAATTTTTTTATGTTTTTCTTCCTCGAAACGTAGCTGGCTCGTGATTCTGAAAGCCCGATACTGCGGATTCGATGTGAGAGAAAATGGCGCAACCCTCTTCCTCTTATAATGAACACACATAAATATTGTATTATCGATTCTCGTAAAATAGTAGCGTGAGGTTGTGTGCAAGCTGAAATAATAATAAAAGTAAATTTTGTTCTATTTTGAGACTGGGCTAGTTGTTAGGGCAAGCAGGAACTAGTAATGAATCGACCGAGAAACCATCCCGGCATTCACCAGGAGTGATTTTTAAAACAGAAATTCGGGCCGAACGAGTTGAGTATCGGACCCGAGTCCTCTTGAACATTGGTCTTCCCTGGTGTTGATTTGTGCGTGCAGATATCTGTGTTTATTATCCTATGAATGAAAATCTCGATGAGATTGAAGGGTGGTGAATGAGAGCTGTATGCGCGTGTCTTTGCTGGAATTCTTACTGTGGTATAAATCTGCATGGCGGACTAGCATCTCGGGAATATAACTATGTTTTAGTTAGCGTAATTCATAAAGAGTGAATACCATTGACACCTGCTGGATTATAGGCCGCATATATATATATATATATATATACACATGTTCGCATGTCACTTTTAATTCGGCTAAAGTCACGTAGCAGTATGATGTGACTCTGATGGGGGTTCACGGTGGATCAGATATATCTCTTAATAGAGTGACCGCACACGAATATATGAAAATAAAGAAATTTGTTTCCCGAAGGTAACTGTTTTTTATGATTTTGTACTTGTGGTGGGTGTACCTTTACGCTATTTACGTTAACGTCTCCTCACGGTATATAATTTTTCCCTGCAAAAATTAACTATATGTGCATTATTTATGCCTATGAAGAGTTTTATATGCTGACAAGGGGGTGCTAGAAAAATCGCCGCACGTGGAGTAACCATATGGGTATGTTTTTCCCGCTGCCTACATTTCCTAATGTAGTGATTTTAAACTTGGGAGTAAATATTTTTAATGATGTGTGTCTATGCCTGGGTTAAGGGGAATGCATTGGATCCTTCACAGTGCCTATCGCATACCGTGAAGGGTAGCAGAATGGTTTTAACTNGGGGGGTTGGAGCCATGAATACTTTATAGAAAGCAGCATAACGCATCCATAGACGACACATGATTTTTTTCAAATCCTTAATTTATTTTTAAATAATTACGTTCGTACACGTTATATATATATTAGTGGCGGCTAGAGTTTCATTGATTATTTTTTCTTTAAATTATAACAAAACTTATATACTAATTATTTTATTTTAATTATAACAAACCTCATACACTAAATACTAATTTTTTACCAACGGTGATTTTTTTTTAAACTTATGTTAGCAGAACATAACGGGAGATAAATGAAAATCTATATATTGTTGTAAACAAATTTATTTATGCACACACACTACAATATTATTAATATTCTTCTGCTCAATACAAGGAATACTTATTTTACTTCTCTGAGTCTCGGAGGGCATTACACGCGTAATATTTTTTTTTATGTACAGTAGGTTTCTGATAGGTTTTTTTTTAATGTACGACGTGTTAACATAACTCCACAATCTTAGGGCTTCGGCGTTGCACGGGGCACAGCAATATCTTTGATTTTTCCACTCATGAAGTTTTGTGACGTACGTCTCGACGAGCTGTTGAAACAACGGGCAGCGGCAATGCTTGTGAAGGTCTTCAAAGTTCGTTCCGATGAGGCACGCATTGAGAATCGCTGACACAAACGCAGGGTAATAGGGAATTATGGCAGAGTCCAGCATTGCCGGAATTTCCTCTTACGGAGTATTCCCCTCGCCACACCTTAGTCCACGCGTTTCGTACGTCTGTAGGCGCTACGTCTGTTGCATGGTGCGGTCGAGGTGCTCCCATAGACACGGCGGTAAAAAAGTGAAAAATTTGGTTTTCTTGTCTTCGTCATTGTACGAGATGGCAATCCGCTTGATGATGTAAGAGTCCAACGAGCAAAAACCTTGGATGTTGCAAATTGTTTTTTTTTTCTTTAGATGTTTTGTTGTAATATAAAAAGATTTTTGGTTTCCATGCACACACCAAGTTTCAATTTTTTTTTACTTAGTCATTTAAAACTTTACCGAACTCCAAACACGTCGCGCACCTGTGTTCTACATATAGAGCACATCATACAACATTCGCAATTAACTACACTGAAGAGCCAAAAAAACTGATACACCGGCCTAATATCGTGCAGGGTTCCCCCGAGCACGCAGAAGCCGCAAGACGACGTGGCATGGACTCGACTAATGTCTGAAGGTATGCAGGAGGCAATTCACACCATGAATCCTGCAGGGCAGTCTACAAATCCAATCTGCGCCAATTTGAGAAAGGGTTGCACGTCTGTCACGTTTAATGATTCTCTCGTCAGTCGTCGTTTGTCCCGTTCTTTCACGATCTTTTTCCGGCCGCAGCGATGTCGAAGATTTGATATTTTGCCAGATTCCCGATATTCACGGTACACTTGTGAAATTGTCGTACGCGAAAATCCTAATTATANTTTTTTTTTTTTTTTTTTTTTTTTTTTTTTTTTTTTTTTTTTCTCTTCAGTGTATATATTAAACAAAATATTTTTGTACATGGCCGTACTCAATGTATGTTATTCTCAAATACTTGCAGCCTATCAGATATTTATAAGTGACAAGAAGGTCACGCTGTGTCAACTAGAGATGAGTAACACGAACTGTCATGTAGTGGGAACAGTATACAAGCATGTATCGTGTAATAAAAGGTTCTCATTTCGTCGTCGAACGTGGCAGAAAGCAGATCGTTACATCGACACTCATGTACCGCGATCGCGTATGCTGTTACAATATAAAGACGGAATCATTGGTTGAATATTTACCATCTGTAACACTGACTGCATCGTCAAAAGCAAGGGATTCTGGAGATTCGCACCTTACATCACGACAACATGAAAGTAGTCATTGAATGTTCGCCCGCAGTGATAGTCTGAATAGACATAGCAATAAGTGCAAAGACAATGTATGTTGTTCATCGGGAAGTGAGTGGAAGTATTGTAGCAAGACATTTACTTGCAGCCTACCAGACATTTATAATTACATAGCTGTCGGTACATTTCAAAGATGATAGGAATCTAACAAATTAGAAAAAAATGTATTTATTATTCCTATTGTTAATAAAATCACACACACACAAAATATGTTATTCAATAAAGCCTCTAGCTCTGAGTTCATCAATAATCGAATTTATCTCTTCACGACAGAAAGACATTAAATTCTTTGCAATGCAACCAACACCTGAAATCTATCAACCAGGTAATTGGGGTCTTCAGAAAATAAGTAGCTAGACTTCACGTCACTCTTCGCAGAAGTTTCACGTTACTTGTTTGCATGTGTGTTCTTTCGTGATGAGTAGGTTGCGAGATACCTCTGGGCCAGAGTAGATAGTTCGAACCTGCGTTTCTTCTGTCCCAACTTCAAGTATCCCTTATCCTCAGCAACACGTTTACGCTTTCGCTTTGCAGATGTCGGCACTTCATCATCAGTAGAATATGCATATTTCACATGATCACCAGCAGACTTGGAGGTCACAAATTTGTTCTCGATTTACTGGATAGTTAGTTGTCCCATCTCAGTTTTTCACTTTACATGTTAGCGGTGCATGTTCGTTGTTCACAACTTCTGACGATTTGTATGGCTCTCACTCTTCACAGTAAATGTCTGCAACACTCGTATTCCCTTCTTCACGCACTGTTTTGGATCACGATGCAGGCCCGGGTAATGTCATGGGCTCTCGAACCATCGTTAGTTAACACGACGAATCAGGAGGAAATCTAGCGATTGCCTTGTCGTATGACGATAAGTTTAATGCATGCTGTCCCATGCCAAGCAATTATACACTACCTCTACATGTACCAGTAAGTCTCTTTAGATTATCGCTTCTATCAAATACTGTCCCAGAGTTAGTACATTATAGAAATTTGTAGGTCGGTCCTTTTGAACATTCGCTTTTCTCATGCCGACGAGCATGGCAGCTTTTTGCTGAAAATCTTTCCACAGGAGCAACACTGTTTTACAAGTTGTAATTTTCCAGCTGTGGAAGAAGGTACATCCATAGAGGCAAGCTCTACAGTAGGCTTCGTACAATAATGTGCTTCAGCCATCTTCATGTAAAAAAAAAAACTGAAGTTCTTTCCACAGTAGCAGTACGGATATATACTGAATAGAGTTTTTGCTCTATATACATAGTTATTAACACATTTCATCAGCGAGATTAAAGCATTGTTTTTTATGCATCCTCTTTTTTAGCAGTCATTTTATCCATTTCGTTAATCATATTACCATAAAGTCACATTCTCAACAGTTTCTTCCAGACAAGTTCTTCACCCAGCTGGAACTCAGGACCACACTTAAAGTAAGCCATGCGCTTATTCTTCCAATTGGCGAGTGCCAGTCCGGCAATAGGTCCAATGTATTTTGTCTCAAATCAGGCGAAGGTGTGTTACCTTTACACATACAAGTGTGTCTCTTTAAATTATCGCTTCTACCAACTTGTTGCATCACATGTTAGTATTCTGGAGGTCGGTTTCGTCGAACGTTCTCTCTTTCATGGTGTCGAGCATTGTAACTTTTACTGAAGCTCTTGACACAGTTTCATCAAAGTTCTCCATGTAAATTATGATCACTCGGTGAATATCGCGTCTCTGCATAAAAGTTATATGTGTAAAAGTTAAATATAAAAATTAATAGTGCGAAAACAATACCATCATTGTAACACTTGACCATGCATTCGAGAGCGCTACCGCAATGCTGTATCTCCAACTTGTCTACGATCGCGCACTGCTGTACCTCCAACTTGTCTACGATCGCGCACTGCTGTACCTCCAACTTGTCTACGATCGCGCACTGCTGTACCTCCAACTTGTCTACGATCGCGCGCGCGGTACGGAGCGAAGCCGACACTCGCGCGCGGGAAACAATTCGTTCCTATTGTTCTGTAACAACTAGCAGTGGTATAAAAACACCAATTACACTTACACGACCTCGTCAGCAGCGGCGTGGTCGCTCTCTCACCGCTCTCGCAGCATTGCTCTTGCACTACACCGTCCGCATGGCATAACCATACGGACGGCTCCCGGGCTTGCGACTGGAGCAGTACACTACGCCAGCAAAAACACCACTGGAATGTTTTCCTTATACGCAAACAGGTCGTGTACACGTATGCTAATAAAAAAATACCTGTGGCGTGCGTTGCAAGCATAGTGCACAGGCGGCTTACAATGTTGGAAATGAAAAAAAAACTACCCATCTAAAAAAAATTAAACCCGACAAAGGATCACACAGACAGATGACTGCAACAGAATAAGGGTACAGTAGAGGTAGATAAAGAGAAAAAAAGGGGGGGACAGCGCTGTAAAAAAAAATTCAAGTACGATGAGATTACCAGTTACTACTACAGTGCTAGTGTGATACGAATGCCCTTTCACATTCACAACACTCGGAAGGATAAGCGTCGAGTCCCCCAGAAAATGGGTATAAACCCCAGGTCGGAGACCGAACATACACGCCAAATCCGGTGCAAAAGTACGTGCATGAGTGATTGTGGAATGTGGAATAGTACACATATCGCGACATTTCGGTAACATGCCTGACAAGGTAAGGATAACTCTTGAGCGGCCTACAACGTGCCACCATTCAACAAGAGCAAAACTCCTGGCAAAATAAATATGGCTCCTGCATGTGCTACATAATGCTGCTGGGAAAGAAAAACATAGCTGGAACAGTGCAGAAGTACGAGCACGAGAGATTGCAGAAACAGCACATACACACAGCAGGACATAACGGTAACACACCTGACAAGTAAAGGATACTTTTAGCATGAGCTAGAGCGTGCTACCATCCATCATCAACAACAGCATACCTGGCAAGATGAATACGGCTCTTGCATGTGCTATAGTATGCTGCTGAAAAAAAAAATAGAATAAATCATCACACACACAAATCTTTCGTTGTGAGAGAGGGTAATGGAAGATCTTCAGCTTCGACAATCCCGAGGCGAGGAACTGCGAAGACTGAACATCGGCTGTGGATAACGTGCTCTTATTCGACGATGGAAAATATTCAGGAAAATTGTTTATGCTGCTACTGCAAGAAGACCTTTTCTAACATAAACAACTGCAGACAGCATGAAGCTGGTTGTCACCAAAATCCAGAGAGTACTGTGTTCACATGCGAAAAGTGTAAACCACAGTTTGGACGTCGTAGCCTCTTGAAAAGACATCTTGCAACGTGTACGGGTCTCCCTGCACTGCCTGCCAAGTGATATTTGCGAAGATTATCAAATAAAATAAGTGGGTTCATCTACAAATGTTGACAGCAGTTATTTGCTCCCGCCAAGACTTCCATGCAACTATTGTGACAAGACGTTTACAAATGCATATGGTGCAAAGAGACATGAAAACGTACATGTGTGAGGAACACCAATCATATTACATATCGATGTTATAAGTGTCAAAGAACGTATGCCTGTGTTGACGATTTCAATAGACATTTAAAACTTTGTAAGTCACAAAATTGCTCACGAGTTCGCACTAATAGTATATCGGATATTACACCTCCTACATCATCGACCACATCATCATTTGATTGTACAACGCATCCTAAGTCAGTGCTCTGCAAGCCAAAGCATAATGTGGATGGTTTTTCCTGCAGAGATCTACATCCAGGGGGCTTCTAAAAGATTATGTTGCACCGAATATGACAATTACATCGAAAGATGTTTGCTCTTTCTTGTCAAGTATGAGACCTAATATAATAAACCAACTTATCGATGAGGTAAGAAAACATGGTGCTGTCAAATGTAATATGTGGCTGAACTGTACCTATACTAAACCAGAGCCCCACAATGGTTAATATTGTACCAGAGAATTCAAGACCTCGAATGTAGCAGTGTGTCATGCATCTGCAATAGAAAACTCTGATAGTATACACAAGTTATGTCAAGAGGAGGAAGAAATGGTTACCAATGGTTTGGGTTGGGCCCTGGGTTCAGCAAATCGTCTAGAACTAAGAACAAGTGGGTACTATCCACTTAGAAAATAGGCATATACTGATTACCCTCTACCGCACTACAGATAATTACATCATAGTGTCGTACTCGACCAGCTGGATAGTGATACAAACTATTGCAACCATATAAGACTGTCCGGTTATTAACAGAAATGCGCAGCGTCGGTACTGCATGAAGGCAGCATTGAGGGGTCAGCACTGAGGGGTCAGCACTGAGGGGTTAGCACTAAGGGGTCAGCAGTAAGGGATTAGCAGCGAGGGGTCAGCAGTGAGGGGTCAGCAGTAAGGTATTAGCAGTGAGGGGTCGGCACTGAAGGGTGAGCAGTGAGCTGTCAGCACTGAGGGGTCGGCACTTAGTGGTCAGGACTGAGGGGTCAGATTCTGGGAGTCGGCACTGAGGGGTCAGCACTGTTAAACCTAGTATGGTGTGTACGACTACATGCAAAACCTTCTCTGAGTGATCATCATTTACATGGAAAACTTTGATGAAACTGTGTCAAGACCTTCAGTAACAGTTACAATGCTCGACACCATGAAAGAGAGAACGTTCGAAGAAATCTACCTCCAGAATAATAACATGTGATATGTGCGGTGCAACAAATTGGCAAAAGCGATAATTTAAAGAGACACACTTGTATGTGTAAAGGTAACATGCCTTTGCTTGACTCGAGACAAAATACATTGGACCTATTGCCGGACTGGCACCCGCCAATTGGAAGAATAAGCGCAGGGCTTACTTGATGGTTGTCTACTTTAAGTGTGGTCCTGAGTTCCAGCAGGGCGAAGAACTTGTCTGGAAGAAACTGTTGAGAATATGACTTTATGGTAATGTGATTAACAAACTAGATAAAATGACTGCTAAAAAAAAGATGCATAAAAACAATGCTTTAATCTCGGTGATGAAATGTGTTAATAACTATGTATATAGAGTAAAAACTCTATTCAGTATATATCCGTGCTGCTACTATAGAAATAACTTCAGTTTTTTTTGCATGAAGATGGCACAAGCTCATTATTGTACTAAACCTACTGTAGAGCTTGCCTCGATAAATGTACATATCTTCTTGCATGGCTGGAAAATTACTAAGAAAACAGTGTTGCTCCTGTGGAAATATTTTCAGAAAAAGCTGCCATGCTCGTCGACATGGGAAAAGCAAATTTTCTAAAGGACTCACCTACAAATCACTATCATGTACTATCTGTGGGACAGCATTTGGTAGAAGCTATACTCTAAAGAGACATATCGGTACATGTAAAGGTAACGTATTTTTGCTTGGCACTGGACAGCATGCATTGAACTTATTGTCACACGACAAGGCAATCGCTTGCTTTCCTGCTGAATCGTCGTGTAAACTTACGATGGTTCGAGAGCCCATAACATTGCCCGGGCCTGCATCGTGTTCCAAAACAGTCCCGCAGCGATGTCTAAGATGTGATGTTTTACCGGATTCCCGATATTCACGGTGCACACGTGAAATGGTCGTACGCGCACATCCGAATGTTATCGCTACCTCGGAGATGCTATATCCCATCTCTCGGGCGCCGACTATAACACCACGTTCAAACTCACTTAAATCTTGATAACCTACCATTGTAGCAGCAGTAACCGATCTAGCTGTCGACCGCATCGCGTCACTCTGATTGGTTCCATACCTCTGTCATTTTCATACGCATGTCTATAACAGTTTCTTTCGCTCTTCAGTGTGTGTGTGTGTGTGAGTGGGTGTGTGTGTATATATATATATATATATATATATATATATATATATATATAACACTTGCGGTAGCACACTATGTGCGTGGTGGTGGTGGGTGATTGACGAGTGCGGACCAACATGTATGTGTGTACTATTTCAGGCTCCCCCTACACTCCTACATGCATCGGTAACTAACTNCTTGCGTTAAAAGACTACGAGCATGGCGGTGGGTGGCTGACGAGTGAGCGCGGGCCAGCGCATATGTGTGCTATTTCAGGCCCCCTTACACTCCTACATGCATCGGTAACTGCTAACTACTACGACATGCTTGCAACGCAATTGTATGTACACCTACCTTCATTTTATTTATCATATATGGCTGACAGTTACGTGTTAGCCAATCTTAAATATATCCGACAAGACGCCCTCCTATGCTTATAACATCGCTTAGGATCCTAATTAACCTTATCGCATTGATTGCATACAGGAACGATACTAGTTATATGAATTTGGTGGTTGCAGCTTTTGTGGATAGGAAATGACAAGCACCTATGTTTATAACTAGGTTTAATGCATAATTGCCTATCTGCCCTGTTCTATGTTGTGAGCTCTGCGTATGATTTAAATTTGGCGACTATGGCCTCAGCAGATGGGAAATGGTTGACAACTATGCTTATAAGAGAGAGCGCTTATGGTCTAATGGACCCTGCCACCTCCTATGTCGGGAACGATGCGTGTGTGATATGAATTTGGTGACTGTAAATCGGCAGATGGTAAATGGCGGCTGACTATCTTTATACGAAGGTTTGAGGGTGCCATTAACCTTGTCGTGCTTCTCGTCGTCGGAGGCGATGCGTATGATATGAATTTGGCGGATGTAGCTTCGGTGGATGGAAAATAGTGGTTAACTATGCTTATAAGTGTGCTTAAAGCTTACTTGTCCCTGCTGTCATTTTCGTCGCCAGGGGTGATTCATATGTTATGAATTTGGTGACTTTCTTACACAGTTCGAAAATTACAGCCGACTATGCTTATAGGTGGACTAAGGGCATACTTGAACCTGCGGCCCTCTTCATTGTCGGGGGTGATACCTTTATTATGAATTTGGTGATTATCATAAACGGTTAGGAAATTTAAGTCAACTATGCTTATAAGTGTGCTTAGGACGTACTTAGCGCACGCGCGGTGCGACCTTAGGCTAGCGCGCATGTGAAGGCTTCTCTCCGTGTTGGGCAGGTGGAATGACAGAGCATGAGACTCGTCTCAGCCAAGACACCAGGTGAAAGGAGAGCAGATGGAATATGATAAAACCAAGGTGGAATGACGTAGCATGAGACTCGTCCCCCCCCCAGGTGACCAGAAGGAATATGAGAAAACCAAGGTGAAATGACAGAGCATGTCACTCGTCCCCCGCCAAGACGCCAGGTGAAAGGAGACCAGGAGGAATATGAGAAAACCANATATGAGGAAACCTCAATGGATAGTGCAGACGAGAGAGAACGGGCTTGGGTGAGACAGACAGGAAGTGGAAAGAATGAGAGAAATAACATTACAGGGCAATGACCTCTAACATTCCTCAGACAAGATAGATGGTGCTGGCATGGAATGACAAAGCGTGAATGTTAGGGTGATCTATGATCCCTTATTCCCAAAATGGAGTCACTTATCCACATTGTGGGGTCATGTTATTTTCGGACTGAGTAATTCGTGAAAATTTTGGTATGAAGGGAAATTCAGGAAATTTTGGACGTGTTTGAGGGAAAAGATGAATTTTTGTGTTTTAGAGGGAAAAAGGGAAATTCCGAGAGGAAAAAATGGAAAGTGTCCGCCTTTGGCGAGGAATGGCAGAGAAGGAGGTTGCTGTGTGACGTCATCCAAGATGGCTTCCGTGGGTCCCCGGGTCCCCATCCATTATACAGGTGACGGGGAACCCCCATTTTATAACTACTAGTGAATGGTATTAAAATATTTCACTGTACTTTAAAATCCAGTTGGTGTGTGGTTTCTCTTAGACATATTTACAGGAAAGTCCTGATACTCTTATTCGTTTCCGAGGCCTGAAAAGGCGGTGGCAAAAGCGTCAAATTACCAGTTCTACAAGTCAGGTCCGAATCGCGGTCAATCCGAGAGCGGATTTCTCGACCTAGGAAATATGAGCTGCCAGGGTTCCGTCATATTTCTCCGGTAGCTCCAGTTTCTCCAGAAGCATTCGGCCATTCCTCCGTGCTGACCGCCGCCTCGGTTAATCTCGTGTGATGCTGCAATACACCGGAAGTAGATGTCGTCAGCAAGCGTGAGAAATGAAACCTTTGTGAAAGGGGGAAAATTTAAACTTTCACTTTGGAAAAAAAAACATTTTTTCCTTCGCTGTCTCTGTGTCCCCAACACTGAACTGCTTTTCTGCCAATACGATTTGCAATAGCAAAAACCGCGTGGATTTATCTGAGGTGAGAATTCAGTTTGGTAAATAAGTTTTTTGAGATATTTTTATACTTCCTCTAACCAATTTGTAATGCACTCAGATTAAATTCAAATTGCTAAAAGTATTTTTTTATATAATATTGCTTGTTATTTTAACATTAATAAACAAACACGTTCATCATTGTGGACCATGTGACTTTGACAGTTGTGTTCCTTTGAGGTAGGTCAGTGTTGGGTGAAGAGGCCCAAAACGCATTGCACGTAGTTTTGAAGTGCTACGACTACGTCTGCTGCCGTACTCGCCGAAGCGGTATAAGTATGACCTATGTCGGGTATGGCAATGCACATTTGAATGACTTTACGAAAATTATTTGAAATTTAAGAGAGTTGCATTTGGAATAAGGGCGTAATTTGGTCGGACAGTAACCAGAAGTCAGCAGATGAGGGGTCATGTTCTAAAGTAGTGCCAAATTATGAACACTTTAAGAACATTATTTGCTGAAATACAAATGAGCCAGTTCAATTTCTACGCCATAAGTAAATTATCAATTTTCTCTGTTAATATTTTGAGATATGATTTAGCATTAAAGATCTTTTACAGCTGATTTGCTATTTAAAGTACCGCAATTTTCCATTGAATTTTAATGAAGTATTTCTGGATTTTCTGCAAAGTAATTTTTTTTATGGTAATGAATTTGCAAATTTCACTTACTTCTTCCTTAATAAAACTGCAAATCTTTGCGCACCAATTGCACGTCTTATGCTTTGTGTAGATGTTTGGAGTTGTCAGTATTTTATTTTGAAGGAATTTTTCTTGTTTGATGGTCTTGTGTTCATACGAATAGTATGAAATTTCGTCTGTTGCCAGTGTATGTTTCTTTGAAGTGTAATGTGTTTCACGTATTTTCTGCATTCATTAAGTGTTCCTTTTAATGTGCCAGAAATATCATAACTTGCCTGATATTTAAAGTAAAAATCAGACACCATTAAAGAGCAAACTAAAGTATTCAGCATTTTTTCCCACCCTCAGTGTCAGTCAAATGGAAACCGACTCGAGTGTCGTCATTTCAGTCCAGCTAGACGCCACGAGTATATGTAGAGGAAGTAAGCGGCACATTAGGAATTATGTCATGCATCACTCGCACGCCCGACAAATCACAAACTAATTACACATTAAAAATTTCCTTTCATTTTCAACACAAACATTGTATTTATGTTATTTTCACACACAGTCTGTGGTGAAACAAGCAGTAAACACGTAATTAGACAAAAAACACAGAAAAATTTGGCGTCCAAACGTATGGGCCTATCTTGCAAGTAACACTAATAAAATAAAAATCATACAAAGAGAAGTAATTTAATATACACAGAGCCCCAACTGCAAAAGCCTGAACTAACTAAAAAAAAAAAAAACTGTGATGGACATGCGTGCCGTGGATAAGAGGCTCGAAAATATATAGGATGGTAGAGTCCAGCCTACGAGTAGTTTAAAATGCAAAATTTTGTTGTCGCTATTTATAACATGACCAGATATTCATGCTTGTTCGTGTTTTAAAACAAAGCAAGTCTGAATGCTGCGGACTTTATATTTCGTCGCCTGAATTCAACATATATATGAAATTTTCCTTGACATTACAACGTCCTCATTATGAGAAGACATTTACGACGTTATGGGGAACCACTAGGAATAGGATAATTTCGTGGGTTCAATGACATGTATGCTATACTCCACAATCCTTTGTAAAGTCGTACCTCGGATTTTAGTTCATTGGCTGCTGCCGCAGAGAGTGGTCAGTGTTACCCCGCGCACGACTGCATGGGATTCGCTTCTTGTTCCCTTGCAAGTCTGCTATTGGCGCAGAGTCGTCCAGGGCGTGTCTTATACAACTGTGATCCAATTGCAAAGGCGACTTCAGTGTTAGCGGGTTTGACATCTAGACCTCTCTTGTCCTGAAATGAATCAGCGAAATTTTCCTATCCCTAGGAACCACTAGTTTTCACGACGTTCACTGCAACTAAATATTACGTAGGCAACACTCGTGGTGTGAATTACCTATGAATAGGGCCAGTGACTTTTCGCGTAAAAATCGGAGCACACAGTAGACTTCAATACTATATACACACTTCAGCTGTTGTTATACCTCCATTGGCTGCTGGTGCCGTGTCCGTCTTTGACCAAGCCACTCAGGACTAAGTAACTCCGACACTGAACCTTCGTGATTCGTGCGCAAACGGTTAACACGAGCCAGAACATTTTTTAACCAATCAAAGTAGCTGGACGACCTTACAGTGCTTTGGACTGTATCTAGTCTCGAAATCTTTTCGCGAAATATCACTGCCCCTGCCTATGAAGAAGAATGTATTGTAAGATAGAACATCCTGTTGGTTGACAGCCAGTCAGTCAGTGATGAACGTCAAGTACCTGTATCAAGCGTGTCTGGCGTACTAAGTGCCTATATGACGGGGGTAAGTGGGAATACAAAGACTAACAGAACTTGTGTCTATGCCGTGGTGGTAATAGCACAGAATACTTACGAATACAGAGGCGAAACGGCAGCCTACACCGCGAACTCCAGCCGAACACGCCAAGCCAAATGGCCAGCAAAATGTTGGAACGCCGTTCGCCAGCCGGAAACATTTCACAACACACGACACCAATCAAACCTAAGGTCCGTTCTCAGAGCCTCACTCAACCTGTCAGAGGGCGGGCATGACAACATCAGAGCAATTGCCACGACATTTTGTCTCTGTATATTTATTGACTCTGTGGGCCATAGCTAACTTCTAGCTTGTATTGCATGTAATTCCACGCCGACCAATTTTCATGTGCTGCAAACAATAATATGCATTACCCGTACTGCAGTTATGCTGAATATCCTCTTCCTTAATGAATACAGGCAGTAGAGAACTTGAATCGTGCCTGATTCTACGCGAACCACTTGCGATTAAGCGAAGGTAAAGAAAACTTACCACCCATAAGTAGAGAGTTGCAAAATTCGCGCAATTGTTAGAAGATAGAACTGACTTAAAATAGGGGTGCAGCTGTGTCGGAGACACAACCGTATATTTTACGTGAATACGTCTGCGTTAGAGGGTAATTTTTCTTTGTGATATGGGAATGAAATGTAAGTAACGAAATGCTTGGCTTTTATAACTTAAATTGAGGTATCCAGACGAGATCTTTCATTTGGCACAAAAATCAGTGCGCTAACACATCAGAGCCTCGAGTTATAATACACATAAATGTTTTACCATGCCCAAAATTGCCGTCAGTCGCCACGGCTCCCCCCCCCCCNATCTTTGTAGTATACCCTACCGAACGATACAAAATTTATCTCAATCGTGTTATGAGTCACGAAGTTATAGAGTCGGAATGGATCACCCTGCAAACGTTACATCGCCGTTTCCATCCTGGTACCACACGTACATGTCGGTTTGGTTTCAAAGAAATATTCACGACAAAATGTTGTGCGATGACACTGCATATGTGACTGTACTACACTTTCCTAGAAACGCCCTGGATGGCTTTGAACCAAAAGGAGACGTTAGACGTCAGAACGGCCCAACCAAGTCCACCCAAGTCACAGAGTAGATAAGTATCCAGAGACGAAATGGCGTGGCGGTTCCTTTGATTTGGGTGTACCCGTTCTCCAGTTGGCTGCGCGAGGTTCTGAGAATTGATCTTGCATGTGATTGGTTACTGCATGCTTTGAAAAGTTCCATTCCTTTTGGCTGGGCCGCCGGGCTGGCTAGTTGGTTGCCAGGCCGTCTAACATTTTGCTGGCCAGTGACCGCCATTTTGCGGCCGCAAGCGTGGTGTAAGCGTTAATTTCACCTCTGCATTTTAAGTACTCTGTGACCAAGTGAAAAGGGGAGATCTATCCTCACAGTTACAGAAACTAGTAAACATCAAAGTCAAACGCGCTGCTAGATAATAACGGGAATTTTGCAAATCCTTTTCCATTGGAAGGACCTGGAACCTTTCGTAAACAAATTGCAGGACAAGCTGCACGTCAAATGTGTGTATCTTAGGTATCTTAGGCGTGACCACAGAGGTGGTCCGCTGTGGAGTCGGAGTCGGAGTTTCAGCAATTTTGTGTCGGTTAAAACATAGCGACTGCAACCCTGCCTTGGATGACAGTCCTTTGAAGCTCGAGGAGGACGATGTTGCTCGGTGTTCACGGTTCAGTTAATTTAGAATCACTATGTTTAGCAATATGCAAAATTACTCTTACAATCAAAATTATGCCTCCGATCTCCAAATTTTAGGTACAAGTTCACATGTTGTGTGGATGACAAAACGTGTGTAGTGCTTCGACTAAGAGTTCGAAGGCGGAACCGGTATAGGATACTGCAAAAACTGACAAGTCAGAGTCAAAGTTAGAGCCAAAATTTTGGCATATCGACTCCGCAACCTTGGCTAGAAACACTAATGTCCTTACCTGTATGTAGCAATCTCAAAACACGCGATAAATAGAGCGAGACTCACTATATATTATTTTGTTTTATTTGTTTATTTAATTGTGCCGCATGTACAGCATTGGCCACTAAACATGCTTCTTAGGAATGCGTGGACCATAAATTAGCACTTTAGAGATTAATTACATTTTGAATTTTCTTGCAAGGTTATATACCAAACGAAAAAGTGCAATTCTACATAATCGTTTTTACTATATTTGAGAGCAAATATTATACCATAGTGGCGTGTTTTTGCTGAGCTGTTTCTTCCACAGGACATTTTTACATGTAATTGCGGCACAAGACATTGCGTAAAATAAATGCGTCATCATGGCAAAATATTTGCTCTCAGAGTTGGCAAAAACCATTATCTAGGATTGACCTTTCTTAGATTGTCAATGTTGGCTTCCAAAATCTTGTGGACTCAACTGACGTATTAGGTGCAAATTCGTGCCCCACGCCTGGGTTTAGAATAGGATCACCCATCACCACGGCTAGGTAAACTTAAGTTTATTTTTAAGTTGGATCAGAGTGTTTTAGACACACTCTGGACTACCCTGTGCCCACAGCAATGTGTACGAACAGAAGGATCGAATCTCGTGCTACTTGGTCTAGGGTGAAAGGGATGACTTGTGGGTACAGCAGTCAATGAACAAATAGCTGAGACTCGAGGAAAAATAGGACCGTGGAGCCTAACCTGAAGTACATGTCACTGAGCCTGCGATATTTTCCTGTATCCATCTATATAAGCTGTTCACAGCAAAATTGAACACTTTCTAACGTCCGTCCTTAAAAGTTCCTTTCAGCTTATTTGTATCATTTCAGCAACTGTTAATATAAAATTCCCATGTGACTAATAAATACAGTGTATACATTTTATAGTTCTCAAGAGTTAACGTCTGAGACCACATTAAAACATAAATTTTTGTTATTTTGTCTGCTGAGTGGGATTTAAAAAGTGCTCACTATACCGAGGACAGCTTATAGGTAAGAAATTGACAATACAGTAAAACCTCGTTAATCCGGCCCTCGTTGATCCGGATCTCCGGATAATCCGGATGTTTTTAATTTAATGTTCACATAGATAATATTTAATATGAAGTGGATTGACTCGCCAGCTATAAATAGCTTTGACTTGACCTTGAATCCCAACCCATCACTTCCCCTCCCTCAATCTCCTCAGTTTTCCTACTGTTTTCAAACGGCACTTGTCATTTTGTTTATTGTGTGTGGTTCAACCGGATATAGTTTTTGTTTTTTTATCAAAGTGTTTGGGAGTGTATTGTAGTGTGCGTACAAGTTTAAAATGTCATCGAAGCGAAAGAAGGTCGTGGTTTCAATGGATAAAAAGTTAGACCATATTAATCGAATTTATAAAGGAGAAGCATTGAAAAAAAAAATAGCTGCTGAATTGGGAGTTGGAACTTCAACAGTATCCGACTGGAAGAAGCAAAGAAAAGAAATTAAAGATTTTTGTTGTAAAATTATATGCAAAAACTGTTTGGAAGGCAGAGGAACGGCAAAAAAAAAAGGCAAAAAATGAATCATTAGACGACGCACTATTCATGTGGTACAGTGCTCAGCGAGAACGTGGTTTGCCTCTATCTGGACCGATATTGGCCCAAAAAGCTTTGAGCTTAAACAAAAAGTTACCGAATCCTGACCTAGAATTCACTGCTAGCCAGGGGTGGCTAGAGCGTTTTAAAAACCGACACGGTATTCGCCAACTTACTCTGACTGGAGAGAGCTTGTCTAGTGATGTTGCTGCTGCTAAAAAATTTAAAAAGAACTTCGAACAATTAGTTTTATCTGAAGAATTGACACCCGATCAAGTTTATAATGCTGACGAAACTGGGCTTTTTTACCGGATGCTTCCGAGCAAAACGTTAGCATCAAAGCTTGAAGATTCGGCTAAGGGCTTCAATAAAAGCAAAGATAGGTTAACTGCTATGGCTTGTAGCAATGCATCAAGGAAGCATAAGTTTCCTCTTGTCATTGTAGGGAAATCCAAGAATCCCAGAGCGCTAAAAAAAGAGAACCACAATACGTTGCCAGTGGTTTACCAACCACAAAAAAGTAGGTGGATGGACAGTTTTTTGTTTAAGAATTGGTTTTTGATAACTTTGTTCCTGAAGTTCGAAAATTCCTGAAAGAAAATAGTTTACCAGAAAAAGCTATTTTATTGATCAACAGTGCTCCGTCTCATCCGGGAGAACAAGAACTCATGAGTGGAGGAATTAAAGTGAAATTTCTTCCACCAAACGTAACCCCACTGCTGCAGCCTATGGACCAGGGAGTCCTTGAAAACATCAAAAGAGTTTACCGAAAAGAACTGCTTGGTAAAATAATTGAAGAGGAAAGGGAAAAAAGTGTGATTGATTTGTTGAAATCAAACAATATCAAAGACGTTATTTACATTGTTGCTGACGCTTGGAATTGCATCACAAAAAGCTCTTGGAAAAAGTCACGGAAAAAACTGTGGCCAGCTATTTGTGCTACAAACGAAATGGCAAGCGATGATTTGGTGCAAGTGGCTGCAGACGACCTTCTGCAAATGTTAGGAACAATAAGTGGGTGCTCAGATGTTGATATGGAAGACGTCAGTGAGTGGCTGAAAGACGGCAATGACGGTGGCTACGGCACTATGACGGAAGTAGAAATTGTAGCGGCATGCACATCTACAGCAGACAGTGAGGAAGAAGATGACGTGGACGAGGAGGGAGCGATCACACCGCAACAGCGGACGACACATGCAGATGCTGCGGACCAGNACCACTCCAGCTGAACTATTAAGGATAAAGTGTTTGCGTGACCGTGCTTCATTCAAACGCCACACGTGTTTGAAACAGATGACAGTGGACCAATTCTTTTTTAAGAAATGACGTCAAAAGTTATTTTTATATTTTTTTAAATGTCTTTTAAACGATTCTATGTAATTTTGTTACAAAACATAGTTTTTTATAGTAATAAACGGTAAGTCTGCTTATTTAAGGATTTGTTTTGCTTATTACCCGGATTATCTGGATTTTCGATTTTCCGGATTGCCTTTGGTCCCATTTAGTCCGGATAAACGAGGTTTAACTGTACTGGGTTCTGAATNATTTAGTCCGGATAAACGAGGTTTAACTGTACTGGGTTCTGAATGTTGCTGTGTCCATTGATATTCCTGTGCATCACGTACATAAGTGGGCACAGAGACTGAACGAGTTAACCCTTTCAGACCCGAGTTAATTAACACATTTAGGACTACGCCCGAGTTCAGCTCGGGTGTAGGTGGTTGCGAAGATTTTCCTGCCCTTGAAGACAAAACTCTCACGGAAATGCTTCCATTGCATCGCTAGTTTCTATGATGATCTTACACGAACACTACAAAATATCAGTTGTAATTTCCGTGTGCAAAAAAAATGTAATTTAGTTTTAGTTACCGAAGTGAATATATGTAATGTAAATCGTACAACACATGACAAGTCACTCTAACTGGGACACAATCAGTTCACCTACTCGTTGAATCTCAGCTAACAAATAATGGGTCTTGTGAACATGGTAAGCACGCGGGGTATAATGCGGACCAATAGGAAGCTGGCAAGTGGAAATGCATAAACCTTTATAACGGGTGCTCTTGCATATAACGTATATAGAACATTCACTACTAGCTTGTCGTGACTGCCAGTAAATACGCTCAGACGTCAAAGTGTTAATGGTTGCAGTAGCTACAGATGATAAACAATTTGACGTGTGCAGTACATTGAGCAGGCGGTATTTGTTTAATCATCACAATCAGTAAGATGCAGGCATTGTGATCGGCTATAGAAATAAACCATCGACAACGTAGAATAGTAAAACGGTTCACGAATCGGTTAACCGTATCGAAATTACTTGGCATTGAGCCTTGCAGTACACAGCGACAGCCATAAAATAACCTTCACGTGCGTTATGTACATAGTTTCGTGCACTGGGACTGAATGGGTAAAGAAATCACAATCTCCTCGGCGTGGACGACTGAAATGATTACTCGATCCTTTCACTCACACTTAAATATGTCGTTATAGACGTTACGACGAATTTTGCACAGAACGGTACTGTTATCAGCATGACGCTCTGCAGTGGCGTGTGGTGCAGTGTTGCAAGGTAAGCTGGTGCTTGCTCGTTGCTGCGCATTCTCGCTGCACGCAGCAGGAGTCAGTAGCGACCACGCAGCCCAGGGGAAACTGAATGCATTCCGACCACTCACGAGCGAGCAGCGAGGGACCCGTTACACACGTCCTGTGGCGTCAGCTGCCGTACGCCAGCAAGCAACGGGGTACAGCACAGAGCTAGTGTCTGTTTACCTTTGCTATGGTGTGATCAGGTCTTAGTTGAACGGCTTGTTTGATCACGCCTTCAAACATTAAACCTGGAAACGAGCGGGATTGCAACGCCACCATTTGGTCGTCGATCCTTGCGAAATAAGACAGTTGCAGATATCCCCTCCACCGGTCACTGAGCGGGGCCGCAGAACCACGCGCTTGATATAGGCCGGCGTAACACCCGGAAGGTCGGCTTTCGTCTTTCGTCATTAGTCCTTTGGGCGACCCGACCAGCAAATCAGACAAGGAAGATGGGTGTGTCCGGCCGGCGTTAACCGTCTCGCAGAATCGGCCTCCGGCTGCAACAAGGTAATGATTTTCCAGTTAGGTTTAATTAAAATGGCGTGAATCATAATATAATTAAATAATAATATTGGTATTCAATTTAAAGCTCCCCCGATCAATAGTCATTTAAATAGCAACTGTATAATATTAATGTAATAAAACCTCATCAGATACTGTTGTGCTCTACCGAATCATGAGTCATTATTGAGCTAAATCCCTAAATACTTTCAAGTACGAGCTAGCTGAAAAGTCTAGTTCGTAACACCTTGCAACAGTTCACCACACGCCANGTCCCTAAATACTTTCAAGTACGAGCTAGCTGAAAAGTCTAGTTCGTAACACCTTGCAACAGTTCACCACACGCCACTGACGCTCTGTCACGTCGGGACCAATAAAAATGAGACTACAGAATACTGTCTGAACAACGAATGATACCTCCCCACACATCAGGCACCTCTCTCATCGGGCACTGTTTTCTGCTGTGTACAGTGCTGGTCATTGAATATACTTTCTGTACAACGTCCATGATAATAGAACACGGTGACGTAGCCACAAAGAGGGGTGCAGGTGGGTGTTGCAAACCTTCTCCCTTTTAACCATTACGTTGTCAATAATTAGCATTAAAAAATTTTCAGTTGCTGTTCACTATGACGCATTTTGTTATAACTAAGAGGTAATTTTCTCCTAAAATTTGTCCTACTTGACTCGTGTGTTATTACCGCTGATGCCAGTGTATAGTATAGTCTGTTCGCGATTTCCTCACACTTTTTGAATCAAACCTTCTAAAAATCACCCCTTGTGTGACGGGCTTGGTTTATTCCTAAATATGTCATGTATCAAACGCATTTTAAACTTCTATTGCCATAAAATTACTTATATTTTATTAAACTGAACTTTAACTTATATTTCATTAATAAACTATAATATTTTATCTATAATTAATATGAATCAGGGAGAAAATAGTTACGTTGGTAATGCCTAGTAAGAAACACTTATTATGCAATTATATTAGACTTGAGTGCGCACGAATGCGGTGCGTTGTCCTTTTGGTGTAATTTTCGAGACTCGGTTAAGCTTTTTTTGCATGATGCGGAGGAATATCCCGGAAGTAGAACTTAAGCAGGTCTTCAGAAAAATTTGTAAGTAACCGTGAATGCATTATACCGCGCTTTCGGAAATTTAGCGATAGATACAACAGTGTTTGATGATACATTGGTATGATACATTGGCATTTTTCGAACATCTGGTTCATTTGCGGAGGTATTTACGTCTCCTTCCAGACGTAAATTAATGCCGTTACACACAAATTTTAAAGTTTTCGTCGCCCATTTGCAAAACTCGACGTCCGAAGTACTTTTGTATATTTTCGAATGCTTTAAAATTACGATATGAGAGTGTGTTAGCTTTTATTTTGCAGAAAAAGCGTTCGAAAATTCATCGGTTGATGTTTTGGTGTTTATCCATTGGATCCACTGGTTTTTCAGTCCTGTTGAACTGGTGGGCCAATCTGTTTAACCGGACTCAACAGAAACAGTAGTTTTCGAACGTATGGTGTACATCGATGGATGCAGGGGTGAATTTTCGAAAACGCGGATAGATTAATGGCGGATTCACAATCTCTTCGTAACGTACGGACGTGAGTACGTACGTACGTTTTCTGTTGGCAAACATTCAAACAAACACGTAACTTTTGCAAAGCGACATTATTATAAGGTTTTTTTTCTGCAGGTTTTGTAAAAAACGTGGTACAATTTTAAAACATTGACCAAAGAAAAGATAATTTCGTATATGTATTTCTTTACCTTAATAGTTATAGGNCGTGGTACAATTTTAAAACATTGACCAAAGAAAAGATAATTTCGTATATGTATTTCTTTACCTTAATAGTTATAGGTAGGGGCAGTGANACGTGGTACAATTTTAAAACATTGACCAAAGAAAAGATAATTTCGTATATGTATTTCTTTACCTTAATAGTTATAGGCAGGGGCAGTGATATTTCGTGAAAGCATTTCGAGACAAGATACAGTCCAAAGCACTGTAGGGTCGTCCAACCTCTTTGATTGGCTAACNGATATTTCGCGAAAGCATTTCGAGACAAGATACAGTCCAAAGCACTGTAGGGTCGTCCAACCTCTTTGATTGGCTAAAAAATATTCTGGCCCGTGTTAACACTTTGCGCACGAATCACGAAGGTTCAGAGTCGGAGTTACTTAGTCCTGAGTGGCTTGGTCGAAGACGGACACGGCACCTGCAGCCAATGGAGGTGTAACAACAGCTGAGGTGTGTATATAGTCTTGAAGTCTACCGTGTGCTCCGATTTTTACGCGAAAAGTCACTGGCCCTAGTTATAGTTGATATAATAAATTTATCAGGGGCCGCGGTTGCTGAGCGGTTAGCCCGCTCGCCTCCCACCAAGGCGAACCGGGTTCAATCCCCTGCCGGGTCACTCCCGGATTTTCACGTGTGGGAATCATGACGGACGATGCCGCTGGTCGGTGGGTTTTCTCGGTGATCTCCCGCTTCCCCCGCCCTTGAATTTCGGCGCTGCTCAATGATCAGTATCTTAACTCAACTCAATAAATTTATTATTAAATCAAAACATTCTGATTGGTTGGGAGTTCAGCCGCACGTGCGTAGAAGTTGAAAGTTGAGTTACGTACGTACGCTAAAATTGAATGTGAATGGTTGCATGTATGTACGCTGTGTTAAACTTTTACTCATACGTACGTGCACTACTTGGAGGTGGGGAATCCATTATAAATAAAGAAGGTGGTAAATCGCGAAAATGTTTTGAGCCAACAACATATCTTCTGTAACACTCTAGCTAGTTAATTTTTCATGACAGGATGAACAAGGTTTTGACTAGATTAATTCGTCTGCAGACCTGTCAAGAACGTTCTGTCTTATAGTATCAGAATCCTCATTGGCCCAGTGAAGTGAGGTAGTGGTTTCATACATGTACGACAGTCAATAAGGAAAGTAAACTGTCGGGCATGTGTGCAGTACGTTGAATGGTAGCAAACAGTCGACTTTTCCCGCGATAAACCATCATCTCCAATCATAAGGGTTGTTAGATCTCTCGCACAAGGGGCAGCCCCGTGCAGAGTGCGTGCTCGTTGTTTTTCCCAGATGGTGAGCCGACGCGCGGCCCTTGGCGGCAGGAAGGAGCAGCGAGGAAGGCAGGAAGGAAGAGAGGCGGAGAGAGAGTTGCGCGCCTTCTCCCGCCCTTCGTCTTCCGTCTTCCTACTCCGTCGACGTCGGGGGCCCTGCCCTGCCCTCCCTCACCAAACGCCCGCTGTACTCAGGTCAATGGCCTTCGAGCGGCACGCAACTAGACGCTTCTTGAGTCAACTGACGCGAACCGTGGAGGCGATGTCTCCCCCCCCTCCTTCTTCCCTGTTTCCCTTCCGAAAACCTACCTTACCCCTTCCACGCCGCGCCCTTTCCCACACTGCCTCCTTCCGTCGTCGCAACAACGGGCCAAGCGACCGTTCCACGCGTCGACGACGCCGAACCACTGCATGAGACGAGCACACTGAGACTCATGGCGTAGCGGTTTCTTCGACGGCTGATTGTTGGAGAGAGGCGAGATTTGGGCGGCTCTTAACACCGAGGTCTAGAAAGCCGATGAGGGTGAAGCAAGGCGAGTGTGGAGCAGCTCCGGAATGCAAGGTCGGGGGGAAACGGGAGATCCCGAGAAAAACCCGCCAAGCAGTGGCATAGTCCAGCACGATTCCCCACAAGGGGAAATCCGGGAGCGATCCCGTCGGGAATCGAACCCAGTTCTCCTAGGTGGGAGACGAGTAGTCTAACCACTACACCACCGCTGTCGCTCGCGGATTGGTGATTGGCTGCGCGAGGGGTATGGGAACGAGCCTTCCGACTGATTGGCTACTGCATGCTGCGAAATCTTCCCTGCTGGCTGGTTGGTGAACGGCGTCGCCGAGTGACGCCATTTTGTTGGCGTGTGGTGATTGGCTCGTCGGACCAACAGACTGCTAGCGGCAGGCGCATGCATGCGGGTAGCAGGCAGTAGACCTAAAATCTGTTTTCCTATCTGTCGGCGAAATTACTTTAGGTCTAGTGACAGTAGGTCTAGTTAGTGCCTGTTGCTGGTGTTAAGACATTTCGACTTTCGCTGAAGTTAAGTTTAGGCGAAAAGTGTTTGTGAAATTACTTTTAGGCAAACTGCCTGCTTAAGAAACTCTGTAGGAGAAACATCTTTTAGGTCTACTGCCGCATCCCCGATGCCGAACCACTAGAAAATAAGATAAGTAGTTAGACAGAGACGAAATGGCTTAGCGGTTTATTTAATGGCCTGCCCATTCGCTGATTGGTGATTGGCTGCGCGAGCGGTCTGGGAACGAGCCTTCTTTCTGATTGGCTACTGCATGCCGTGAAAGCTTCCCTGCTGGCGGCGTTGTCAGCTGGCTGATTGGGGAACGGCGGCGTCACCGACATGTTGCTGGCCAGTGTCACAATTTCACTGGCGTGTGTGGACTGGAGTTCGCGACTGTTCCAGCTCTGCATTCTTATGTACTCTGTGGCTGAACCGTGCCGCGTGTTGCAAGGGAAGTTGTGATCAGCGACGACAAGCGGCTGTTCACAGTAAACTGGGCACTTCTGAAAGCCCTGCTTAAGATCTACATGTATGCACATAATGTATTCTTCCACGGTAGGTAAAATTAACATTGCCACGGGCCTTGGCACTTTATCCATGCGTCGGTCAAGTAAAGCTGCGAGACCATTAGAAATGTAAATTATTTCCAAATTTGCTAATTCTTATACTTATATATAGGGCCAGTGACTTTTCACGTAAAAATCGGAGTACACGGTAGACTTCAATACTATATACACACCTCACCTTAGCTGTTGTTGTACCTCCATTGGCTGCTGGTGCCGTGTCCGTCTTCGACCAAGCCACTCAGGACCAAGTAACTCCGACACTGAATCTTCGTGATTCGTGCGCAAACGGTTAACACGGGCCAAAACATTTTTTAGCCAATCAAAGAAGCTGGACGACCCTACAGTACTTTGGACTGTATCTTGCCTCGAAATCTTTTCGCGAAATATCACTGCCCCTACGTATATACATAAAAACAGAAATCAAAAGAAACAGCTTCAGTTTTCACAAATGCTCACCTAACAGTTTTGATTCAACGATAAAAACATGGCACTAACTTTCCCTCCGTCGTTACCAACTTTACTGTACGCATGCCAGTCACTATTCCCCATAAGTACACGTATGCATGTAGGGGCAGTGACATTTTACAAAGGTTGATTTCAGAATTGCTCACTTAACCGTGAACAGCTTTTAGAGAGTTTTAACTCAAAGGTATAACGAGAGATCCTTATCCTATTAAGTTGTGTGCCGAAGCAAGGCGAAGTAGGTCCTGCGGTATTGCCAACTTTAGAACACAGAGTAAGAGAGGCATTCTCGATTTGCTATGTTGGTGGTATTGTACAGATCTCGCCAGCTGTGATTTTTTTTTTTAATTTAGTGAATGGCCAATGTTTTCTGAGCAATATTGTTCACGCGTCTCTTATCCACAGTTTTTTTACATCACAAATACATCTGAGCGAATGTAGATTCTAACATTAAAGTACAACCATTCTTATGCGTATATTCACGAAAATATACGTGGCACGAATAAACGGACGTGAAGCGCTGCCACCATCAAAATTAAAATATGCAAATCAATCACGAGTTTATACAACATACAAACAGAGAAAACTACATGACAGTTTATTGTGTATGTAATAGTTTTTTTTTATGCCGAAGTTATGAGACCGTAGAACCTCGACTTCGGGCAGACTTCGGGTGCCTTCGGTGAGGCTTCGTTTTTCCTATTCGAGTTACGAGGGCCTGCGATGGCTGTACACAGATTTGCCTAGCTCGTCGGACCAGCAGACTGCTAGCGGCAGGCGCACACATGCACCTTAGCGGANGGGGGCAAGAAGAAGTGGCCCTTGCCCTCCCCTGGAAACTGAATGTTTGTCTATGAAACACGGGAGATCCATTACAACTATCGTTTATGAATGATTAGCGTTCCTAGTTATTCTCGTAATTATGTGACACGACCACTTTTATTACAAACTGCTTGGTAGCGACGTAACTCCAAAATGTAAACGCCTTGCCAGGTAGAAGTATACGCCATTCACGGTAAAGTGAGCACTTTTGAAAGCCCTCACGTTTGGAATAATAATCAATAAATACATTTTATTTTAGCCTTAGATGTTAACTTCCTAGTGCGGTTGAATATACACACTGTGTTTATTACTTAACATGGCAATATTTATTTAGAAAGGTGGTTAAAGGGTAACAAAAAAAATGCTGAAATAAAACAGTAACAAGGGCCTCAAAAGTGCTCACTTTACCGTGAACAGCATATAATTGAATTATTCCTCCTTTTTCCCTGCACTTTTAGTTTGAACAATGTTTGTGTTTTTTTTGTAGTCAGCATTATATCTCATGTTGTTAAAGATACACTGATTTATACGCATGACACATCCCGGACGTTCGTTGCATTCATTTCGCGTAAAACAAAGTTGTAAATCTCACACTTAGAGGTAATGGTTTATCGCGAGAAAAGACGCGATCACTGCGCCAACATTTGGGAAAGAAATCTTGGTGACGTCCACTGCCCACAGATGCCACTATAGTCCATTCATGGTTACTTCCAACTTTTCTGAAGCCCTGCTGAAGTTCTACTTCCAGGATATTCCTCCGCATCATGCAAACACAGATTGGCCGAGTCTAGAAAATCACACCAACGGGGGCAACGCACCACATTCGTGCGCATTGTGTGTAATAATATTTTGCATAAGAAGTATTTCTTACTATGCATTACTAACACCACACCTATTTTCTCACTGTTTTATACGTGAATAATGATTTATTTATAACTAAAATATATATCATATTTTAATTTAAGAAAAAAATAAGTTTCTTTATGTTCTTTTATTTTAACACGAGTATAATTATGAAACGTTTGAGATAAACTACATTTTTAGGAAACAACCAAACACGACATACAAGGTGTGATTTTTTTCAAATGTTTGATTCAAAAAGTGTGAAGAAACCGCGAATAGACTACGCCGTATTTCAGACTGGACACATTTCCGCAGCAAAACACCTTTAGAGGGTGGTATTCCTGGTGAAGCATTGTAAACACCTCCAGAGGGTGGTATTCCTGGTGAGGCATTATAAACACCTTGAGAGGGTGGTATTCCTGGTGAAGCATTTTAAACACCTTGAGAGGGTGGTATTCCTGGTGAAGCATTTTAAACACCTTGAGAGGGTGGTATTCCTGGTGAAGCATTTTAAACACCTTGAGAGGGTGGTATTCCTGGTGAAGCATTTTAAACACCTTGAGAGGGTGGTATTCCTGGTGAAGCATTTTAAACACCTTGAGAGGGTGGTATTCCTGGTGAAGCATTTTAAACACCTTGAGAGGGTGGTATTCCTGGTGAAGCATTTTAAACACCTTGAGAGGGTGGTATTCCTGGTGACGCATTTCAAACACCTTGAGAGGGTGGTATTCCTGGTGAAGCATTTTAAACGCCTCAAGGTCACGTCGGTCTGCAAGGAAGCATCGCGACGGCAATGGAAAACAGCATAAACGACACTTCACGTGTGTTCTTTTTCCTCGGAATTTTAGACAGGGACTATATGATTTTAATACAGCGTTCTGTTCAGAAAAGACACGCTATTGCCGCTAAAGTTTAAACACTGTTCTAAAGAAGAATAAGTATCCCAAGCAGAGGGCTACTTACTGCGATGCAGCTGACTTTGTTATTTTTCAACGGTCACATTTACGTTTCAATAACATCAATTTATGAATTGGCAACTAAATATTGACTTTCAATTGTGCCCTGAAAAAAGAAAAGACTTACGTTAAAATATTTCATAGTTTTTTTTTTAATAAGAGAGACAACTGTTTACAATGAGACCAGTACGATAACAAAGGAGGCTCCTTAAGGCCGGGATTACGATGCCTTCACGGTACAATTAATACGCATCACGCTAAACTTTAAGGTGTATGTAAAACATGGTCTCTTTTTGATAGTATATCACGATGCTTCACGTAAGCACGTAAACCTTTGTGCACTGAATGAAAATGTCAGAGATAAGTTTTGTCGCTTTTCAGAGTGGAAACTCTAAAAAATTCTTACTATGCAGGCGCATTTGTGTTTTAATATTGATGGGGCAGGAACATATTGCGAAAGTATGACGTTCGTCATTTATTTATACAAACTTTGAAAACAACTAGGACACCATCATAACCTCAAAAAACGAAATGTGTCTAGGATATGTGGACACGTTTTTCGTATACGTGGAATAAATAGTGGTTTGCGGAGAAAATTAAAATATTGTTTAACGAAATATGCATACTAAAAATTTCAAACTTAACGGTAAAAATTTTACACCTCTGAGATATATAAGTAATAAACTGAGGCAATGTAAAACTCCCTAATTTTTTACGGATTAAAAAACTAATTATTTTAGCCTAACTTTTATTACACTTTCGTCAAAATTTACCTTAGAAAATTTCTTATAAATTCTGTACATTAATTAAAAATGTGAGCAGACGACATCGCGAAA
Source organism: Clitarchus hookeri (assembly GCA_002778355.1). Taxonomy (NCBI): domain Eukaryota; kingdom Metazoa; phylum Arthropoda; class Insecta; order Phasmatodea; family Phasmatidae; genus Clitarchus; species Clitarchus hookeri. The sequence continues at coordinate 225,611 of NQII01000322.1, read as the reverse complement.
ATAAAAACAAATCCATGAAAAGCAAAGTTAACAAACAACGTCCCTGTTGTGATTGGCCAGCGAGATCACGTGGTGCAGAGTCACATATCGCGTATCACGCAAAAGCTTGGCATTGGCAAGCATTTCCATTGCGTGAACGTTACGTGAAATGATCGTTTTTACGTCTCCTTGGAACACCTCAGTCAAGACGCAGCCGGGCTTACGTAAACGTGTTGCTCGTTACGTGTTACATGAAACGTGAAGTTATCGTAATTCTGGCCTAATGCCTGCATACACTAACACGCAACAAGCTCCCACAACACTGCGGGGACGCATATTCTCGCATATAGTCTATTCACGGTTTCTTCACACTTTTTGAATCAAACCTTTGAGAAATCACTCCATGTATGACGTATTTAGTTAATTCCTAAATATGCCATGTGTCTCAAGCGTTTTATACCTCTGTTAAAATAGAAGTTTCTTATTTTTCTTTAAATTGAAATTTTACCTTCATTATATTTATACATTATAATATTTTATTTATAATAAACATAAATAAAAACAGTGATAACAATTTGTGTTGGTAGCGCCTAGTAAGAAATAGTTCTAATGCTGAATATTATTACATATGAGTGCGCACGAATTCGGTGCGTAGTCCTTTGGTGTAATTTTTTAGACTTAATTAAGCTTAGTTTGCACGAGGCGGAGGAATATCCTGGAAATAGAACTTAAGCGGGGCGTCAGAAAAGTGTGAAGTAACCATGAGTGGATTATACTTAATGAACTGCATAGACGCTAGCGTAGCTGTAAGCTGTCTTCACGCATAACGCCATCCGAATCACTGCGCGGCCACAGTCGTTAAGCCAAAACACACACCGGAATAGTCTGACGGCTCGGCGCTTGTCGATCGTGGCGCCGCACTGCAAGTACACTCGCCTCAGGTTCGGACACGGGACTCAATATTCTAGACACGCCTGCAGGCTGCTCACGGTACACAGAGCACAGCTTAACATCTACTCGTATGCAAATTGTGTATTCTTCCGCCACATGAAAAATTAACACAGCCATGGGGCCTGCTCACTTTATTCATGAGTCAGCCAAGTGAAACTGTGAAATTATCAGGAAAGTAAATTTTTTTAGATATTTCCTCAATTCTTACACATTCATGCATTAGAAAAAACAGAAAGCAAAAGAAATAATTACGGTGTCCTCAGATGTTTACCTAACACTTTTAATTGAACGTAGTATGCGTGGAACTACTTTCCCTCCGTCGTTACCAACTTAACTGGGCGCATGCCAGTCAGTTTGTGCCCACTAAATAGGCTTACATGCGGGTAGGAACAGTGACATTTTTTTTTTCAAAGGTTTGATTTCGAAAGTGCTTAAACAACCGTGAACAGCGTATACTAGACGATTGCCAAAACGAGAATATAGCACACTACGCAGGACAGTCGCTCTACGAGGCAATGACTCTGCGACATGCTCCTCTGGAGCACCGACTATACCAAAAGCGCCAGCAGCACACCGACGTACAATACATCTACAAACTTCCAGAGGATGCCACCGCAACAACAAAACAGCACCGAACCACCACAAGTTAAACCCATCGAAATCATGCACTCGTTAAAGAGACATTCGAACATTCATCACCGAAGTGCGCCCATTCCTTCCACTCATAAGACATGCAATATCCGGACTCCAGACCGCCACCAAACCGCAAGAAAAGTTCGCTATCATCTTCGATACCATGTGCGCGTTCCCCATCCCTGAAGAACCAGTGAAACAAAATTAACAAACAGTGCAACAGTTTTTCCCCACAACAAAACAAATTTTAAAAATCCAAAACAAATAAAGAAATTATCACCTGAACCTTAATAAATAATAATAAGTAAATTATATAGCTAGCTAAATAAAACCCAAAACAGTAACCTAAAAGCCATGGCGTATTATGATTAAATATTTTAACAAAAGAACTTACTAAACTTTAATTCAAACTGTAACTTTTATTAAAAAATAACTGGGGCCAGTGAAACTTTTCGGGGTGGCCAACCCATAGATTAGAATAAATAAAATCGCCTCTCCTGGCGCTGCGAAACATCTGCGGTAGTACACTCGCGGTTACTTTAAACTTTCCTGAAGCCCTGCTAAAGTTCTACTTCCAGGATATTCCTCCGCCTCGTGCAAACAAAGCCGAACCAGGTCTAGAAAATCACACCAACAGGACAGCGCACCGCATCCGTGCGCACGCAGTTTAATATTATTTTACATGAGAACTATTTCTTACTAGGAGTTACCAACACACCTATTTTCTCCCTGTTTTTATTCACATTAATTATAAATTAAACATTATAATTTATAGGTAAAGATAAAGTTTAATTTCCCTAAAATAAGATACTTTTATATTAACAGACCTATAAAATGCAGGAGATACATGACATGCTAAGGAAACAACTAAACAAGGTCATATATGGGGTGATTTTTCAAAGGTTTGATTCGAAAAGTGTGAAGATAACGTGATTAGACTATACATGCTGTTCACGGTTGATTGAGAACTTTTGGAAGTCCTGCTTATGATCTACTTTCCATCTCATTTTGTGTCCTTCTAATATAAGTATGGTTAACGTTGTCATAGACAGACTTACTTTATTCATACGTTTTTCAAATCGAAACTAAGGAATTTTTTGTAATGTAAATGTGTTAGTAATGTGCAAATTCTTGCTCTCGTGTATAAAGCCAAAATAATTAAGACTTCAGAAGCCATAAATTTACATGTTATACTCTCAGTGGCGCCATTTTGCTGGCGTGTGAGGTTGGAGTTCGCGCTGTAAGAAGGCTTTTTCACCTCTGACTTCCTAAGTATTCTGTACACACGCTTCAGCGCTGGCTACAAGATGTTCCTTGAAGTTCGATCAAGGCTGTTCACATAAAGTGAGCACTTTTGAAGCCGGGGGCCGCGGAGGTGTAGTGGTCAGACTTCTCACCTCCCACCTAGGCTCCCAGATTTTCGCATGTGAGAATCGGGCCGGACGATGCCGCTGGTTGGCGGGTTTTCTCGCGGTTTTTCCGTTTCCCCCTCACATTCATTCTGTCGCTGCTCCATACTCACCACGCTTCACTCTCATCGGCTCTCAACACCTCGATGGTAAGAGCCGCCCAAATCTCTTCACTCTCTCTAACATACCGTATCTTTAAATCCGTTCAAACCGTCACTGGCAAGGCGATGACACTGATGAATTTTTGTATTTTTATTATTTTTGTTCTCGCTCTACACCAAAACGCTAATATTGGGAGAGGCTTACAAACTAAAACAAGCCATATAGTAGCACATAGTACAAACCTTATCCGGGATTTGAACCCAGAACCTCTCAATTCGTAAGCGGGCGTTTCAGCTTTTTTTTTTGTTTCGGAGGTCAGCCACGGAACAAGATGTATCAATTATCATATATTTCACTTTAGTTGCTGTAACACGTAATGTTTAATTGGCTAGCTGTTTACCCGTATCGATCATGCCCTTGCGGCTTAAAAAATAATAGTAAAATATTGTACGTCGAACGATTGTGTACTGAAAGGCTAAAGTATGGGGCTAGAGGACAAGGCCTCCGTGATGAAAATGGGCTTCAAACCACGTGGATGACGTCGGAGGTTGGGGAAGGAGAACCATGAACCGTCTCACCTCCTTGCCACACGAGCGTGACGGTTTGGCGTGTTCGGCCACCGTGAGTTCGGAAACAGAGCAGTGGAGAGTAGTGATGCGCGTGTTCGAGTTCAAAACCTCAGATAATTCGATTCCTATACGATTTATCGAGATATCTAGGATTGTGGCCAAGTATTCTAACGCATTTAGCCTAGCGATTTAGATGGGTGGTTCCATCAGTGCTCACGTTCCACATGCATTCTTTGTTTACGAGTACTAGAGCTCTCGTGCAAATGTTACATCGTTCGTTACACGCTTATTCTCGAATTTTGTCAGACATGATTGTATTTTTGAGTAGTAATTTTACTGAAGCCTAAGTCTTCTCGCATGCTTTGTGGGCCATTCCTATTAGAATAAAGTTTTAAAATCTGTTTCCTCAGTATCAAAGAGATATTTTCATTTGTATCGTTGACTTCCATCTACTTTTGTTATTTGATTTTAAAAAATTTCGTTGCCTTTTGTATAGTTGTCTGGAATCTGGATGGCCTGTGTCTTCGACGTAAATTACGGACTCTTCTTGTCTTAATATCGCCATGCGAATGGAAACAAATTCAAGAAAAAACACATTAAAATCGTATATTCGAATATACGAACACCCTCATGGATCATGCCAGTTCTCGAAATAAAGTTGCGAGTGAAAGTTCTCGACTATTTTAAGTATCTGAATACAAAATAATTGATTCCTGGAAATATTCGATTTTTCCCGTCATTAGTGGGAGAGAGAGAGAGAAAATGGGGGGGGGGGATATTGGGGTGCTTTGCAGCTGAGTTCTTTAGATGGACCAGGAGCGGAATGCAGATGCAGGAACAAACGGGAGCACTCCCGTGCAAAGGCAAATGGCAACGTCCACCACGTTTCCCAATGCAAAAATCCGGTTGTGACCCCACCAGGAATCGAGTCCACCCTTCCGTGGTTGGGGACCAGTGCTCCGACCGTCGCCTTTCAAGTCGTCCCATCCTCGATGTCGAAACTTGATAATAAAATAAACTACTTAATCGGTAAGCAAAAGGTAGTGAAATGGCGTGATAGGAGCATACCCATTTGATGATTTGTTGTGCAAGGCTCTGGAGTGTAGAGTGGAGAGATTTGAGCGGCTCTTAACAGCGAGGTTTTGAGAGCATATGAGGGTGAAGCGAGGCGAGTATGGAGCAGCGCCGGAATGCACTGGTGGGGGAAACGGTAGATCCCCGAGAAAACCCGCCAACCAGCGGCATCGTCCGGCCCGATTCTCACATGAGAAAATCCGGGCCGATCGCGGCGTTCGGGGATGTTGATGGCCAGCCTACAGCTTGTTAGGTGTGATAACGAAATAAGTGCAATGTCGACTTAAGTATAGCACACGCCGATAAAAGTTTGATTTGCGACACCTGAATTATAAACTAATGTGGGTCTGAAAGAGTTAAGTGTCCGCCTGCCTGCATAATTTTCCTCCTTTTTTCGCCGAGAAGAGCGGGAGCTATAAGGGTTACAATGGCACGCGCTACAAGAGCGCCATCGCCGCAGTGTTCTCGTAGTGTTGCGTGTACCTATGGGACTTTCAGCGGTGACCCTATGATTTTCATTGATGAAAAATCTGTAGCAAAGTTCAATGCAGTGTCCTATCGTAGTTTGGCTCGTGTCCGTATAGTATGTTTTAATATACGGCTGTCTGATAAATACGTTTTTAACTACACGGAGGTCTCCAAAATTATTTATATATATATATATATATATATAGCAAGCGTGGTATCTTTAAAGTAGGCTACCATTCCGTCTGGGGTATGATGTCTTTTCGTTGGTAAACATACTGGGGGCACGTTAAATAGTTTCGTCAAAAAAACAAGATTTCAAACACAATGCAACGCAATTCAAGCGTCACGCAGGCAGAACCCATAAGTACGGCTGCAGATAACATATACGCATTAACAAGTTCAGGCTTTAGGGCAACCGCACCCTTAGCTATTCCTTTATGTACATATTTATTGAACCCATAGTTTGAAACCTGAAAAATTCGCGGATTCATTTCGGGATAAGCTAGAATTGAAACACATATATGTTAGCGTTACTTCTGCAATTGGCTCACGACCCATTTGACACCTCCTCCAGGACTGTGAGCCAATAGTAAACAGGCAACAAAATGCAGTCCCAATCACGACCTCTCACTGTGAAAGCAGGCAGCCAATGAGCAGTTGATATCTCCTCGAGTGTGCAAACAAATATTGAGTCTAGCCTAAAGGTAAATGTACTCGCAAATTTTTCCGGTCTCTACTCATAGTTAAGGGCCAGTGACTTTTCGCGTAAAAATCGGAGCACACGGTAGACTTCAATACTATATATACGCATCAGCTGTTGTTACACATCCATTGGCTGCTGGTGCCGTGTCCGTCTTTGACCAAGCCACTCAGGACTAAGTAACTCCGACACTGAACCTTCGCGATTCGTGCGCAAACGGTTAACACGGGCAGGAACATTTTTTAACCAATCAAAGAAGTTGGATGACCCTACAGTGCTTTGGACTGTATCTTGTCTCGAAATCTTTCCGCGAATTATCACTGCCCCTACCCATAGTTAGTGTAGTATACACGATTGTGTAAATAACACACAAGGAAGTTAAATTTTAGCCAGTACTGTGCACTGCAAAGCTCAGTCACAGAGTACTTAAGAATACAAAGGTGAAACAGTCTTTTACACGCGAACTCCAGCCGCACACGTCAGCGGAATTGCGTCACTGGCCAGCAACATGTCGGAACGCCGTTCGCCAGTCAGCGCCTGGTAACTTACACGCCGATCAGCAGCCAAGCCAATAGGGTATATTTCGCAGCATGCAATAGCCAACCAGGCACAAGGCCTGTCGCCAGAGCCTTACGCAGCCAATCAGGAAATGGGTACGCCTGAGGCAAAGAAACAGCCACGCCATTTCGTTTCTGTGTAATTATCTACTCTGTGGCTCAGTTCCCAATTATCTTATTGTAACTGATCACTAGGGGCAGTGATATTTCACGAAAAGATTTCGAGACAAGATACAGTCTGAAGCACTGTAGGGTCGTCCAGCTTCTTTGATTGGCTAAAAAATGCTCTGGCTCTTGTTAACCGTTTGCGCACGAATCACGGAGGTTCAGTGTCGGAGTTACTTAGTCCTGAGTGGCTTGGTCAAAGACGGACACGGCATCAGCAGCCAATGGAGGTATAACGACAGCTGAGGTGTGTATCTAGTATTGAAGTCTACTGTCTGCTACGATTTTTACGCGAAAAGTCACTGGCCCTACTGAACACTCTACTGTTCTAGGATATGACTGGTTCATATTACAATAGCCGGAAAACAAACTTACGTCTCGTTGGCTGTGGTTACGGGAAAAGTGTTGTGTCAGCTTAAAGTACAGCGCGGATTAAACAAAAAGAGATGTTATTCACAACAGCTGAGACCATAAATTAAATCGGGCCTGAAAGGGCTCTCTTTAAAGGTGGCCAGCAGTTCTGGGACAATAATGGACCACCAGTTTAATGTACAGGGTAGTGAGGAAGACACGTGCTAAAGAACTGCAGCGGAATTTGTATGAGGTACGAACAAGAAAACTTCAGTGCAATCGATCGAAATGGAATCCACAACCTGTCGAATGTTATCCCCGCCACTCATTGACCAGACCTGCACTACCGAATGAGATGTTGCTGTTTGAATTCTGTATGCCGAAACTTTTGATGCCCGCCTCACTCTACATGGCCACATAGAGGGATAATGTTTCCATTGCCTTCTGAGGAATTAATTAGGAACAGATGCTTCAACTTTGGCGTTGAACTTCTTTTATACGTGTACTGATTAATAATCCAAACCGATGTGCACTTTACGTAAGTTTGTTTCATCAGTAGAGACCTGAAAAATTCGCGTTTTCATTTCGGGACAAGCTAGAATTCAAAACCCCGTACGTTTGTATTGATAATGCTATTGGTCTACCCGTTAAATTACACCTCCCGGACAACTCTAAGCCTATAATAAATACACAGTAAAATACAGACCGAATCACCGTCTTCCGCTAATACAACAAGCAGCCAATGAACAATGATATCTGCATGATTTTGCATACGAAAATAGAGTATAGCCTACAGGCCATTGAACTCGCGAATTTTTCAGGTCTCTATTCATCAGTAGTCTTATCTGACAGTGAATGACCAAATGAGTTCCACGTGGAAGATTCAGCTGGTATTTTTTACTATAAGTTAATAGTGAGTATAGGCTAGTCTGTTCTCGGTTAATTCAGCACTTTTGAAATCAACCTTTGAAAATGTCACTGCCTCTGCCTGCATAATTTTAGCGGTCACACTGACTGGCATGCGCCCAGTAAAGTTGGCAACTAGGAGAGAAAGTAGTTCAATGACCTCTCGTTGAATTAAAAGTGTAAGGTGAACATCTGTGAATACTGGAATTATTTATTTTGCTTACTGTTTATTTTAATGCACGTAAACGTAAGAATTGGCAAATAAATAAAATATTTAGGTACTTTCTTAATAATTTCTCAGTTTCACTTGTTTGACACATGAATACATAGATCAGACCTACGGCAATGTCAATTTAACATACGGCGGAAGAATGCGCAATGTGCATGCAAGTAGATCTTGAGCAGGGTTTTCAAAAGTGCTCAGTTTACCGTCAACAGCCTATTCATATTAATCCTATATTGACAGGGGTACCTAGTTTTAGTGTAAGGATTCCACGACCAGTTGTAGGCCAACTCCTAAACACTTTTGTCTCTGAACTACTTTCGTGACGGAATGATGTTAATTGTTTCGCGGCTTAGCTGTCTGCCTGCCATTCACGCACGGTCAATAACGGAGTGACTTCTGATCGGCCCAGTCGTGTAAGGAAATGTCTTCTGAGAAAGGCGTGGCGGCCAATTACCGTAGAACATTGAATTCTACTGCCACGGGAATCTTCTCTCATGTGTAGGTGGATGAAATGCACAGAAGTTTTTTTGACGGGACTCAAGGAACTGCTGATGTTTAAAATCATCTAGAGTTTTATTTGTCACTTGTATCTTCGAAATCAGGTTTAAAACAACGAAGACGACTGACATGAAAATGTTCACGCCGGGATCAGTGGTGTAATTCTCCTTTGACTGTGACTTCTTCTGTTGAAATACGAGTTGGTTACCCAGCTATGTTTCGCAATTTTTATTCGCGTACCTGTGTTTATCGCTGGTTGATACTGTTCATTCCTCTCCTTACTATTAAGGTTTTTTTCCTGTGGAAAAAATGTGAGGATGCTATCTTGTATCTATACAGGATGAGAAAATTCTTACTTTTTCAGCAAGAACATTTACTGACGTAAATTTGCCAGCAGTTTCTCAGAGTATGACTTATCTTCCTCCAGGGCGTATGGCCCATGGCTATGTAACAGGAATGTACAAATGTTAAAAGAGTATAAGCTATTCACGGTAAACTGGGCACTTTTGAAAGCCCTCTTATTTGGAATAATAGTCAGTAAATATATTTTATTGTAGCCTTAGACGTTAACTTCCGAGTGCGATGGACTACACACACTGACGTACATGGCAGTATTTATTTTAAAATGTGGCTAAAGGATAAAAAATGACTGAAAGGAAAAAATAACTAGGGCCTCAAAAGTGCTAACTTTACCGTGAACAGCCTATATCCAGAGACCTTCAAAGTTTGCGTTATATTTCGGTGAAAGGATAAACTCCACGGTCTTATACATAGGGGCAGTGATATTTCGCGAAAATATTTCGAGACAAGATACAGTCCAAAACACTGTAGGGTCGTCCAACTTCTTTGATTGGCTAAAAAATGTTCCAGCCCGTGTTAACCGTTTGCGCACGAAGGTTCAGTGTCGGAGTTACTTAGTCCTGAGTGGCTTGGTCAAAGACGGACACGGCACCAGCAGCCAATGGAGTTATAACAACAGCTGAGGTGTGTATATAGTATTGAAGTCTGCTGTATGCTCCAATTTTTACGCGAAAAGTCACTGGCCCTACTTATACATAAGTGAGGACATTACATGGTTTTATTGGCCGCTTATCTTCAATTGAGTCCACGTACGTGTTTGACTTCGTTAAAGAAGATTGTCCACTCCGCCGGTGACGTTACGTTATTGGTTCAACAATCCCGCGAGGTGTGCCAGGCATACTGCCGGCCAATGGCAGAAGTCGGTCAAATCCACAGTAACTTGGAGTTCAGTCTGCCGCTAAATAATTAACGCGAATTTTGCAGGTCTCTACCTAAATCCTACCTCTGCACTAGCTCGCGTAATTTTCTGATTTCCAACGACGTAGTCAAAGGTAACCAGCTGGCTCGAATGCTCCAGTTCCACATACCGCGTTCGACCGGATTGCTGCTTACGTGGGCGGGGAAGTGGAGTATGTCGTTCATAAGAGCGGACACGAGAAAGCTCGCTAACAAGGCATCACATACGTAACAAGTGACAGTCGTGACACGAGGGCGCGTTATAGCGACAGCCGCGATTCGTAACAATCCTCACCAGAAATAGCTGCGAGAACTTTCTCCGAAACCAGTCCTCGAAGCTTTCCTCGAGCGGAGGCCAAGCCGCGTCCCTGCGGAGATTTGTAGGACTGGTATTTTTGCACATTTCTCTTCCGCCCACCGCGGGACAGGGAAAACCACTATGGCAACAGAATTAGCCTCGCCATCCGTTTGTGTAAAGAACTTTCACCTATGCCATTAATAACCCCTTAACATACATTATATTATTTTCATTTTAGGAGTTGCAAAAGAAGAAATTTACGGCGTGAATTGTACGTACGAATTTACTATAACTAGGGCCAGTGACTTTTCGCGTAAAAATTGGAGCACACAGTAGACTTCAATACTATATACACACCTCAACTTTTGTTATACTTACATTGGCTGCTGGTGCCGTGTCCGTCTTTCACCAAGCCACTCAGGACAGTAACTCCGACACTGAACCTTCGTGATTCGTGTGCAAACGGTTAACACGGACCAGAACCCATTTTTAGCCAATCAAAGAAGCTGGACGACCCTATAGTGCTTTGGACTGTATCTTGTCTCTAAAACTTTTCGCGAAATATCACTGCCCCTACCTATAACTAGAGACCAGAAAAATTCGCGTTTTCATTTCGGGACAAGCTAGAATTCAAAACCTCGTACGTTTGTATTGCTAATGCTATTGGTCTACCCGTTAAATTACACCTCCTGGACAACTCTGAGCCTACAATAAATACACAGTAAAATGCAGACCAAATCACCGTCTTTCGCTAATACTCCAAGCAGCCAATGAACAGTGATATCTGCATGATTTTGCATACGAAAATAGAGTATAGCCTACAGGTCATTGGACGCGCGAATTTTTCAGGTCTCTACTTATAACAACTGATATTTTGGAGCCTATAGAAACGGTTTCCGCAGGTCCTTGGCGCAATCAGCAACCAATTGTAAAATATTTGGAGTGTCAGTAGCAACCAACATCATTACAAGAGCCAGTGATTTTTCGCGAAAAAAAAAAATATGAGTGCACGGTATACTTCAATACTATAGGCACTTAACAGCAGTTTGTCTATTGTCATTGGCCGATGTCTGCTTGAGAAGGCGTTTTCATTTTCGACCGGGCCATTCAGAATTCGGTAACATCGGCACGGCTCCTGCTTGATTCGTCTGGAGATAGTTTGCATGTATCAAAAAGTAATTCAGCCAATCAAGATAGCTTAACTACCCTTCTGTGTTTTTAAATATAACTTGTCTTGAAATTTTTTCGCGAAATTTCACTACCCCTAATCATTACTCAAGGAAAGGTGTTGTCTTTCTTGGCTGCGACATGCCAGACGTGAACGAATATGCCCGGGATAATAAGTTAAGAGGTTAACTACCACTCGGTGACTTTAGAATTCGTCTTCGTGCTTGCAGAAGTCGCGTACTGTACAAAAAAAAATGTCAATAAACAAATTAAAATAGGCAAGTCTGTGTTGACGGTAAAACAAATGGAGGTTTTGGTAGAGACCCTATTATTTCCGGCTATAATTCGGTACCAAGTTCAATGGCATACAAGTGTAGGTCAGTTTGACGAGTGCCATCAGACCTCCGCTTAACCGACACGCCCTGCAGGACTCGCAACCAATAGCAAACTTGCACCGGTTCTCGTGACTTCATTCCGTGTGGCCGGGATAAACAGGATAATGAGTTCTGTCTGGAGGAGGTTCCGGAGAGATCCCCCCTCTTGCTAATGGAACCGGACGTTGAACTGGACAGTTCCGGGGACGTGCCCGAGATCACGTCAGGTGTTTGGATAGTGCACCGGCCATACCATACGCATGGTACTTTGAGTGCTAGAGTCTCAAGCCTTATGGGAGAACATGCCTTGTGCGATCTGTCATATCAGATCGGGGCTTGCTTGGTGCAATCTGTGTACAGATTGGGGCAGAGGGGTCTGATCAATAATGGTGAGCGCGGTCATGTTTGCGGTGAGAGGGCGTGATCCCTCTTCCCCGCCTAGTGGGAGGCCGGGGTGCGGGATGGCCCCCGTGGCTAAGAGCGCCTCGTTAAAAAATAAAAGCTCGACTTTGTCGTGATTACCAGTTACCTGTATCAGCGTGATGAACAAGTGACTTCTGCTCGAGTTTGTAAAGGACTGCGGAGTCAAGTTTGGCGTGATCTTGTAGCGCAAAATGGTACTGTCTCTGGCTATAAGGTTGAAATTTATTTACTCCGAATGTTGGTTTTAAAAATTGAAAAATTAGCCGTGAACGAGATATCTGCAAAGACAGCAATTTATCGCGGAGAAACTCGACTGACTGCTAACTTCTTATGTGTGTAATATTGTCTGACGTTTTTCTTTCGTTTTTAGCTGTGTGTGAAGTGTGTTTGAGCCTCCGAAACAAGAGAGCACCAAGGGTGACATCTACAAGCAAGACACTGAGTTGTCGTGGGTTCTTTTACGTCGTGCAGCTTGCACTTGTGGGATTTTCAGCGGTTACCCCATTGGTTTACAGCTTCATAACAAATATAAACTTATGGCCTAACACCTAAAATATCTTTAAGTGGTTTACAGAAATTTAGTACACCTAAATGGCATTCTCAAAACATCCTTTTGAGCCATTTTTCACTCTCAGAAACCTACTTTTGGGAACAATCAAGAAATAGACACTTTCAGACACACATGTAACGTTACGCTACAGATTTACACGTTTTTATATATTTTGCAAAGTCAGAAAATTTACTTTGAGGGCTGTACAACGAAGGTAATCACCACCCATCAACTTGGTGATGATTTCCTTCGATGTACAGCCCTCAAAGTAAACCCATCAACTGTGTATACTTGGAACACTTTAAATAGAATATTTATTTAAAACATCATGCACGATACATAACTGCCAGCAACCAAGTTCATGAAACTCTATTATTCCACTTCATGGTTGTACATTTCCAAACAAAATTTCCTTTTTAAGTTACCCCCCAGTGTCCCAAATATAGCCAGTTGACGGATAAGCAGGACGAGGTATACATGTCGTTTGTTGATGGTAGACGTCATTTCCCAGCTCGTGGCTTCGTTAGCTTACTGCGGATATTGCCGAGCCCCGCGGGAGGTTTGTTATCGGTCCTGAGAGTGACGGGAGAACTCTACAGCCTTAAGTACAACGTCTAGAAAAGTCCCTGCATATTCGCTTTCGTATCGAAAGTTTAAGAGTATTCACCACAAGCAGAAAAGTTCTACTTGTTCTGGGGAGGTGGACGCGAATTTCTTGGCAGTCTACTGCGGACGTCGTTAATCAATGACAGCAACACTACAGTAGCTATCGGGTTCTTTCTTCCCGCTGCTTCTCTTTTTCGCACATTCCTGCCTCTGCATTTTATTCACCTTCCATTACAGTCCTATAAGTAGGGCCAGTGACTTTTCGCGTAAAAATCGGAGCACGCAGTAGACTTCAAAACTATATACACACCTCAGCTGTTGTTTCACCACCACTGGCTGCTGGTGCCGTGTCCGTCTTTGACCAAGCCACTCAGGACTCAGTAACTCCGACACCGAACCTTCGTGATTCGTGCGCAAATGGTTAACCCGGGCCAGAGCATTTTTTTAGTAAATCAAAGAAGCTGGACGACCCTATATTACTATGAACTGTATCTTGTCTCAAAATCTTTTCGCGAAATATTACTGCCCCTACCTATAAGCTGTGCAATGACTTCGTAATAATATTTTTTTTCCCAGAAATTTTAGTAACGACTAGGATGGATAAAACTATAAAGATTTTTGTTAACCTCTTAACGTATTATCCCGAGTATATTCGTTCACGTCCGGCATGTTGCAGAACGGGTTGTTACGAATGTGCTTTTAAGCCATTCATACGCGAAAGTGTCTAAGGGCGTAGCTCAATAAAGAGTCATGATTAGGTAGAGCACAACAGTATAATATGAGGTTTATTGAACATAAAGATTATGCAGTAACTATTTACGTGACTATTGATCGGGGGAGCTTAAATTGAATACCGAGATGCTTATTAATTATGTTAAGATTTAATACCACATGCCATTACTGTCACAATCTAATTGGAAAGTTCCCACCTTGTTCATGTTGCCGGAGGCTAATTATAGCATGCGGTTAACGACGGCCGGACACACCCATCTTCAGTGGTCGACGACAAAAGACGCCGCTCCCAGTGTTACGCTGGCCTATATCGGTTGCGTTGTTTAACATTTTCGACCCAGTTTACTGGCCGGTGGAGGGGATTTCTGCAACTGTCTTTCGCAAGGTGTTGTTGCAATCACGCTCGTGTCCTGGTTTAATGTTTGAAGGTGTGATCAGGCAGGCCGTTCAGCTAAGGCCTGATCACTTCATAACAGGGTGAAATAATGATCGGTGTTTTGCAAGCTCGGAAGATAGCACCAATAGAGACAACGCCTTTCCCTGGGTAATGAAATTGGTTGCTGCTGACATTCCAACTATTTTACACTTGATTGCTGCTTGCGCCAAGGACCTACTGAAACCATTTATATACGTTCCAAAGTACTTGTTGTCATACCAAATTTGTAAGTACAGTTCACACCATTAATTTCCTCTTTTGCAACTTCTAAAATGAAAAATTATTGTGTAGGTAAAGGGTTTAAATTTGTAACAGTTCTTATAATAAAACAAACTTTTAAAATGTCTAACCGAAATTGGTATACAAAATTAACTAATATTTAAATAAACAGTTATTTCGATTCCAAACGAAAATAATGTGAACATACAAATCGCATCATTGTTTTTATTATAATTGTTAAATAAAAAAATTTTATTAATTGACTGCTGGAAAATTTTTATGCATAAAGTTTCGCGTGCATGCCATCGTGCAAGCTGCGAAAGTCTACCGGGTAGAACTTGTGCAGCTGTGATGAATCCTCTTAATCCTATTCGTAGCGCTAACTTCACTAAAGAGCTACGTTTAGTAAAGGAATCTGCATCTAGATCTCTGAGCTCTTCTTAGTGTCACAAGCAGGTTGGTTACTAAAAAAAAAATTAATTTGCCTTTGTAGCTCTTAACACTTTGGGTGGTATACCGACGTATTACGTCACCTAAATCCAACTGAGTTGTAAGGAGTTTGCCGTAGTATTGTGACTTCCGTATTGTTTGAAGACACGAGCAAAGAAATGTTACTTCACCAGCAGTTTCCATAGGGTTTTCTGCGACGCGATAATACGTCAGTAACACTCAAAAGTGTAAATTTCTCAACTGAACAGGGTGGACTCTACGCNGTTTTCTGCGACGCGATAATACGTCAGTAACACTCAAAAGTGTAAATTTCTCAACTGAACAGGGTGGACTCTACGCCATTCTATAAAGGAAAGTTAACATTTGATTTGGCCAGTTCCAAGTCGGCGTTATATTGGTAGAGAGCCGGCCAGTAATAAACATCGTACAGTGTAGCAAGCGTGTCCAACGTCGTGTGAACCAACAGGACGACGGTAAATAGGAATACAGAGACCAACACAACTGATGGTTAGAGACCAGAAAANCTATTCTATAAAGGAAAGTTAACATTTGATTTGGCCAGTTCCAAGTCGGCGTTATATTGGTAGAGAGCCGGCCAGTAATAAACATCGTACAGTGTAGCAAGCGTGTCCGACGTCGTGTGAACCAACAGGACGACGGTAAATAGGAATACAGAGACCAACACAACTGATGGTTAGAGACCAGAAAAATTCGCGAGTTCAATGACCTGCAGGCTAGACTCTCCAGTCTTGTGTACAAATATGCCGATAGTAACTGCTCATAGGTTGTCTGCTGCCACAGTAGAATGTGGCGATTGGGCCAGCCTTCTCCAGAAGGTGTCAAACACCGTGCGGGCCAATGGCTGAAGTTTTATTAACACACGTGTTTCGAATTCTAGCTTGTCCCGAAATAAATCTGCGAATTTTTCGGGTCTCTACTGATGGTTAGGGCCAGTGACTTTTCGCGTAAAAATCGGAGCACACAGTAGACTTAAATACTATATACACCTCAGCTTTTGTTATACCTCCATTGGCTGCTGGTGCCGTGTCCGTCTTTGACCAAGCCACTCAGGACTAAGTAACTCCGACACTGAACCTTCGTGATTCGTGCGCAAACGGTTAACACGGGCCAGAACATTTTTTAGCCAATCAAAGAAGCTGGATGACCCTACAGTGCTTTGGACTGTATCTTGTCTCGAAATCTTTTCGCGAAATATCACTGCCCCTACTGATGGTCATGCAACCGTGAACATACGTAACTCACTTCTAATTTGTATTAATTCTCTCAGTAAATGTGTACCGCACTCGACGTGTTAATAGTTGGCGGTTTCAAGCTCACAGTCTTGCTTGGGAAGGTATTAGAAAGTTTTTTTTTAAAAGCGCCTTAGAAATCAAGTAGCGGGCAAATTTCCGTTTCCTCCACCTCCCACGCCTTTCTCTTTCGCCCGACCTCACGTGAATGTGTGCTGGATTTGATACGAGCCAAATCTGTCAGGAACCCGTTCCCCCGGTGGACCTCGGGGTCACTCTACTGCGCGCCTCAGCAAACACCAAATTAAAACGACAGCACATGTCGTGGTGCCACAAATCACACCGGCGCAACACACGCCTCAGAAAGTTGTTTTCACTAACTATCTCCAGAACACGTGAGCTGATCGCTCGAACCGTTGAGAGATAACCCGACTAATTCGAAACTGTCTCCTGGTCTCCGGAAGAGGAATGTACGATCAGTTCACGAACATGCTTGACGATAACCGCGTGTGTGAAGACATTCATTGCCCGTGGATCTCTGGATCCACCACCACAAATATGGCGATTTTAGCAGCTCTAGGCCTTGTAAATGCTAGGAGCATAAGATACAAGTATGTTAATTTGCAAAAACTATTGAACGGTAAGTTGAAATTAATGTGTGAGAAATTTAACTAAGTTGTATTTAATGCCTGGGAAATAGGGCCAGTGACTTTTCGCGTAAAAATCGGAGCACACAGTAGACTTCAATACTATATACACACCTCAGATGTTGTTAAACCTCCATTGGCTGCTGGTGCCATGTCCGTCTTTGACCAAGCCACTCAGGACTAAGTAACTCCGACACTGAACCTTCGTGATTCGTGCGCAAACGGTTAACACGGGCCGGAACATTTTTTAGCCAATCAAAGAAGCTGGACGACCCTGCAGTGCTTTGAACTGTATCTTGTCTCGAAATCTTTTCGCGAAATGTCACTGCCCCTACTGGGAAAAGTAACTGATTAAAAATTGAAAGGCAGAAAAAATTTCTGTTTGTATTTAAGTTGCTACATAAAATTTCGTAGTGGAGAAATTGCACTGTTTTAGTCTTTAATATGTTACCAATGGCCTTGGAAACAGAGTAAATCACATAATTATGTCTGCTAGAAGCAGCTTTTACTGTGACAAAAAGCTGTTGCAGCTCCTTTGGAACTTCGTGGATTAGAACACAGACATTAATCATTTAAGTTCACTTCTCACGCCAAGTAATGTAAATTGCAGTGGGACGTAAAATGAACTTAAATAAAAGTGTATTATCTAAAACGGAACATTCGAATCACCTTTCGTTCCACCATGTGTTGATGGTCTCCTGTAAATTTAAAAAAAACACGGAAATACACAAAAATCGCAGATAGCAAAATACAGACTGAGCTTTCAGTCACAGATCAAAAATGACGAAGTTTTCGATTTCTAGCTTATAACTTTGCAAAATAATGTGGAATTCGAATGCATTTATAAGAAATAGGTACTTAAATTTAATTTGAATAAAAAAAATTTTTTTTGAAAAATTTAATAAAATTACTACTTATTAGTTGATAAAAATAACGAATTTGTTAAAAATATTGTTAGAAAGTAACTTTTCGAGCTAAATTTTAACTTTTTAACAAATTAGTGCCAATGTTTGAACTGCAGTGATTTGCCACTTTAGTTCACTATTGTGGTCGTTTTGCAGTTGTATGCACGCGAATAAGGACATTCTGTGTCTCAGAGATCTATCTTTCACGTACCAGTCGATTATCCTGCTCTCTCTCTACGCGTAAGAACCTATTCACCACGATCACAGACATCTAATTCATTATTCCAGGGTCTGGATCTCGCCGATAGAACTGTGTTCATTAATGGTTTACAACGTTGTCACCCTACCTGGGCACTGATTTTCGGCGCATTCCACTTTTTCACGTGTCAGTAGCATCTTGTTGTATAGATGGTTCACAGTTAAGTGAGTAACTTTGAAATCCAAGTTTGTAAAAAAAAAAATCCTGCCCGTTGCTGCATGCAGTTGTATGTAAACACTAACTTTTGAATTTGCCGTCATGTTGGCAGCTCTTTGTGGAAAGTACTTCTGTGCTTTGTGAAATTAATAGCCACCAAAACGATTTTATTTTAATTTAATTAATTTTATAACAAAAACTGATGCTGACTATGATAATGATTGGACTGCCAGATGGCTGTACGAATCTTACAGCGAATATGGGGTAGAGTGATCACTCTAACTGCGCAAAAGCAGTCTTTGTGTCCCTACATTGAACTGCTTTTCTGCCAACACGACTAACATAAACTACGTGGATAGGATTTGAGGTTATAACACCGTTTATGTAAACAAGGGCTTCAAGATGTTTGTATACTTCAGCTTACCAATTCTCGATGCAATTATATTAAATTAAAATTCGTAAAAGTAATTTATTCTTATAAAAGTGCCTGGTTTTTGGAAATTAAAATATAAACAAACACGTTTTTCACTGTTGACCATTTTACTTTGACAGTTGTGTTTATGTGGGGTAGGTCAATGTTGGGTACATGCGCAGAAGACGAAAAAACGGTCTACCTCATTTTTAGTCTACGGCAAGAACCCTACGCAACCGTTATCGCGTTCGGCGCCACTAAGCAGGATGATTCCGTAGTGGTTGACCATTGCCTTCCGCAGTCCCCCTTAACGGGTAGGTACAGGGAAGTTGAATGACGTGGCGGTTACTTCGATGTGGCAGTACCCATTCGTTGATTGGCTGCGCGAGACTGGAACGTGACTTACTGGTTACTGCGGTGTCGCAAAAAAAAAAAAATTCCCTATAGGCTGGGTTGCCAACCGGCAGCTCTGATTGGCGAAAAGAGTTCTGACTTGTATCTGGCCAGTGGCAGCCATTTTGCTGGCGTGTGCGGCTGAGGTTCGCGGTGTGAATAGATGTTCCACTTCTGTATTAAGCATGCATTCGGAGCCATTGCATTCTACCTCGTGTAATGCGTTTGAGGCTAGCGCAAGTTGAATGCAAACTGTATTTGGGTGATTCTACGTTAAGAGGTACTCTCGACGGCCACAATAAAAAAGCATACTTTTTTTTATTTGTTTTTTTAAATAATGTTATTATCTCATAATTACTAGCGTCTTCTTTGGTGGCAGTAAATGTGATTACTTAGATTTAGTTAGTTTTGTCATAATCGCACCTTAACCTTGAAAAATGTCTCTCCCCTGTTCTGTCCCATAACTGTGTTGTCAGTATATCAGTCG
This sequence comes from Clitarchus hookeri, assembly GCA_002778355.1. Taxonomy (NCBI): domain Eukaryota; kingdom Metazoa; phylum Arthropoda; class Insecta; order Phasmatodea; family Phasmatidae; genus Clitarchus; species Clitarchus hookeri. Next base: position 206,002 of record NQII01000322.1, on the reverse strand, counting down.
CTTTAAATATATCTAAATCTATTAAAATTGTTCAGTTTATTTTATTTCATAAACTTACATAAATAATAATTATAATCTAAAAAGTAGAATTACTTAATATTTTATTTTTCATAATAAATTTTCACGATAAATTTTGTCCCGCATATTTTGCGTCTCCTCCCCTGGTATTTTAAAATCCCTTAAATAATGCGTTTGTGTACTCTTACGCGTGCGAGTTTAAACCTGAACGCTATGCATTTGACGTGAAGTTAGCAGCAAGCGTATCGCGAGCCTTCCGTGCGCTCTTATTGGTGGCCATTTTGATCACGCCACTCGGTGGTTGCAGATGTGAACCAGTTAACGTGGTCTCTCCCCTGGTAAGTTTTAATTCGTAAAAATATATCTAAATACTTCATTTTATTTGTATATTTACAGTGTAGATTATCATGTTCCTTTGTTATTTATTTACGATAAATACTTTTACGATTATCTCTATTTTCTTATGAAAAAGTCTCTCCCCTGCCGTATTTCCCCTGCCTCGTAAGACGCCAGGGTAGAGACAAAATATCCAGGGGAGATATAAATTCTTCAAATCAGAGTATTATTTTGGTAATACGAGTACCTACTTACTGCAATATCGTAAATTATAATATACTGCAATATCGTAAATTAGACTATGCATATTATGCATTCATTCTCTACTACTTTAGGTTCTGGTCATAGTAATTTCACGTACCTAATATACTTAATATTAGGTTTTATTTTAAATATATTTCGAATCGGAAAAGCAAGTGTTCAATTTGGTATTTTGCTATGAAGCTAGATGTACAGAACCATAGTTTAATACCACATTTTCAAAATTTTAACACGGTAAAACTTTTATCTTTCTCATTATGTTTGTTTACAGATTATGTCAGGCCGAAAAAAATTGACACGTGAAGAACGTCTGGAAAAAAAGCGTTTAGCAGAAAGATTACGATACCAACTTATAAAAAATAATCCCGAAAAGTACGCACAACAAAAAGATAAAGAAAAGAAAAAGTACGAAAAGAAAAAAGAAAAAGGAACTATTAAAACTGTAAACCAAATGACCCCTAGAGAACAGCGTAAAGCTAGAAAGTTATGGAGAGAAAAAGCAAAGAAACGTAGACGTCGTTTAGCACTTGAAGATATAAGTAATGCCCCCATAACGCCTCCTAGTTCGGATAGTGAAGTCCCTCCACCACCACCTCCTCTGATAGTAAATATTAATAAACGAAAGCAAGCAGCACAACAAAAGTCAATACGTGCAAGGAAGGCAAGAAACTTGATAATTAAAAAACAGGCCGCTGAAATAGCTAAACTTAAATCTACAGTGCAACGTATCAAAAAACGAATACAACGATCAACAAAACGACCTGAAGAGCACACACCAAACACTAAAGTAAACGAATTAGTAGATGCACCAAGTGCTACAGAAACCGTAAAGAAAAAACTGTTGTTCGGTGAAGTTCTTTATCAGCAACTAAAAGAAAATTTTTCAGATCTCTCAACTGAAAAAGAGAAAAGAGTATTTAAGAGAATGATAAGTGGAAAACTAGTAAATAAATACAAAGTGTTAGAAGCGGAAAAGACAATGAAACCACTAAAGAAACCAAAGCGCAAATTACGATTAGTAGACTCAAAAAGATGTGCCAGAAAAAACTGTGAGATTATGAAAAACAGAATCGAAATTTTTATGGAAGAAGATTCAAATAGCAGAGTGTGTGCCGGAAAAAAAGACTTTGTCACTAAACACGGAGAGCGAAAACAGAAGCGAGTTATGTTGGACACCTTACTAAACTTGCACAAACTTTTCATGGAAAAGTCCCGAATGAAAATTTCGTATGCGCTGTTTTGTAAGCTTCGACCGTTTTGGGTCGTTCAGCAACGCTGCGATAATCGCGACACTTGCATGTGTGTAACACATAGCAATATTAATTTGATCTTGAATTCTCTACACTATTCGAAGATAATATCTGTGTCAAACCATGTGGGCCTTCTGAATTTAATCTGTTGCAATAGGTACAGTGAAAAATGTCTTTCAAGAGATTGTAAAACATGTAAGAACAAAGGTCTTCTCTACAAAGAATTTGATAATTCTGTTCCACTATTATATAAAAAGTGGCAATCTCTACGTCAGAATATTGTCGACCCCAAAACTAAAAAAACACGGATAGTGACGAAGTCCGTAAAAAGCACATTGAAAATATACCCACGGGATCTGATTTTGGAGTTGGGAAAAAAATTAGAGAACTTTCTCCGGCATGAATTTAATATCGTGCACCAACATATGGCTCTGAAATCCAAAAGGGAAGCCCTTACTGAGAAGGATGCGCTAATACACGTCGACTAAATATGCCGAAGAAGTGCAATCCTTTCATTTTGGAGGATCGAGGCAGCAGATAAGTATGCACACAGTGGTAGTCTACACCAAAGAAGTTAATCAAGAGGTAAAAAGCGCATGTTACTGCACTTTCTCCAAAAATTTGTCACACTCACCTCCGGCGATTTGGACCCACTTACAGCCTATACTTAACAGTTTGCCTGCTACAGTTGTTAATCTACATTTTTTGAGCGATGGACCGGTCACCCAGTACCGTAATAAAATTATGTTTAAAGTGTTGGCAACAATGTTACGGGAATTTTACCCNTTTAAAGTGTTGGCAACAATGTTACGGGAATTTTACCCTAATCTATTTAATTTCACGTGGAATTACCACGAAGCCGGCCACGGCAAGGGTGCTCCCGATGGAGTGGGTGCAACGTGTAGGAGGACTGCCGATAGACTAGTTACAAGTGGCACTGATATTTCGTCGTTGGAAGACTTAACCAACGTACTTCAGAAAAGTGGCCCCAACATCAAAGTTTTAACCATTGATTACGCAGACATCTCAGACAAAGAAGCAAAACTCGGATCAGCAGAAAATATAAAAACTTTTTCAGGTACACTGAAGGNTCAAAGTTTTAACCATTGATGACGCAGACATCTCAGACAAAGAAGCAAAACTCGGATCAGCAGAAAATATAAAAACATTTCAGGTACACTGAAGGTTCACCAAATTACCGGGAGTGTGTTTCTTCCCAACCGTTTAGCGATGAAGAGTTTAAGTTGCTTCTGCGACCTTGATGTCTGCAGTCATTTTGTATTGGGTAGTTTGGCTTATACAGCCATTAATGCGAATCCTCGTCTTCATCTTGAGGATGTATATGGATCAACATCTGATACTGATGACGAACCACTGGCGTCAGTAACATCTCAGCAATACATGGAGAAATCTCAAGAAGCACAGCCCTATGAAGCATCGTTTTGCGATAAGACGAGCNTTCATGGAGAAATCTCAACAAGCACAGCCCTATGAAGCATCGTTTTGCGATAAGACGAGCCAGAGTAAAGCTATACCGCAACCCTCAACATCTGAGAAAAAACATTGAGCAATNCGTTTTGCGATAAGACGAGCCAGAGTAAAGCTATACCGCAACCCTCAACATCTGGGAAAAAAACATTGAGCAATGGCGATTTTGTGCTGGTCAAACTTTTACACAAAAAAAAAACAGAATACCGTTACGTAGCCATGTGTACAGGTGTTGAAGAAGATGATGAAACTCAGGTAATATTGTGTAAAATCTGTGATAATGCTGGAAAAAGTTTTAAAGTTGATAACAATGATATTACTTTCATCATGTGGGATCAGATTATAGAAGAACTACCAGCTCCGAATTTAAAAATGAAAGGACAGCGGATTTTCTATGCTTTCAATAAAATCATAGATGTATTTGAGCAGGGGTATTAAAAAAATTACCCCATTTTAATTTTATTGTTGTTATTCTTCTATGTTATTTAATTTTTCTGTTGATTTTTATTTGTAATGGCAAAAGAGATTACTATTACTTTAAAAAAATGTCTTGGGAAGAGATTATTTGTGTTATGTTTAAGTCGTGCTGCTAATGAATTTTGCAATTTTCATTTAACTAAATACTTAAGTTTGAAAATAGTATTTTATAAAGAAAGGCTGTTTGTAAATGAAAAGTCTGATTTAATAGTATATAAAAAAACTAATTAAAGTTGATTATTGAAAAATATATATGTTTATTTTATGTTTCTTTTATAAACCAATACTATAGTCCCTCCCCTGTTCATATTGTCCCTCCCCTGTTCATATTGTATGTACCCTGTATAAAGTATCTCCCCTGGTCTCTTCTAAAACAAGACAAACTGGATAAATTGACTGGCCATCTTATTTATATACACAAAGTAGCTGTTTGAATATAGAATACTTATTAAAAGATTAAATTATAAACATTTTTGTCGTGCTACCTGTCCCAACAACCAATGACCTGTTAACATAGAATCACCCATTTAACACTTGTATAAGAAATATTTCTGAACATGAAAATCTGTTGGTAAATTTCCAAAGTAATATATGATTAAAATACTGGATCTATTTTTACATTGTATTCATTCTCAGAAAGAAGGCTCACAAACAATACACTCACATTCATCTCGTATTACAGCAGTGTAAATAAACTTCAAGCTCTCTGGCGAATCACATTCTGCAGTTCGACGAAGTATAAATATTTAAGAACAACTTAAAAAACAATTACTAATAAATATTTGAATTCAAGTAATACGCCTTCTATTTTCCTCCCTTAAGAACCCTTGTTACATGCGTGTTTTCATGCACCTAACTCAGTTAAGGTGTATTACTGCTGATTATAAGAAGTTTGGAAATTGTATTATTACTAGCACATCAAGAGTATGAAGTTTGGAAATTGTATTATTACTAGCACATCAAGAGTATATTATATTGTACAGTTGTTTTGGGAACTTTTTTGTTCAGTGTCTCTGATTTGAAATATTTGCTTTTCCTCTCTAGAAAAAAAGTTAGTTCTGCGATGTCAGATGTAACTGCACAGAAATGTACAAACCCTTTTTTTTTTAATTAATACTAGTCAATACTGTTAAAAGTGTTTTGTAGGATTTTACGCTGTTTTGGTTTTTTCCGACATTTACGTAAAGTGTGGAGGAGGAAACTGTTGACGTGAGTGTGACCATGTTGAACGAGATAATGTACTTCTCAAAACATGTGTTGTTTTATCCGAGAACAGAACAGGTAAGTGTACTAAAGCGAAATGTCGCGACAATCTCACAGACGTGAGGTCACTATAGTTAGGGGCAGTGATATTTCGCGAAAATATTTCAAGACATGATACAGTCCAAAGCACTGTAGGGTCGTCCAGCTTCTTTGATTGGCTAAAAAATGTTCCGGCCCGTGTTAACCATTTGCGCACGAATCACGAAGGTTCAGTGTCGGAGTTACTTAGTCCTGAGTGGCTTGGTCAAAGACGGACACGGCACCAGCAGCCACCGGAGGAATAACAACAGCTGAGGTGTGTATATAGTGTTGAAGTCTAATGTGAGCTCCAATTTTTACGCGAAAAGTCACCGGCCCTAACTATAGTCCATTCATTGTTACTTCCAACTTTTCTGAAGCCCTTCTAAAGTTCTACTTTCAGGCTATTCCTCCGTCTAGAAAATTACACCAAAGGTAACACGCGCCACATTTAAGGGTATTCAGTTTAATAATATTTTGCGCGGTAACTATTTCTTACGAGACATCGCGAACCACCCCAATTTCTATCCGTTTTTATTCATATTAGTTATAAATGAAATATTATAATATTATAAGTAAAAGTTGAATTTAATAAAAAATTAGATAATTTTATGTTAACACCAGTATAAAACGCACGTGATACATGACATATTTAAGAAACAACAAACTCGTCATTCATGGGGTGACTTTTTCAGAGGTTTGATTCGAAAAGTGTGAAGATACTGCGAATAGGCTGTATCGTCTTATGTCTGGCCGGCGGGATTCTGGGCGCAAGATACGTATCAAAGGGATGGTTGAACCACTGAAGCTCATTGCTTGAGCTTACATCATTTCCGAACTTTCTATGAGATCATCGCAGAATACTGTTTCACCATTAAAGTTCAGTGCATGACTGGAAATAGAGGCTAATGTTGTTACGAACAGCTGAATATGGTGGCTCCAAGATAATATCTACGATCAGAGTAGCGTCTAAAGAGGTGTTACATATTTTTATTTACCAGAAAGAAACTTTAAAATATTTAAATTGTTTGAATATGCATTTTGTTGTTTCCATTTTAACAATATAATTTGGTATATAGATTCATTTATATGCATATACATATTTATAACATGAATTTCAAATTAATTACTTATATTTAATTAATTATAAAACTATCGATATTTTGTAATAAGAAAACGAAAGGTATGTCTATCACGCTGAACATACACAGTGCAAGATGAAATAGCAAATCAGAAATTGACCTCGTTTTCCGCACGAGCCACGCCGAAAAGTTGAGCTTACGCCAAAATTTCTGCTCGAGTACAGAGAAAACTTCGCCGATAACTCCCAGATGGTCACTGTTTCACGTGTTTTACACCAATAACTTAACTATATTGTACCGAAACAAACCGATGCATCATGGCATCACATAATGAGAGCCAATCACAAAAAGTGTTTCATCTCAGACCTATAGAACGCGTTTACACTGGAACTCAGATCAAACTGAAAATCGTTTTGGAGGCAGGATCTTAGAATATCGGTTCAGGACAGTTTCCTACTGTCTAACTCATATACTCGCTCACTCGATCCCTCACTCACTCACTCATCAACGCACAGCAAAAATCTCTGAACGCAAAAGCATGTAAATTTAGGGATGACTTTTCCTTGGTGTGTAAGCACATACAACGAAAGAATTTTTTTAATTCGACCTCTAAGACACGGGGAAAGGGGGTAAAAATTCTTTTTCAATGACTCCTCAATAGCTCATCAACCCTATGAGGTATCATTGTGTTCTTGGTTTCAAAAGGTAGCCTATACAAATGCCTAACCATTAGCTTCAGGATTTTTTGAAACTCAACCCCTAAGAGGGTGAAAAGGCTTAAAATGTGTTTTCGGGGACGCCTCGATAGTCAATAGACCGCATGAGATAGCGTTACGCTCTTTTCTTCAAAAGATAGCTTACACAAATACCCAAAAAATGAGAGAATTTTTTTTAATTCAACCCGTTAGAGGGGGGAAAAGGGGAAAAGGGGTGAAATTAATTTTCGAGGACTCCTCAATAGCCCATTAACCTCTTCAGATATCGTCATGCTCTTGAAAATCAATTTCGGAATCTTTCGAAACTCAACCCCTAAGAGGTGTGTGTGTATATATATATATACACACACACATATGCAACTTGTGTGCGTGATTCTTTTATAGACGCGTAGGTCTCCCAGAAAACTGCATGTACGTCATGGCTCTGCTCGCATGATTTCGACGGTGCTACAGGCAACTTGTGAGCCCATGTTGCAGACACAGAGAAACGACGAGGAAGAAGCAGTGCACCTCTTTATCCTGTGGTTCAGGGTGTACCGCAGTTGCGCATCTGCATGCTCAGCTGTTCCGTGTCCCGAGAGTTCCTGTCGGCGAGGACGGAGAACGACGAGCGTGGAGTCGCGGGGCGAACGCTCACCTCCGCGGCGCGGCGCGGCGGCTCGTGTCGCGCTAATGGAGGCGCGCGAAGCTAATGGACAGGCAGGCCCCGGCTCTGATACGGTATTCAGGAATGCCGCCGCCCACGGTCCTGGCCTGGACCAGGACTCGCCACGGCAGGACGTCCGGCTGACGGCCAGCCCGCTCGCGAGGACATGTCAGCGCGCCCGTGATTAAGGCGACCGCCCGTCTCCCAGCCTGTGACGTACACGCACAACTATCGTGCACGTGAGGTCATCCCAGGGATCTTGCTGATCACGAGGATCCAACCACTGAATAGCTAACGTCATGTTCGAGTCGGACTTTAAGTTATTTAGTGAGTGAATGAGTGAAGATATTTGGGCGGCTCTTGACATCTTAACATCGAGGTGTTGATAGCCGATGAGAGCGAGGCGAGGTGAGTGTGGAGCAGCGTTGGAATGAAGTAGCGGGGGAAACGGGATATCCCCGAGAAAACCCGCCGACCAGTGGCATCATCCGGCACGATTCCCACATGCGAAAATCCGGGAGTGACCCCGCCGGGAACCGAACCCGGTTCGCCTAGGTATAAGGTGAGCAGTCTAACCACTGCACCACCACGTCTCCATCATGGGAAAACAATTTGCTTTATACATCCAGTGTATACAAGTGTAGATACATACATACAAAAATAAATGCATATTACTTGTTTTTCTAAAGACGAACAATGTTCTCACTTCGAACGTGGTCTGATATTTTCAAGCAAAAGTTTTGTTCACAAATACTGACCACTATATTTGTTCGTTTTATTCTTGAATGTAATATCAAAATTCTTGGCTGCTTTTCAAAATTGTAATCGAGTACTTGCATTCAACAACACAAAAATTAGGCAGTTGTTACCAACAGAAATGGGTGAGAATGCTTAGAATATTTACTAACATTTTAACGATGTAGTTCCTATTATAAAGATATCACAGAATTTTTTTATTAGTACACAGTAATAGGGAATCAAAATCACCAGTTATTTGTGGAAAGAAACTCATCAGTAGGCTATAATCTCTCTTATTTATTTGTGTGATTCTCGAACACACATTCTCATAAACCCGCAGAGAACATGAAATCCTCAGCGTTGATCAGCATTCAAGTCCCCTTAGTTCTGTTTTGCACTGATGCAGAGCGATTCGTCTCCCAATTATGAGCGTGAGGTCATCGCCGATTTACGGCGACAAACTGTGGATGGGCATCGCAGTGCATCTTGTCGCTACGCGGCGGTCGCCCCTCTCGTTGGCCCGGGTGGTCGAGCAATCCCGCTTCAAACCCACGCTGCAGCTACTTGTGGGAATCTGGTGGCCTCGAGTCGTTCACCGGGTCATTTTATTTTGAACTAAGGGGCAGCGGTGGCGTAGTGTCCAGGACGCTCGCCTCCCACCACGGCGATCTGGGTTCGATCCCCGGCGGGTTCACTCCCGGATCTTCGCATGTGGGAATCGTTCTGGACGATGCCGCGGGTTTTCTCGGGTTACTCCCGTTTCCCCCGCCCTTGCATTCCAGCGCCGCTCCATTCTAGGGTCTCATTTCTGTCATGCCCGGGGATGACGGTCACCTATGGGTCCCAGCTGGAAAGACCGTCACTCGGAGGGTGTTGCCTTGCCCTGGGTGCACTCCCCACACGCCATTATTATTATATTTTGAACTAGCGAACCGGCCCGGCTTCGCCCGGTAACAATTTAGTTTTTACAACGATACTTTGAAAGACAAAAATGGTTTACTGTGGTTCATCCTTAAAAGATTAACATATGCTATCGCGAACTTTTCTGTAGACCTTTTTGAGAGCTACAATTCCGTAGTACATTAATTTTATGTATCTCTTATAGTTAGGGCCAGTGAGTTTTTGCGTAAAAATCGGCGCACACAGTAGACTTCAATACTATATACACACCTCAGCTGTTGGTATACCTCCATTGGTTGCTGGTGCCGTGTTCGTCTTTGACCAAGCCGCTCAGGACTAAGTAACTCCGACACTGAATCCTCGTGATTCGTGCGCAAACGGTTAACACGGGCCGGAACATTTTTTAGCCAATCAAAGAAGCTGGACGACCCTACAGTGCTTTGGACTGTATCTTGTTTCGAAATCTTTACGCGAAATATCACTTATAGTTTAGTCAGCGCAAGCTAAGTAAACGCCCTAAAAGCGGTTCTTTACGACTTGATTACAAATGGTTCGATATTTCTCTACTATCCTTACATTAAATATAAATGTGTTTCACACCAAAACCTTCCTCAAGACATTGTCTAAATGATGTTGAAAAATGCATCAAAATCCATTAAGTAGTTTAGAAGTACTAAGCGAATACACAGACAGACGCGGATAAGCGACTTTGTTTTATACTATTTAGAGATATTGATCATCGAGTAATTATAAATCTGGTGTTATTTATTTTAAAGCTCAGCAAGCAGTCACTTGCGCACGCACGTTTTGCTGTCTGCCACTCGGTATGTCACAGCCAGATTTTTAAATATTTTTCTTAGCACGAAACAAAATTAATATTCAGTTTCTGCCACGAATTTTGGCACCTGTTGTCCGTCGATATTAAGCTTTAATTAATTTCTACAGCTTGAAAACAGCCAGGCAATTCTCCATCTGGCGATGTCATTCAAGGTATATATTTCGGTACATTGCAGCATTTTGAACTATTTTCTGATACAGAAGATGCAATGTTTCGAAATAACAAAGTCACATATACTTTATATTATTATCAAACCTTTAGAAAATATGCAAGAACTTTAATTGCTGTCACTTTTTGTAGAATAACTAATCTTTGAGCTTGATAGTTCACTTTCCTTTAATCTACGTAGATGTAAACGTCACTTAACAAACATACAAGAATAATTTTTTACATAATTAAAAAATGTATTGTTTGGTGAATGGAGGAATTATATTTAAGATGGCGACCTCCCATGGTGCAGTCGGTTGGTGCGCCGCCGGTCTGGGGAGCGGCAGGTTCTGAGTTCGAATCCCAGACACGACATGGATGTTAGTTTAAGTTAGGTTATAAGTTAGTTCATATGCCGTCCCCCTGAGAAGCCTTCAGACATAACACCAGGGGACGTTAATAAGCTCTTTCCAATACAATTACAATCCAATATATTTTATATACGAAAATAAATATCGTGATCATCAAAGGCTAGGATTTCCCCAACACTGAATCATATAAAACTATCGTGAATGGGCTGTATGTACCTTCAAAATAATCCGCAGCGTCAAATATTGTTTTAATTATATTATGCCCTATTTCGGGCACTATTTTAATCATTGTGAGAGAAATTATGTTATTTCCAAATCCATCTGCCGCACAGCTAGCTCTCAACAGGCAATCGCCTCATTTTACCACAGTGTAAAAATAAAATAAATAAATAAAAATATCACTCCTGGAGAATTTTGCAAAATAAAAATCATAACTTTTGTACTTGCGTGTGTGTCCGTCTCTAATAACCTCGCTGTTGACGAGACGTCTAGACACCTCCCTACCTGCCTACCTTACCTACTTGCTTTTGGGTTTCGAAATAGAATCTGTAAATTAATGCATCTTTCAACAAATCAACTGTATTTCGACAAATTATTTACGTAAAACAGTGCTCTTGCCAATTCAGAGCTCGATAAACAACCACTTTTCCGCTGTTCCGATATCTGTTCGCTCTTTAAATTTAGGTGGATATTTTGTTTCAAAAGATTGCCAAGCTTTCGCCTCATAAATCTACTCGCGGATTCCGAGCATAATGTAATACGGCAAAGCCATGAAATGGAAAAACATAATCTAACATCTGTAAGACATGTAAAATAGTGTTAAATAACGTTGCATACTGATTCATAGTGAATTAAACTAGCTTGGTACTAAAACCTCAGAGCATTGCACTGATTCGTTAAGAGGTAAGAGCTCTTTAAATTAAGTTTCATTAAGAGTAATTCCACTGATTGAAATCTCTGATCCAGATTTAGAGCGCACGTATTTTCGTAGCAAGGCTTAACTCAGCATCTGTAATTTAAATGTCTGTATTCTCGTGGACTTTTGAATGTAACTTGTATTTTGTTTCTTGTTTTCTCATTTGTTTTGACTAGCGAACTGATGCATAAAAGCATAGCGAACTAATGCATAAAAGCATATGAAACTAACGACAGTTATTTCTTGACTTCCTTACTCTGTTTTGTCTCAATTGACTGCTGCCCATGGAGAGTTTGACGTGATTGCGGCTTAAACATCAAAATAGACTGTGTTTCACTCGTCCCTGTGGTGTAAACATTTCTCCACTAGCATCGTGTCCCAGTTACGCAGCCTTAAACAGTCGCGTCTCTATCTCCCAGCCTATTAAATTACTGTTGCAATGCCAGACGTGATTATTCAATAGCTTACCAGCCTGTATTCGGTCACACAAATAATTTACAACAATGGTGACTGCAATGAACATCCAAACACCTTACTATAATGAATGTGGGAAGATATAACTGGGCACCCGGTCTGTTTCGCTAGTTCACTCGCCGTGTGAGCGTCGAACATCTCCACTGCTAACTTGTGTGACGATCTGATGGATTGCAAATCCTCCTGCAGCGACTCATCAGCAGCCGCCACCACAGCATCTGCGACGCAGAAAACAGCATCAGCGAAGTACTAGGGGAATCACAAGGAATTGTACGAGTACGTTCAATGTGTAGAGACCCGAAAAATTCGCGAGTTCAGTGACCTGCAGGCTAGACTCTACAATCTTATGTGCAGATATGCCGATATCAACTGCACATTGGTTGTCTGCTGTCACAGTGGAAGGCGACGGTTGGGCCAGCGTTCTTGAGGAGGTGTCAAACAACGTGTGAACCAATGGCTAAAGTTATCTTACCACACGTGTTTTTAATTCTAGCTTATCTCAATATGAATCCGCGAATTCTTCAGGTCTCTATCAATGTGGCACGACAATGATTACAGCTCTAGATGCGAGTCACGATTTAAAATGGAGCATGTATCATGAATAGACGATGAACGGTGGACAACCATGTCTTGTTTAAGCATAGCGAAAATAAATGCCACCTGGACACACTCACACACACACACACACACACACACAGGGATTAAAAAAAGGGATCGACAACACAGCTATACAAAACGAAGGAATATGTCTTGTGCTGGCTCCTATAGATGTTAAACCTAATAACGGGTAGCAGGATGTTGAGCGTTAAGGAAAATGTGCTATACAAAACTGCTGGTAGGTGATATTAATCTTGAAGATAGCTGTACTGGATGTGACAACCAGGAGAACTGTACTATACCTGCTCTTTATTTAGCATTTTGAATACTATCTGAGAGTAGCTCAAAACTAAATTACGAATATTTTAAACAAAAATCATAAATCCCAGTATCGACTTGTGATCGTAACATAAATTGTGTCTGTATCAAAAGTAATAAAAGCAACTTTTAAATATGAAAAGTATTCAGAGTTATGTAAAAAGGTTTTACATGCTCCAAATAAATGCACCAATTATGCACGCAAGTAGTGCTACAGTAGGCCACGTAAACTTAAACGATTTAAGTTACTCACACCCTGGTTTTCGAAATGATGCTCCTGTAAGTATTTGAAGTTGCTGAACCCAGTCTCCCAAGACTTCAGACTGATTACCACCAAGGTCAATGCTCCGAAAATTTACCTCTGTAATGTAGTTGGCTGCGTGCCAGCCTACGGTACGAGACGTTCAGGTAAGACAGGTGTGTATTTGTAATTCTCTCACTAGTATTGAATTTGTTTCTGGCTGCATCTCTAGTGACACCACTATCAATGAGACGTCAAGACCCACCTACCATCCAACCTTTTAAGAAATTCGTCAAAATGGCTTGGATCCACGCAGAGGAAAGTAGGCTCGTTAGTTATATCAATAACTTCTTGTTTTCTGCTGTAGTCAATTTTATTTAAGTTTTTCATAGCTTTGAATGTTTGGTCATGTCAACTGCATAACACAGGAAATTGCATTAATTGTTTCTTAGGGTAAAGAAGAATTAAGTATATGCGAAAGACCGCCTTGGATATGAGAGACAGACGAGACCCCACATGATGATATCTTTTTACGGCGTGGAGGTGTGAGGGGGCGTGGGGGGGGGGAGGTGTTTCTAGTCCCGTAGCTTAAGTTTTATTTTGTATTTTGTAGTATTTCCAGTAATCATAACTTGGAGTATACAGGCTAAAAGTTGTGAATTGCCTTTGGTTGTATCTACAGTTAACTCTAGTAATAACTTCTTAAGAATACTAAAACATAACACTTCTAGAAGCTCTAGTACTTTTCATCTTAAGGTCATCTTTATATCCTATTGTTGCAGGTAAAAAAAATCCTAATGACTAGTATTATTGAGTATGCGTTGCCATAAATATAATTATGTAAGAGTTGTGACCAAAACAATTGAGCCACTACTAATTAAAGAATTATAATTTAAACTAAAATTAACTACGCCGAATTGCTTCACCTACTCCGCCGCCAATAATACTGGAAGTAATTTATTCTTTTTTCATATCTCGAAACGTGCACTTACGGTAAAAACATTTTTCTTTAAGTTTAGCCTCAAAAAAGTTAAATTAGTCGTGAATCAAGTGTAGCGAACAAAATTTAATATGTGACGTGAAAAAATACATAATTAGCATATACAGGTACCTTAATATGCTTGGATTTTTCTTTCCTGGCTTGGCTTCGAATTGCCTTTCCCTCTCACTCCATTTATTCCAGGTTCTTGGTATAAGATTGGCATTCTTGTCTGCTGTTGGGCATAAGCAGAGAGTGCGCGATAAGATAAAAGTAAAAGTTTGTGTTTTACGTTCGACGGCATTCACAAAAAGATTAAAGACAAGACCTCCACTTGGAGTGGTTCGGTGCTCATAAAATGAGACAAGCCCGATGTACGAGAAATCTAAGCGTGCACCGCCCCTGAAAGCGAGGTATAGGCCGTACGCGTTTAAATAAGCACCTTTGAAAGCCCCTCTTGGGATCTACTTTAATGCCTGTCTTTTATCCATCCGCCAAATGTAAAGTTACCTTCACTGTGTTTCCGATCACTTTATTAGCGCGTCGATCAAGTGTAACTGTGAAATTGTAGGGAACGTAAAAAATTATTAATACATAATTTCTTACTCTTATGTGATTACAACAAACGTAATTAAAAAACACAGTGTCCACAAATTTAAAACTCATACTTTTAATACGACGCTTAGAAATGTAGATACTTTTCCTACATCATTGCCAACTTGACTGTAAGAATGTCAGTTATTGTATCCGTTAAAATATAAAGATTTTTCTACCCAGGTTGGGAAGCTCAATGCCATAATAGTTTGACAAATAAAAATTTGCTCCACCAGTAAGCACTGATGTTGAAAATGTACCGGGTTTTATCCATTTTGTATGCGAAGAAATTAGATAATTGTAATTTTTATTAAAAGTGAACTTCCGATTCGCATCGTGTTAGAACAAACGTAAGGAATAAAAACTTTGTTCTTCGCACGATAGTGAACATTTAACGAAGTATGTCCACATTTCGTTTGATATTCCGTCGTAAAACTGGATTTAGCAGAGCGGTGGATTAGCAATTACTTTATTTAGATGTGACAACATAATTTGAATAATTCCTTTTAATGAAGGCTGTCTTTATTTCGTCCTTGGATTCGTGACTTTTTTCTTAAAAAAAAAATCTGTTTACGAAAGCATAGTGACACAAACTCTGTGTTTTTACTGTTAACGCTTGTAAATACCTCTGGAGGGTGCGTATAATAGTTTTAAAATACGTATAATGGGCAAGTACGTATCAGTATCAGCATTCGAATAAAACACAATATTTTGCGCACGGGTAAAAAAAATTTCTTCATTTACCGTGAGCTTGAAAGCGGCCTCTTTTGAACACTAGTGCACCTTGCGGCGGAAATTTTCCTTATGCCAAATTATCTGGCAGGGAATCTGGTTTTCTTCCCAACCTGAATATAATAAGTCTTAGGGACGGGGATATTTTTCAAAGGTTGATTTAAAAAGTATTTAGCTAACCACAAAACAGCTGTAAGAGTTGGAAATGGGCTCTTTGTGTGCTTGTTGTTTGCATCGCATTGATTACTGCGGTGTTTTGTAAACTACACATAATTTATCTCTTATCTGTTTACATTATAACAACAAAGTTTGCTTGAGTAAAATGAAACGGGGATAATAGTGATCAGAGGTATTTTGTATAAATTATTTACGATACTTTAAATAAAATTTATTCTTTCAAAAGTTTTTATATACGACTGATATAATCTACTATGATTAAAACGAGTTTCGTGAATTTATACTGTTATCAAATATTGGGGAATGGAATTAGAATTTTAAAGTTAGGAATTAGAGTATCATTCCCCAATTATTTTTCAAGCTTAAGTGTTGGAATAGTTTAATTTTTTGACGAGTGCTGTACTTATGTCGAACATGCTTCTAGCAACCAATGAACAACATACTGCGTGTTAGTTGATGTCGTTAGTAACAATTCACAAATGACAGGTTCAGAAACAATCAAACAAATCGTATTTCTGACACGAAGATGCTCAAAACAGCGGCCACTGATTCCTTGTTCTGTACAGCGTCGATCATAAATATCCTTCATGTGCAACATGTTTTCGATCATGGCTACTGAGGCTGAACGGGATAAAGAGAGACACGCTATGATTATTTATCGGAGCTGCATTTACCACCTTGTTTTCGTTGCTGTGGGTCGAGTGGTCAGTCAGAAAGCGGCGTTCGGCACCTCTTCGGGTTTGAATATCGGTTGGTGCAGTCCCATCTCGATCACTTGGCGACTCAAAGTGACATGATATTGGGCTATACGTCTCGCCCTGCTATATTTCTTCTCGTGGTGCAATGTTGGCCTGGTTTCCTCACATTAGGGTAGTGAAAGCTGTGGCTGATGGCGTCTGATTGGGCAATCGTTTAACAATTTTAGGTTTGCACACACAAGTTAGAAGCGAGCCACCTGTATCAACCACTGAAAGAACGCCGGTTATATTGGTATCTGTGTTACAACTCACACCCGTCCTGTTAATACACACCATACCGGATATGCTTGCTGTATCTTATAAAGTTCGTTTCTGGCTGATCATCAGCCAATTGGTTGCCGAGTTGACTCTGCCCCAATTAAATGTCCTTTACTGTTGAAAAGAATTTACAGTCACTCGCGTTCTTTTAAACGGTTATAATAACAATATTTTTTAATTCAGGAAAATCGTTGATCTTGTAAGATCCTACTAAGCACTAGCAAAACAGAGAATTTACACTCATTAGCAAAAAAAAATCGTCACCCTGAAGGTGCAGTTACAGGAGCAAGTAAGTGAATTCAGACACAGGACACGGTAGTACGTATACAGAAAAGATCAAAATATTGCCTAACACTAAGCACGTATTGCAGGGAGCCAACACTTGAAGGGTTCGCTTAATGTGGTGTTGGATCGCCTGTAGCACGGAGACAGGCGGAGATATGGTCGGGCATGGGAGCATACATACGTCGGATGTTCTCCTGAGGAATATCCTGCCACAGGTGGCGCTCCAAATCCACCGTAGTTGCTGCTGGTCAAAGTTGCCGTCCAATCTGGTCCCAAATGTTCTCGATAGGTGAGAGATCTGGGGAACTCGCTGGCCAAGGAAACATGTTCATCACGAAGGCAGGCTAGAGGTACCTATATTGTGTGAGGCCGGGCATTATCCTACTGTAAAATGGGGTTGTCAAGCTGCACCAGGAATGGGATCTCACATGGTCGCAGAATTTGCTGGACGTATTGCCGCGCCGTTAGGAATCCTTCAATTCCGAACAGAGGGGTGCGGGAATCGTAGGAAATGGCACCCCACAACATGACACCTCTCGTTGGGGTGGTGTGCCGCTCTACAATGAAGAGTAGATCACGGCGCTGACCAGGACGTCGCCTAACTCGAATTAGGCGGTATTCTGTATCCAGACAGAAGAGTGATTCGTCGCTCAACACCACTCGTCGTCAGTCTGCAAGCTGCTACGCTGCCTGTTCCCGGCAGATAATACGTGCTCGGCGATACTCAGGACGTAACGGTAAAAGTCGTAAGGGACACCGCGACGACAAATCCCGCTCTGCTAGACACCTGGACATGGTACTGGTGGACACAGGTAAACCCCTAGTTGCCATGACATGTCCCTGGATGGTGCGCAGGGACGCCCGTTGAGTGCTCACAGCTTGTCGCACGATGAAACAATCCTCCCTGCTGGTGGTCCGTCGAAGTCGACCCGAGTCTTCTCGGCGGGTGTGTGTACCCTCCTGTTCCCAATGCGGCCAACACCGACTCATAGTGTAGGGAGAGCGTTTCAAGTGGCAAGCAATGCGCCGAAATGCCCAACCTGCCTCTTGGAGAGTGACGATGCGGTCTCTCTCAAACTCACTCAGATTGTCGATTACGCTGTCTGGGTAGGATGCGTGTTCACTGAACTTGGCTCTGGGGCTCACACTACCACTAAGGCCTTATTCGGTGTCATGCAGCTATGAATGATGGAGGGACATGTATGCCCCCTAGTGGCACATCCGCTCAAGCAAACCGCATTAAACCAAAATAGGACACATGTCGGGCTATGACGATACTGTGTGTCAATTTTCGTTGTACTGGCGCAATTCGTTTATTGCGATCAATTATTTTGTAAATTAGTGTATAATGGCGCATGTTCTATTTTTGAAGACAAAGACATTTGTAAAGTAGCATTGCTCGAGCTACACTGGACCGTAGCCCTAAGCAGATATGTGTTATAGAAACAGCTTGTGTGTTTACCGAACGTTAGGGCCCGGTAAATTTCGCGGAAAATGTCAGAACAGGTTGCACTTCAAACACTTGCAAATTTCAGTTTCTTTCGCGAGTGGAACATCGTATTCCTGACTCGCCCTGGATGATCCTGAATCAACAGGAAAATTGCAAGAAATCAAATACAGAATCCCGTGATGCTTAATCTTGGGTATAACTAGTGACTAACGTGGACACTATCCAATAAAAAAAAAAATAGCTGAGGCTGGAGTATGCGATGGGTTGTGGAGTTTACCTAACTTACAGGACACTGTAACTACGATATCTTCCTATCCTGGCAGTGATATTTCGCGAAAAGATTTCGAGACAAAATACAGTCCAAAGCACTGGGTCATCCAGCTTCTTTGATTGCCTAAAAAATGTTCTGGCCCGTGTTAACAGTTTGCACACGAATCACGAAGGTTCAGTGTCGGAGTTACTTAGTCCTGAGTGGCTTGATCAAAGACGAACACGGCACCAGCCAGTGGAGGTATAACAACAGCTGAGGTGTGTATATAGTATTGAAGTCTACTGTGTGCTCCGATTTTTACGCGAAAAATCAATGACCCTACCCATAACCCAGACTTGATATCCGTTTGCCCATGCAAGCAGCTATAGTACATTGACGGTTACTTCCAACTTTTCTGCAGCTCTGCTTAAGTTATACTTGTAGGATATTCCTCCGCCTTATACAAACAAAGCTTTACTAAATCGAGAAAATTACACCATAAGGACAGCGCACCGCATTCTTGCGCACTTAGTTACATAATATTTTGCATAAGAACAATTGTTTACTAGGCATTACCAACATACCTATTTTCTCCCTGTATTTATTCATAGTAATTATAAATTGGAATGTTACAATTTATGGATAGATTATAAGTAAAAGTTCAATTTAACCGGGACCACGATGGCTGAGCGGTTAGGCTGCTCGCCTCCCACCAAGACGAACCGGGTTTAATCCCTGGCCGGGCCACTCCCGGATTTTCGCGTGTGGGAATCGTGCCGGACGATGTCGCTGGTCAGCGGGTTTTCTCGGGGTCTCCAGTTTCCCCAGCCCCTTCATTACGGGGCTGCTCCATACTCACCTCAGTCACCCCCATCGGCTCTAAAGACTTCAAAGTTAAGAGACGCCCAAATCTCTTCACTCACTTCAATTTAACCAAAAATAAGGTACTTTTATGTTGACAGAAGTATAAAACGCATGCGACACATGACATATTTAAAAATCAACCAAACACGTCATACATGGGGTGATTTATCAAAAAGTTGAGTAAAGAGCGCGATGAAACCGCGAATATACTATATCAAGTGCTCCTACGTTTTGTCGCATGTTTATGATTTGTTCAGAGTCCTCCAGAAGGCGTCAGTCTAGTCGTGGACCAATCGCAAAAGTGGCTCAGAAGTAAATTTGTTTGCCTAGCTTGTCCCGAAACGAACCCGTGAATAATTCAGGCAATCTAGCAACGAGCTACGGAGTTCGGTTACATTAAATAAGCCGACGCGCAATTTCGTTTCTGTACGCTTACCTGCTCTGTGGTCGCGGTGAAACACCC